>CM076572.1:528386085-528725426 GCA_034641835.2 Pinus albicaulis
TGTTTTTGTTGGGTAATGATGATCAAGAAGAATAGATAGAATGAGGAAATCTTCAAATCATTGGGCAATGGAGTCTATAAAAGTCATGAAACGTTAATTAATAGATCAGGGAGCATCACAGGGAAAATCTAACTTGGTCAATGGATCTTCAAGGTCTTTGAAGGTAATGAGATGGACATCAATTGTGAGAATAAAAGTAGGATGAAGGGAAATTAAGAATCCTTTATCATGTACCTTTAACAAGAAGGGACTCAAATATCATAAGCATGAAGAGGCAATCAAAAGACATGGCAAACCATAAATTCTTTGATTCAACTTAAGCAGATAATCATTCAAGACAAACATTCCAATGAAATATAGAAGGCGAGAAACTCATTTAACTTCTAGTGGTTTCACCTTCAAGGACAGAAAAAATCCAAGACACACATATAACTGTGATCAAAGAAGAGGGAACACCTAAACATCTTTGATCATAGCTATGAAGATCTCTAAAACAATTATTTAAGCAAGTACAAAGGGTATGCTAAAAAAAAAACCTCTTTGGCAGACTTAAATAATGGTACTTTAGAGAGAGACTTCAGAAACAATGTTTAAGTGACATCAAATAAGCAGGGCTAGCCATAAATCATGCTTGATACCTACTGTATTAAACCATTCATGAAATAAACAAGCTTAGGGGGTCTAGACAGCAATTAAGAATTCTCTAAAATGTCCTAGCAGAGGAAAACATTAAGGCAGTGAAGAACAAACTAAACTAAAGTGCCTTTAGAAACATTTCTTACCCTAAATCCTTTATTCTACTGCAATATTGATAGATGGAAACATAATGAAATAGAAAAAAACAATAACAGATTAGAAGTACTTCACCATAAACCAAGCTCAGGGATCCTGCAAGCAGACGTTCCTCCATCAACAAATAGATTAAGGCATTCACAAGCTCCAAGGCATCAATTTCTTTTCAACTTCCAAAAGACTATGTATTACTTCAAAGAGTCATCAAATGCTAACAAGATAATGAGCTCAAATGTAGTATTTATCTGTAAATGAGGAGGTGAAGCTAAGTCTTAGGTTTTGCATGTCATTTATTACAGAGTTAATGAATTCTCTGTCTTGAAGACCGTGCAAGGCTCAAGGTAGGAACGTCCACAGATATTTCTCTAAATTATAACTCATGCCTTAACTTCTGAGGGTTTATAGGTGAAATGTTTGACTTTAAGGTCTATTCATAACTTTAAAATAACTGCTTGGTAGATAAAAAATATCTCTGACTGGGTTCAATAAATGCCTAATGCTTTATTGAAGGAAACAAAGCATTAGGTGGTAGAAATGTCTTTGAAAGAGTAACTACCATAAGCTTAGTCATTCGAATGCATTTCTGGGATTAATTTGCCTCTGTCTTATGTTTAAACTTTGTTTTAGGCCTTTAAACTCTGATTGTCTATTTTTATTATGTTTCTTTTGAAACTACTTTATCTCTCTCTATTCATTTAATATTTTGATTTATCCTTCTGATATTTTTGTTATTTTTGTCTTTATCCTTTAACCTTTTCATTTTTTACCTTTATCCTTTACTCTCTGTTTTGATTGGCTAATATTTTGTTTTTTCTCTCAATTGGGGATGAGCCCTTTAATCTTTCATCTTCTTCTCTTCACTGTTTCATTTGACTGTGTTAGTTTTCTGTGTGTAGGAGAGGTTTCTTCTTCATGGCAAGAGGGTTTTCATCCATTGATGATCATGTTTCATCGATGGAAAACATTGATACAAGCCCTCTGACCATCATCGATTTGTTCAAGCTCCTAGATCGTCATCCAGGCTTTCTCTGTAACCAAATTTGTCCCTGTGGAATGTATTTCATACATTTCTGCCATTAAAACCTGCACAAAAACACCATTTGTTAGTTAAAAACCTGCGAGGAGGGTGCATAACTACAATTTCTGTGGTTTTGGGCTGTCATAGGGTGTCTGTAGAGGAGGATATGGTGCAGGGGGCAAGGTTTCGAAGGAACAACTAGTATAAATTCGAATGGAGGCGGGAAAGGTTTGAATTTTGGCGCGGAGGACAAACGATTTTGAAAACCAGAAGTGGTTTATCGCGCGGAGAATGCGTGGTAAGCAGTTTTTGGTGGGAGGCACGTGATATACCCCAGGAAGTGTCATGTGGTGGTGCAAAACCACCTATTTCGCGCGGGTCGAAAAAGGTTAATCCCAGCGCAACTTTATTTGCGATATATGATGCGGGCTGTCGGATCTCGAGATGGGAGATCAACGGCTATCGCATGTTCTGGAGGCAGCAAACAGGTGATTGGGCCAGCGGAAGTGGAGGACAGGTGGCAAGGTTTGGTTGGATGGTGGGGTTAAGTGGAGGAAGGGGCATGGGGTCTTAATATTTTAACAAGAATGCGTTAAATTATAAGGTTTTGGGAGGGGTGCTAGGTATAGTGGGAGGAGGAGCCTGCATTTTAATATTTCAAAGGGTCAAGGAGCCCTTTTATAAGGTATATGAGGGTTTATGAAATGAAAAAAGGCGAAGGCTTATTTTATACAGGGAAGGGGCTTATAGATAGCAGAGGTCGGGGTCTTATGGGTGCGAGGGGGCTGGGGTTTAGAAGAAAAAGGGGCTTTAGGCCTATTTTATATAAGGGAGGGTTTTATAATAAAAAACATAGTTTTATATATAAAAATAAAATACCTGAAAGGCCTAATTATTTTCTTTAAACAATGTAAAAGTGGACTTTTACATTGTTTAATACATGTAAAGGGGAATGAAGGATAGGAGTGTGCTTGATGAGGTTTTAGGAAAGGGAAAAATGGGTTTTTTTAGAGGGAAAAGGCAATGAATGAGAGTTTGGGTTGGTTAGTGAAAATGAGGTTAATAGGCCCAACAATAAAGTCTCTTTGGAGCGGTGAGGTGAAACTTAGAGGGCAGAGAGGGAAAAGATATTGGAATAGTTTGACTTAGGATAATGAAGGCAGTGAGATTTCTAAAACTCACAATATTTCACAAATCTTGTTTTTAGAAATCTAGGACCATTACTTAGTCATATTCAGAATCAAAAAAACTTATTGATGACTAACAGGGAGGACCTCCTCTATTTTAGACCCTACCCAGAGAAAATGACCACAAACTTTCCTGATCTACTCCAGTACTCCTTTTGTGACCCAAGTTAAAGTTATACAGTAAACTAAAATAGCTACGAGGACTGATTTAATGAGTACCAGACGACCAACTCTTGATAACCACTTGAAACTCTAATGCTTAACTCTCTTTTCCACTTTGGCGAACAACCAATTCTAGTCATTTTTTCTATATGTGTCCGGTTTGAGAAATAAACAGAGGTATTTGAAGCTCACCGAGAGAGGTTTAATGTGAAAAGGAAACATCAATTGGGAGCGATGGATCTCCTCCCTCGTGAGACCATTATAGGAAATGGAATACTTATGACCATTTATTCTCATACTTGTGGCTTTTAAAAACAAATCCAGGGTGGAATGGAGAAAAATAAGTTCTCTCCAAGAGCCATCACAAAATAAGAGTATGTCATCAACAAAGAGGAGGTGAGTAATGAAAATGTTTACAACAACATCAATACATTTGAGAGCTCCCCTCCTGATAGATGCATGAATAAGTTGACTAAGACCTTCTGTCGCAAGAAGGAAAAGTAATGGGGAGCGTAGGAATCCTTGGCACAACCCACACTGACTATGAAAGAAATTTGATGCAACCCCATAGATGAGCATTGTAAAGCTCACATTTCTTATTCACCCCATGATCCAGTTTATGAAGCCAATACTGAATCCTAAATGGGTCAAAAGGAGTCGAAGATATATCCAAATGATTTTTTTAAAGGCCTTTGATAGTTTGATTTTGATAATACAACATTTTTTATTTTGTTTCTTAATGTTGTGGAGCATTTCCTAGGCAACATCGATGGCCTCGTGAATCTATCGGCCATCAAGAAAACCAAATTTCTCCTTTGAGATATTACATGATAGGATTGGTTTAAGATAGGAGGAAATAGATTTAGCAATGATTTTATAGATACAGTCACACAAGAAGATTGGGTGGTAGTCATTAAAATGTATATGGTCATCTGTTTTGGGGATTAAAGGCAAGAATGTAGTTTTGAGAGGTTCATGGATAAAGCCCATAAATCTGGACTCCTCAACCACCCAAGTAAATTCCTCCCCTAAGATCTCAAAAAAGTGTTGGAATAAATCCACGGTCTAGCCATCCAGCCCCAGACTCTTATCCTTTTGCATGACTTTTATGATTCCTTCTACTTCCCCTTTGGATATGGGATACATAAGAAGGTCATTATCTTCCTCTTGTACACAACTTGGGAAAGCATGTGCCACTTGAATGACTTCTGCAATAGTAGCCTCTGGAAGGGGCTTGTATTATTGTTTGAAATGTGAAACCCCTAATGAGGCCAATTCATCAAAGGCGTTTTCCATGCCACCATCTTCCTTCCTCATTTCCCAGATGGTATTTATTTTTTTCTTCCCTTAGCATAGTTTTGGAAGAATTTTGAGTTTTCATCTCTCGCCTCTATCCAAATAGATATTCTCTTTTCTCTCCATTGTTCTTCCTCCTCTTTCATGGTCCTTTGCTTTTCGAATTCCATTAATTTGATGTGCTAATTTTTCTCTTCGGAATCATAGACATCCCCTTCCATACTTTACATCTCAACTAAAGTTGACTCAATGGATTGTAATAGGGCTTCATCTCTGATCTTTTTTCCTCTACCCCATGATCCATGAAGGTTTGAGCATTTGAATGACCCCATGTGATTTGAATGGAGGAGTATCAGTGAATGTTATGCTAAGTACCTTTTTCATATTTTAAACATGCTTGCTTCTTATGTGCATAGATTTGAACTGAATAACATGTTACTTCAATGGTTACTTTTAAGTGTTCTTCAACTAGTATAATTCCATGAACAAATTGTAAAGCATGAAAATCAAATTTCTTAGATGAAAATGAACTTTTGGAGACCAAAAGTATCTTAATGGGGAGATATGATCAGGAGCTCAAATTTAAGCCCAAAAATCAAAGTTTCTAGAATATTTCTAAACCTGAACCACTGCGAAGTTCTCGTCGCCATGAATCTGACACACTTTGTTTCATTGAAAACCGACTCAGTATGTGAAAGTTAGAGCCTACTGTCCATTTTCTCAAACATGTAAATTTAAAAAAAAATATTGACACACAATGCCCAGTGAGCAGTACATACTGCTGAAGTGGGAATACACTGTGTAGGGTCACATTTTGGTCATTTTTACTTTTTCTCTGGTCGAATGAGGAGCTGACAAGTGTCAGTTGGTGGTTGGTTCAAATTTTTGTTCGTTGTCAACATTTTATTAGAGGTTGAATCAACAACTAGGTGAGGACACGTGGTGCAGCTTGGGGTCGCCATGTGCCCCCCCTATTTGATTATACAATGGTGCAAAATTTATATATGAGAGGCTGGGCAGAGGTCAGGTTCGACCCCGCAACATCCCCCACACTACGCGCACACAATACCATCTCACCTACCGAAAGTCCTTACAATACATAATCGTTGGTTTATATTTATATTAATACAATTGCAATGGCGAGGGTAAGCGGGGGACAGCCTCGAAGGGCCAGCCCCCAGTCCACGGGACCACCAACCATGACCGTCGGCAGGAGAAAACCTTAATACGGAGGATTAAATATTTAAACCATGATTATTAACCCATAATCATATTTATTAGCGTTAATCCACAACATTAACGTAGATTCAGATAGGTGCAGAGTTAGCGCGTTAAACATGCTTAATTAGCGTGCTAACTCCACTTAAGAGTTAATTGTGCACTAATTGGCATACCTCCAAATTTCGTGAAAGTGCCAGTTTAACCCTAGTTAACTTCAATTTTCCAAATTTAGCGGGGTTTTCCTATGAGAAACTAGAAGAAGTCATAACTTGGGCCGTTTTCGACCAAATTGAGGATAGGAAGAGGCTAGATAGCCATTTTGAAGCATTCCTGACTCATTAGAGTAGGTTTCAGAGGTAGAGGAGCACTTCTAGAAGTGATTTTTCCATCTTGAAGATTAAATATGCCCAAGGCCACCAGGAGAGGAGGCCATATCTACTTCACCTGAAGACCAATTGAAGAGCCATATGAGGCAACTTAGGGGTTTTTGGATACTGTGAATCCATTGGTAACCCTTTTTTACTGATTTGAGTACATATTCAGGGTCATATTTCAGGTTTAAAAAGTAAGGTGTATGGATCAATCGCATGTTTCACACAATTTTGGAAGCTATTGAGCATGGAGGAGACCTTGTAGGGGTTTTCCCAATTCTAGAAAAAAATTTGCAACAGCTGTGACCAGCATGGTTCAGCTATGGTATTTATTCATGAAGTTTTTTATTGTATTCTTCAATGTGGAATTCAAGGGTGCATGTGTGGGGCTTCTAGCTCTCACTGGTGAAAGAATGTCATCTCTGTAGGATATATGTTGTGTTGTTGATATTGTGAGAGTTCTTTGTAGGAGAACATTACCTTGAAGGGGAAATATCTACATGTTATTGGCAGCAAACTGATATGTACTTTTTACATCGAATACAGGAGAGGTCTAGTCACGTTGACGGACCGGGAGATGTAGCCCAGGAGGGGTGAACTCCTTCAACAATGGATTCTATCTTGATGTTTGATGCACATTTCTTTTCATGTGTTTGACAATTTCATGATTTACAATTTGTTCATGGAATTATTGTTAGAGTGAATTCTAATCACAAGTGTATGAAAAAATCTCACTTTAGTTGTGCATAACAAACAACCCTAACATCAAATGTGGCTGTCAATTTCCTTAGATCTGTAGTAGGTGATCAGAAAAATGCTACAAAAATCCAAATCTATGTAGTTAAAGACATTAAACAACGAAAATAAACAAGAGTTGCTCCATACATCCAATAGACAAGACAAGAATTTATAAAGATTTTTTATTATTATGACACTTGAGAAGGGAACACAGAAAAATGTTACAAGTCCCCCTCAATGGGATGGGTTCTTGTATGTCCTCAGTGCTTCAGATCCAAGATCCCTCTCTTTTGCTGGTGCAGAAACCCCAGACAAAATAGAACTCAATTGGAGCTCACAAGAAAAAGTAGAAAAAATATGACAATGATGGAGGATCAAAGTCAGACCAAAAGTATAGATTAAAAGGTGATAAAAAAGGTAGTGAATGAATGGAAAATATTGAGTTAGTCTATTTATAACAAAATATTGAGTTAGTCTAGATATTGGTGCATAATTAAAATATTATTAACCAAATCTAGATCCAACTTACTTGGAATATTTTATTATTTTGGTGGAGGGAAAAGGAATTTAGAATTGGTCAAATCCCTTTTTTTAGAAATAATACAAAAATAAATGATTTATTTATTATTTCAAGGATGAGGTTAAGGAATAATTAAATAATTAATGATTTATTTAATTATTTAAAAATGATTTAGTCAAATTTAACAAGGAATATTATTAAATAATGATTTAAATAATTATTCCTAGAGAATAATAAGATAAATAATAATTTATCTAATTAATTCTCATGTTTTGGGTTAAATATGACCAGGAATATTAATTAAACAGTGGTTTAGTTAATTATCCCTAGAGGAAAATCAAACAAATAAGCATTTATTTAATTATTCCTCATGGGGTTTCCTGTTTAGACCAGAAATAATTTAATAAACTATGAGTTATTAAATTATTTCTCATAGTGAAAGCAATTTTACTATGGTGAAATTGGTCTTACATAGTGTACTTTAGTCCATCTAATAGTAACAGGTTAGATGACCAAAAATTTGTGTAACAGATTTCCCCCCAACGTGCGATTGTTAGGAGCTAATCGTATGACCAAAGTACGTTGTAAGAACACAATCACTAGACACTGAAGGGGGGTCACAGAGAGAGAAATATAAGATGGACTGAAGTGAGAGAGGACAAGACCCTGAGGAGGCGAGACTTACAGGTGCGAAAAGTCTCTTTTATGAGTGAGTACCTATTCTCAATGAGGCGAGGGAGGCATACCTGTGCCTGCTAAGATGAAAAAGTACAAAGAATAATGGTGCGCTCAACAAACATGTGACTGAGCTATATAGTACATGCTAGCATAAACATGGGCCAGATAAAAAACATAATGGATCCCACATACATACTATGCCTGGGACAACAACTAGGAATTATACAATAATATTTGAGTACATGAGATATAATAACAACCAAAGAGGCCCTGTAAAACAAGAAAGGGCTCTGAAAATATGAATGATATATGAAAACAAAAAAGACACTGCAAGCGGCTAAGGCTGGAACCATCAAATATATAGAGCTACATCCAAGGCTGTAGTAAATAGGTCATCCAGGTATGTGGGGGGCTACCTAAAGGGCCACCCCCTCATGAAGTCTGAAACATCTCACACCCACCCGGGAATCACTGGTACAATATGTTGCATCACTGAACCATCAAGTATACGGATCTTGATCATGCCACAAGGAGCTGGAACTAAGAAACAATAAATTCAAAGGGCAACAGAGAGTCCCTTTGCCTGATCCGAGGCATCTAACAAGAGTGGAAGCTGGAACCAAGGTACGCCACCCTCTAGACTTGTCTTTTGGAATGAATAAGATGATGTTGACAGAAAGAGGTCTGCCATAGGTGAGGCAATAAGGAATCCTCAACTAAGGTATGAGGGATAATAGTAGAGCGACTGATAGATTGACACCAGGGATGATGGTGGAATGTGGGTACTGTTTAGCAGGCTTCCAACTTCCCTTGTTAGAGCATAAAGGGCATGAATGACCTGGCAACTACTGAATCGACTCTGGAGGGGATATGGGATAGTATGAACGAAGGAAAAAATGTGCGAAATGAGAGAGGTACAAAGAAATAAAGGATGGAAGACTGTGATGAGAGACAAAAGGAACTTGGGGTAGACTCCATGGATGTGATGATGACTCAACTCGGATGATCTAAACAAGGGTGACCTGATGATGCTGCCACATAGAATAGGCTTGGTGGGGACCATAATAACATGAGTAAAATATGGTTACTCACGAAGAAAATTGACCCAATCATAGACAAGTATGAAGGCAAAGTGGTGCCCCAAGTACAAGTGTCGCAAGTGAAGAAATTCGATTTTGATATGTGGCAAAGTGACCCTTCTTGGAAAAAAGGGTTCTGGGTGAAGTATCAAATCACCAAAAATGAAAGGATACCCTTTTCAGTTCTCGATGAGAGCTTTCCAATGGTGCTGACGGTTCGTCAAATCGAGCTATGGTTTGTTCGTAATTGGCGAAAGAAAAATTTGGGGTTTTTCTTTTAATAAGGCAATTTCCCTCCAATTTGATTCATTTGCAAGTGTAGCTATGGTGAATGTAGAGAGGAGAAAAGGCCCTAAATATTGTGGCAATTGTAGAGAAATCAAGACTTGTCAGTTGCACGTAAGAGGCCTAACCATACTCTTTCAATTCAGTGGATTAAAGTTTTAGATTAGGCACCTAGAGCCTAAGAACAGACCTCTGCTCCTCCTCACGGTTAGGTCTCACTTTTGGGGGTCTGTTCTGTGAGATCGGTAGCAGGTACTGGGCAGAAAACTACGACTTGTCCCAGGAAATGGCCTGAAAAGTGCGAACTATCAGAGAAAGGGGTTTCAATGCTGTTTTTGGCTGAGAGTTGGGATTTTATGATTATGATGCAATCTCTCCTTTTTGTATGCTCACAAACATGATGGTTTTGTGCAGGTATGGTAGAGTTGAGGATCAACTAAAGAGAGAGAGACTTGGATGCATTACGTTTTGAGATATGAGGGGATCATGTAGTTTGCGCCGCGTTGGCCAGGTTTGGGGCCTTGAAATTTGTTGAAAACCCATTGATGATGGAAGGAGAGCCCTTGCTAGCCTGAATAGTTAGCTACTGGGATCCAAATCATGAGATATTTATAGTGCAGGGGCACCGGATCGAGTTGACAGTTTAGGACATGTATTTCCTGACTGGTCTCCCATCATTGGGGATAGTGGGAAACACACAACAAGTGTTACCACGAGGGCGAAACATTATGGAATTGATATAGTGCCACTATCGACCGGGTGTCCATGTGAAAGGCACACAGATACCGATCGGAGATCTAGAGAGGCTAGAGACTCGTGATGTGGCCATAGCGGTGCTGCAGATTTTGGGCAACCAGGTGCTCCACATCATCACCGAAGGGAAGATAATGTTGGTTCAGGGTGTATTGAGTGGGACATACTATGGGTGGGCCCATATGATGTTGTCATCATTGAAATGACAATTTTCGTTGTGCAAGCGATAGATGAACCATGATTATGCATATGGCACAATGTTTTGCTCGCTCTTATTTGAGAATCTCCCTACACTTCGTCCTCATATACAGATCCAGGATGGGGGCCCGCGAGAGCCCAGGATGCGCCACTAGGGGCAGCTGCTGTGTAGAGGAGGAGCTGGGTTAGTCAGACGGGTGTTCCGACCCAATTTTTTTGCGCATTGGGATCAGATTCCATTATACATGGATGACTATCCCTATAGTGGGATGAGCTATCATGGGGACTCGGACTTGCCACTTCTGCTAGGTCTAGCATGGGGGCTAGACAGTAAGTGAAAAGTTGCTTATATTTTATGTTGCATTTTAAAGTTTCAGAATATTGTATATGGAACTGATTCATTTACTTTTGGTATGCAGATATAGCACCGGTGAAACCGACTGGGTATATGGGATGAACTGTAGTGTTAGGAGCTACAGAACCTAGTGGATCGAGGGGAACACAAAATGAGGATTAAGTGGCCCTCATGGATGATGTTTGTTGTAGATGTGAGAAGTTGCTGACTGGTGTTTCTGAGCGTTGTTGGCAGGAAATTGACTACCAGTACATAGAGCCATGTGTTGGTCTACCCTCAGAGTGGTGAGGAGTCATGCGACGCATAGCGATGGTTGGACAGGGGATGCGTGATATATGGGTTGCAGGAGTTGAGCCATTGGTCCAGGACCCTCCAGATAGTAATTAGATGTAGGGGCATGAGGTGCCCCCGGTTTTGGTTTTTTGTAACATGCTATGGGCATGTAATATGTATCAGAGTTAATGGACTCCAAAACATTTTCTATTTGGATGACACATACTATGGATATGCATCGTTTTATGGTTTATGGTTATTGTCTTGTGTTAAATGCATGTGATAAATTCAAATCTAGAATATTTTTTGCAATGCTATCTACATAGTGATTCTGGCTCTAAGTACATGACTAAATGTAATGGTTTCAAAGTCACGCATTAAGAGCTTCACTCGTAAATATCTTCTAAAAAGGATAGGATTATGCACACGATAAACACCATTCAATTACATGACAAGTAGCAAAGAATCTAAACGATCATGAAGGTGAAGGATAAGACAGTCAAGGGCATCGGCTAAAAAACCTATCACTGCATCATATTCAACCTAGTTATTGGTGGCAGCACCAATGCATATGCCATTAGAGAGGACAAGCAAATGTAAGGGGGTTCAAATGGCCCACGCTGCTGAGGCTAGATTCCGGGAGTAGCGACCTGCACCATCGGCATAGCTGATATACGTTGTGGATGAGGGATCCATATGAAAGGTGCTAAAAGACAACATATGAGATGATGATGAACAATGCTGGCAGCATGAACGCAAGGAAGAAATAAAACAAGAAATTCTAGGGGGAATGCTATGGGTAGAATTTCTACACCCCGCACACTGAATAGTGGATGGTGTGGGGGAAATATCTTGAAGACAGCTTGTGCTTAGGTCGCGGAAGTCACCATAGACATGGATGGTGCCATTTTTCTTATGGGCTGGATAGATAAAGTCAGGGGTGGTAAATGCTTCCATAATGTTGTCATCAAAGTAGAAGATGGGGTTACTAGTGGAAGGATGACCACATGATGTGACGAAGCTACCTGACTCATCATTATGATAAGTGAGGTTCACATGCGCATCGTCACAGAGGGTGACCGAAGAACAATTAGATGAAGAATCTACCGATGTTGAGCCCAAGGTGATCGCTGAAGGGAGGTCAGGTGAAACATAAGTGGATGCTCTAGAGGATTCTTCCACCATGGATCTCATAGATGATGACAGGTAGAGGATAGTGGTTGAAGACTCCGTCATCTCGACATTAGGATGGGGTATGTCAATGGGAGTGGATGTGACCTCTGGTTCTGCCGAAGTAAAACTCACAAGTAAGGGAGAAATGGACTCGTTGCGCTCAACCTCGAATTGGAAAATCACTTCCAAGGAGGTGCGGAAATCTTCGAGGCGGGGACAAAGGTGAGTATAGTGGCCATGAAAATCACATAAAGAAAAAGGTTTATTTATGTGCAAAGTCTTGAGTTTATTGGCTGAAGTCGGTAAATTAACATGGAATTCTGGGATATCAGACTTAGGAAACACTTCGTTGACCATGGGTTTGAGACGAGGCAATTTGGGACAATTTTGGGTAGCATGACCGACAACATCACACAAAGCACATGGAGGTGTATGATTTGGAGGCTAAGGAGGAGCAGGTGTTTTTTGGTCAGCCTTGTCCTTTGGTGCCCTTTTGTGGGCTTTGCCCCCCTCACCCGAGGATTTAGCAACATGAGTAGATTCCTGTTGAGGTGGACGAGGCACAAAAGCGAAGGGAGGGGTCATAACGACCGGTTGGACCGGGGTCAAAGCTGTGTAAGGTTTGAGCTGACCAGGTGGGGTATTGGTTGGGGGATCAATGTACCAGACTGGGATCCCCAGGGTCATGTTGGGAAGGGTCAAGGTAGCCATAATAGGTATTGAAAATACTCCAGAAGGGGGGGTAAGAAATGGTATCTGATCGGAGGGGTAATGGCCAGGCGAAATAGCTCCCAAATGGTAAAGGTTAGGGGGAACTGTTCCATGAGGAAAAATAGGGTCAGGGACACCAACTATAGATGAAGGGCCTTGAGGAGCAGTTCCTGAAGGCTGATTCAAAGTACTAGGAGCAGGTTGCAAAGGGCTAGCCTACTAACTAGTTGAACTAGAACATTTGAGTTTAGACCGAGATGATTGAATCATGAAATCATTCAATGAGCTAGGGTCAAGGATAAGGGGGGGGAGGCTAGGGAATGAACCAAGAAAAGAAGAATATTTATAGATTTCGAGTGAGACACTGGTCGAAGGTTCGACTGTTTGTTTATTAGCCACCGAAGAAATAATGGACTTTGGAGAGGTCTGAGACTTTGGTTCGTAATATGTCAACTGATCTATAGTGACGATATTTTCGTTGTGAGGAAATAAAATATTATGGTGAACTGGAGATGGGAAAAAAAACATCGCTTAAGTATAGCTACAACCAAATATAATGTTGTATTTTAAGGGGGCACCAATGAATTCAACGTCAACACAAATAGTTTTGCCCGCAAGAGTAATAGGACAGTTGCGGAACATGCTAAGCGGATGGGAAGAGTGGCCATCCCATGCACGGAGGGTGATAGTGGAAGGAGCTAACTTGGGCGATCTGAGCTTTTTCCAAACAGAAGTGAACATCACACAGGTGGATTCCCCCTCGTCAATGATACATCAGGAGATGTTGGCATTCCAGATCTTGACAGGTATTTGGAAGGCGACGGATGCAAGTAGGGGTGGATGCTATGACTTGTCAACATCGAATAGAATCAAATGCTCATCTGAAGAATCCACAATACCCATGGCAGTTAGTATATCTTTATGCTGTAAAGGGAAAGACTGGAGGACTACCAGCGTTGACATGGCGGCAGGGGATTGCGCCAAGTCATCTACTATATTGTAGGTGTGGGCGGCTTTACCGGAAGCAGTGTTTCGGTGTAACGGCCCTTTGGGGATCTTGGTATGTACCTATGACTTAGGCTGAGGGATCTATAGAGGACCATTGGGTGTCAAAATTGGCTCTGTGGGACCTGAGTACTCAGGTTTGGTTGTGGACGTAGCGGGAGGCTTGGTGTACTGGCGCGTCCGAGTCTGAAATTTGAGATTAGTGATATTGGCTTGGTCATATTGCATCATAAGGATATGGTAATCAGAGGTACCAGACAAAGGAGTTTGAGTGGCTGCCTAACCTTCAGTGGGTTGGGCAGCCACATATCCTTGCTAGGGGAAAGGATTGGTAAACACATCCTATTGAGTAGGCGTAGCATTAGGAGGAACTGAAGTAGAGGCTTGTTGTCCTCGAGATGCTGCTTGAGCTTCCCATAGTTGACACATATGAGGTAAAATGGGACAATCATGGGTATAATGACCATGGACACCGCAACAAGAACAAGGCTTATTCGTATGAAGAGGCATGTTCTTCTTGGGTTGATTGCCCTATTGATGAGTTGCAGTGTTAGATGTATTCCCTTGGGGATTGTTTCCTCGATTACTGGTGAGCCCTGGTATTGCACCAAGAGTGCTGCAACTCTTAGGGGCTGCCCTAATTTACTTTATTAATTTGGGATTTGTACAAACTTGGAGGTGACAATGCTATATAAATAACAAATGCATTCTGTTCATGTCATCCTCTTCTTATTTATGAAAGGGTGCTATTTCTTAAACTATGATAACATCTGAAAAGTAAATTGCTAGAAGGAAGTGGTAGAAAGGAAAATAACTTAATTTGCAGAAAGGAAATGATGGAAATGAAACTAATTTAATGTGCAGAAAGGAAATGATAGAAAAAAACAAAATTAAATTGTTGAAACGAAATGACAGGAAGGAAACTAAACTTAAATTTCTAAAAGGAAACTAATTTAAACCACACTAACCTTGGCCAACCAGCTAAACACACCCTACTTATCTTATGCTCTATCTACCATGCTTCTATCCATGTAGCTAAGCTATCCAAGACTTAATTATAACTGAAAAAGTGTTGATTTGCAACTTGGAGAAGACAGGGGTAAAGGTGCTAATGGAAGGATAAACACATGAAACCATGCTTAGAAGTGAAAAGACTAGGATTATACCTTATTAAAGCTTTATTATGGCCAAAAAAGGCTTTGGAGCAGAATGCTTTAAAAAGTGCGATGGCGGAGTTGCGATGGAGGGTGATCGCAATCGACATTTGGAGTAGTAAAGGTTAACAGGAACAAAATAAAAAGTGTGATTTGCGATGTGTGATGAGGCGGATGATGTGGCGGTGGGATTAGTGGCGGAGTACAGGGCAATATCGCAATTGAAATATAGGAGCAGTAAGTGTTAAAGTAAAAAAATAAAAAGTGTGATTTGCGAAGTGCGATGGGGCAAAAAATGCGAAGTGCGAAATGCAATAGGATAAAACTGCGAAGTGCGAAATGTGATATCGCAATCGTAATATCGCAAAGTTGGAGGGATAGCGGAAGTGTTGTTTAGGAAATTTTGTGAACTGCGAAGTGACATGGGTGGCGTGGCGGTGGGACCAGTGGTAGAGTGCGATGACAATATCGCAATCGGTGAAAAGGAGCAGTAAGTCTTAAAGAAAAAAGGGAAAACGATGTGAAGTGTGATGTACGATGCGAATTAGTTATCACAATTGGCGAAAAGGAGCGGTAAGTCTTAAAGAAAAAAGAAAAACAATGCAAAGTGAAAAATGTGACAGGGTAAAAGTTGCGAAGTGCGAAGTGTGAAGTGCAGTGGGACAAAAGTTGCGATTTGTGATTTGAGATGTGGTAAAATTTGTGAAATACGAAATGCGATATTGTAGTTCGCAATATTTCAAAGTTTGAGAGGTAGTGGAAATGTTGTCCAGGAAAAATTGCGAAGTGCGAAATGCGATAGCGGGAATTTCGAGGAGGAAAGGTGGAGGTCAAACTTTAAAGGTTTTTCAAGCATTTTATGAATAAAAGGAGTGACAACTGCAATGAAAGAAGAAGGACGGAATAGAGCATAACCAAGGTGGTTGGAAGCATGAAAACAGAGATGGATAATGAAATGGGAAGAACCACTGAGCTGCTATGGGATTTTAGCAATAATCCCTGCAATCACCTTGCTAACTCACACGCAAAGAAACAAACAAATGCGTAAAAATACAGTGCAAAGGAAGACCAAAAAATGGTAATGCAACTCTACTTTTAATCTTATAACAATGAACAAAAATCCGTTTTTGGGTCTATGGGACGGTTCACCCTCCTTGAGCTCTATTGACAGAGATGAGAAGGAGGTATTGAACCACAACTTTTTGGTTTTTCTCCTCTATTCTATTACTCACAAGAAAATGAAACCTACAACAACACATTGAAAGCAAAACTAAACAACAATGAAACTATCAGAAGTAGAACTAATTGAATGGCAGAAAGAAGAGAACAAATACAATAGAGAGGTTGTGGCACATGGATTGGGCCCTAACCCATGAGCCTAGCTCTCTGAAACTTAAATCAGTAAAGTGAAATAAATTTTCTCATTTCATAAAATAATAGCCTCATACATTTCTGAAAGTTTTATCATTGAGTAAAATAATAAAAAGCTCAATAGCTTGCAACAAAGTTTCGACTAGAATCAACCCCTTCATAGCTCTATCTATACTATATTTATTCTATAGGGAAGCTACCAACAAATCCCTAGAAAATGGTGATTGAGTCCACTTGACTCCAAGTAAACAAAGATTGGGTGCACTCCTCTTTGAGTTGCTTGGCTGCCTCTGGAATTTGAATTGCTGGAGAGAATCCTCGGGGATCCTTCAGCTACCTTTTGAATTTGAATTGCTGGAGAGAATATTTTGGATCCTTTGGCTACCTTTGAGATATAAGGAGGGTGGAAAATCCTCCTATAATTTCTCTTTGTTGTCTCCTCCAAGTCTTTATGATAAAATCCTTATAAAAATGCTAGTAATTCATGATTTTCTACACTCAACCTCGTATTAGGCACTTAGAGTATGTCAGCCTTAATCGCCACCTATAATAGCATCATAAAACCAAATAATAATAAAAATGCAAGAAAAAGAGATCTAAGAAGGAAAAAAGGTGACCATTAACCCCTCAAAATATGTCTAATGATGGAGCTCATCATCACCCCCCTGTTGAATGGTTGCTCATCCTATGAGCAACTAATCCTCCTCCTGCATTTCCTTCAAGGCTTTAACAACCCCCCTCATTTCTCGAGGAAGAAGTGTGGGAGTTTCCCCAAGGGGGTAAAAACCATTATTCTTTTCTGCATTCTCCCAGTCTCTATCTTGTGCATCTGTGTCCTTTTCATAATCCATCCCTAGCAGCAAAGGTGGGTTGAGCTTTAGTCCCAACCATTGGATCTTTTTGGCATGCATGGACCTCTTGTATAATGATGCCCTTTCCAATGCACCCCTTAGTCTTTCTAGAGTATGGTACTCCTTGTTCTTGAGGCTGTGAGGGAGGTTGTTCCATCTCCTCTGGCTGGCCACAATGCACTCATATTTATTTGCCTAGAAACATCATCAAAGTGGTCTAAAACCCGTGTTTGAGTCTGAAGGTAGCTTTCAACTAGTGCAGGGTCCCTTTCAATCTCACGAAAGTTAAGGGTGACTCCTCTTGGGTTGAAATTTTTTGGTCTGATATATAGGGGTTCTCTAGTTCTTCTTCCCATGACCCCCCATATGTATTTTGCTCTAGTGTCCTCATTCATCATCCAATATGCTAGAGCCATTAGCTGCATATCCGCCATTATGGAATTGGGGTCCCAAGTATCCAGCTTTGTTAACACAAGGTTATTCACATAAAACTCTGCCATTTTTTTCTGATTACACATGTTATTTTTCTTGTAGAAATCCATGAATTTCCTACAATATTGGAAAGGTAGTGATCCATGGGAGGCTAGAGTTTTGATATAAAATAGGAGCCATTTCTCCTTGAGTTATATGACATATGAGTCACAAGGGAATATGTGTTTAAGGGCTTCTATGCGTAAGTCTACCATGGTGGCTACTTGCTGCCCTTTTTGCTACAATTGGTCCTTTAGTGCTACATTCTCTGCCCGTGCCTTCAGCAACTGCTCCTTCAAAACTGTTTCTTCGATTCTTTCCTCCTCCCTTGGTGATTCTTCAATGATAATCGGGATCATGGGAGGAATTTATGGCTCTCTCTTACTTATCCTCTGACCTTTGTCAGCTTTGAAATACATAGAGGTCTGCCTTTTTCTCTTTGTGCTCAGAGGAGCTAAGGTGACAACTACCTCTTTGTCTTGAGAGGATGTGGTGTTGTGCTGTGATTCTGCTTCTTGCTCACTTTCTTCTACCTATATGACTTCTATTTCCATCTCTTCCATTTTTCCTTGGCCCTTTGTCTCTTCCTCTCCTTTTGGTTCTTCTTCTCTAAGGTTAGGAGTAGAATTCAGCCTTGTTTGGGTTGCTATAAAAACTTCCCTTGGTCCCTTTCTACTGTGTTTGATGTGCGGTAGACTTTAGAATCTAGATTGACTACTGGTGATGTTGTTCTATTGCTGCACACTGTTAAAATACACAACCCACTCTCGGTGCTACTATATTTTGGGCTCTCTTCGGTCTGTTTCCCTCAAAAATTCTCAATTCACTGGTTTGGATGAGACAGACTCTCTTTTTATTAGATTGTGCAGCTAATTTTGGAGCGCTTATGTAACTTGGCCTTAGCTCAAGTTTTCGTTAGAGACCGTTGTTTCCTTCTCTCTATTAATTCATGATGGAATGCATGTTTCCTCCCCTAATTCTCCTCTAATCCACTTTATTTATTTTTTTTCTTTTTCATGTCCATGTGGTGTGACTTTTCAGTTCTCCCTAGTCATGCTTCACGATGGTGGCCAAGCTAACTAGCCACCTTTTTTCCCTTAAAATATAAGTCTGCAAATTCAATTATTTTTGGCTATTATGGATGCATAATGACGGGTGAGAAGCTATATCCAAGTTTACCTGCTGTTGTCAAGTCATTTTCAGGAGCTGGAATTTGGAGACAAGCCTTTTATATGCTGTATTCTTCCTTATTTTCCTGTTTTCTGAGTGAGCAGCTTGCTGAATGAGAAACTCTCTGAGTGAGCCACTAATATTTATTATTGTTTCTTTCCATTGTAGATGCTGCGTGGGGTTGCTCCAGATGCCATGGGTGGCACTCCTATATTTCCTGGGGTCTGCTTTATCATCTCCTCCTTGTCTTTCTTTGCAGTCCATGAACAACTTTGTTTTTGAAGGAACTTCTTGATGTTTGTAGCAGTTTCTGGCTTTCTTTCTTTTGCTACATTGTGCTCACGAATGGAGGAATATGGTGCATGGAGGTGATGGAAGGATTTATGGAAATGAATGGAGTGAATGATGGGATGGATGGTAAAATAGAAGGGGAGAGAATATGAATGCTTCCCTGTGTCTCCAGAAACCAGTAATAACCCGCAAAATAGCAAACATAGAAAACACAGAGATGCAGATGTATTTTTTATTTTTTATTTTTTTTTAAGGAAATTGGGCTGCCTCCATGGAGTTTTTCAACCCACGAACTTGCCTTGGGTTCCTCAGAGAGGTTCTCACCCATGGATATTTATTCCCTTTTCTTTTTTTTCTTTTTTTGATCAAGTGAGCTACCTCCATCGAGGGTTTCAACCCACAAGCTTGCCTTGGGTGCCTCAAAGAGGTTTTCATCCATGGATATTTTTTTTTTCTTAGTAGGTGTGGGAAAATATGGAGATTCCCATCACATACACCTCTCTGCTTATTGAGTTTATGAGCTTTTCCCTTGACAAAAGATTATTGTAAATTTTAAAACTATTACCAACGAAAAGAAAGGGGATTCCTTCTTCATTTATGGTTCTGATTTGAACCATGCCATTATCAAAACATTTTTCCATTGTGTAAGGTCCCAAACATATTTTAATCAAATTTCCTTTGAAATATTTAAACCTTAAACCATAAAACAATTCCCAATCTCCTTCTTGTAAGGTCTTTTCTTTGATGTGCTTGTCATGCAGACCTTCCTTTACTGCTGAACTACCTTTGTGTGAAGAAGTGCTTGCATTCTGAACTCATCCAATCCATTTAGTTGCAACAAACTCTCTCTTTGGGAATTTGATAGATCTAGATTTAATTAATCTGCCATTCTTTATATATTGAATTCAAACTCAACTGAAAGTAGAGCCTTCTTAACATAGACTAGTTCATAAGGAGTGAATCTTGTTGTTGTCTTCCAAGTAGTTTTGTAGGCCCAAGTAGTTTTGTCTGCCCAATATTTTCTGCTGCTGTTCACAACCTTGGTGAGGATGCTTTCTAAATCTCAGTTAGTTACTTCTACTTGGCCATTCACCTAAGGGTGATAGACAATAGAATTTCTATGCTTAATCTTGTGCTTACTCAAAATATTCTCAATGAGGTGAGAGGTGAATTGTGCTCCCTGATCAGTGACTATTTCTTTGGGGTACCCAAACTTGTAAAACACATTCTCCCTCAGAAATTCTACTACTTTCTCCTCAGTTGGTACCTTCACTACTTTTGTTTCAGCCCACTTTGTGAGGTAATCAATTCAGACCATGATATACTTAATTTTTCCAGATGGTGGATCGATAGGTCCAACAAAGTCCATGTCCCACTTGTCAAATGGATCAAGAGCCACCTGAGGGTGCAAAGGTATCTCATCCCTTTGCGTGGCTTTCCCCATCCTTTGGAACTGGTTACACTTGCTAGTTTATCTTTTAGAATCTTGGTGAAGGGTAGGCCAATAGTTTCCTTCCTGCAAAACTTTGTAAGCAATTCTCTTTGCAGCAAAGTGGCCTCCACATGGGTTGTCATGAAATTGAGAGAGGATATCAAAAAATTCTTCCTCCCTCACACATATCCTTAGTATTTGATCAGGGCCTAGCTTGAAAGGTTTCCCCCAATCCATGTGAAAGGGGAAATTTTTCTAATGATTCTTCTCCTCTCCCTAAATGAAATATTGGGAGGGAGTCTCCCAACAACCAAGTAGTTGGATATATTAGAAAACCATGCTGAGAGTGTTGATATAGCAAAGAGATGCTCATCTGGCAGCTGGTCATCCACCATTCCTTCTTCACCTGGAGGGAGAGCTAACCTGGACAAAAAATCTGCAACAATAATCTCCTTTCCAGGTTTATCAACAATAGTCAAATCTAATTTCTGCAAAAGTAACAACCATCTAATTATCCTAGCATTAACATCCAATTTTTTCATAGTATACTTGATGGTTGCATGGTCAGTGTGAAGAAAGGTCTGATATCCAGTTACATAATGCCTGAATTTGTTCAAAGCATGGAAAATGGCTAACATCTCCTTCTCAGTAACTAGTAATCCAGTTCAGCCTTGGAAAAGTTCTTGCTGATGGAATAAATGGCATAAGGGATTTTGTCCTATAATTGTCCTAATTCTACCCCTACAACTTTTTTGGATGCATCTGTGTGGATGTGGAAAGGCAGAGTCCAATTTGGGCCTCGGAGGACGGGGGAAGTAGTCAACTTTCCCTTAATGAGCTCGAAAGCATCTTGAAAAGGACCAGACCAAATAAACTCAGAATCCTTGGCTGATAACCCAAATAATGGCGAAGCCATATTGCTGAAATCTTTGATAAATATTCTATAGTAACCAATTAAGCCTAAGAAACTCTTGACATCTTTCTGCTTTTGAGGAGCAGGTACCCTTTTGATGATAGTGATTTTGTTCGAGTCTACCTGTATTCCTTCTTGGGATAAGGAGTGTCCTAATACAACCCCTACTTCTTCAAGAATTCACACTTTAATAGGCTCAAGGAGATATGCATCTCAATGCACCTTCTTAGTACTTTACCCAAATTAGAGACAGCTTTCTGGAAGTCATCCCCATATGGTGTGAAATCATCCATGTAGATTTCAACAGAATCATGGAATAACTCAGAAAAGATGCTCAGGACAGCTCTTTGGAAGGTAGTTGGGGCATTGCACAACCCAAAGGGTAGGAATCTATAAGAAAAGGTACCCTAAGGGTAGGTGAAAGTAGTCTTACCCTTGACTTCAGGGCTGATTTGAATCTAATTGTACCCACTGAACCCATCTCAGAAGGAAAATAACTGCTTCCCAGCAAGGCCATTCAGAACTTGGTCTATAAAGGGAAATGGTCTTTCTTGGTGTCTTTGTTAAGTTCTCGATAGTAAAAAAAAATTCTCCACTTCCCATTCTTCTTTGGGACTAGGACGAGAGAGGATACCCACTCATTATCGAATTTAGGATATATGAACCCTACATCCAATAGTTTCTGTAGCTCTTCTTTGACTATGTCCTTTAGAGCCAGGTTCACCCTTCTTTTGGGTTGTCTCACAGGCTTGCATCCTTCTTTTATGTAAATTTTATGTCTGCATGCTGAAAGATGCACCCCTTTCATGTCCTTGTAATCCCAAGAAAATGATTCAAGATTTTCTTTCAAAATATGGCATAGCTGCTTCTCTTCTTCATTCAAGAGGTTTGGGTTGATTTTCAGAGATCTGGGTGGGCCAAATTCAATAGCCTTGGTGGTTTCAGAGGTTGACTTAACTGAGTGCACTTCCATCCAAGGTTGGATTTTAGACTCTTTGTGTAATATTCTTAGATGGGAAAAGCAAGAATATAAACCAAAACCATGGAAATGGAAGTGTAAACATTAGATCAAAACATGAGGCCAACATGGGGACCTTCCATTCATCATAACAATAGCATATAAGTATAAAATAATGGGCCACAAAATGTACAACAAGATATAACAAGCCTCCAATGGAAAAAACCCTCTATAAGAGTTGCTGCTACTATATCAAATTGTCGGAGACATTGCTACAACGCAGTTTTAAAAACATTGCTACAGAAAATGAGTACACAAAAAGATATGGGGCTGATATATGCCACAAAATATACAAAAATAAAGATATGGGCTCTATACAACCTCCAAAAAATAACCCAAAAGGGTCTCCGAGAAAAACACCCAATAATACAATATGAGCTGTAACCCTATGGCTGAAAGTATGCTGCAAAAAATGACTGAAGAGTAAATGGATGAAGTTGATACAAGAATGAATGTGCTCTCATCCAATAAATCCTCTGGAAGAAAGGCTGGCCCTTTCACTAGAGAAATCACCTCCCAAATCACCTACTGCAAAAACCCCTACAACTCCTCCCTAGAATAACACAGATCCAGATTGATACTGCACTGTAGGGATAAATGTACTATGACCTGATGCCCAATGTGTCAATAATGCTCCAAGGCTTTCTTTACTAGCCTCCAAAGAGAAAGGAACATTCCTCTAATGAGATCTAGCTCAGAAATCTCCCAAATCAAATATCCACACTTCTGCCTTGCAACACAACACAAAATCCTCAACGGAAACTGCAATGTATATTATGACTGAAGCTTTTGGCCAAATACTTGATAGTGGAATGTAGTGAAAACTCTTCCAAGGGACCTCTCAAGGAAAGATGTGGGATTCTCGATCAGGAACACCTTGTGCTAAACAACACTTGCAATCTTAGCTAAAAAACCAAAGAAAGTTATATGTATAAACATACCATATATTCAGAAATATCATATACCAATTCATAATCTCCAATATGGATGCCATCCTCTTCCTTATATAAGAAATGAGCTTTCTAACCCTAAGCCCCATTCATTTATGACACTACTTCCATGCAATTTGTCTCCATCTAAAACTGCGTTGTCCCTCATTGAATGCCACTACTCCATGACAACACTGTTGATTTGGTCAAAGTTGACCCAATCAAGGTGTTCTAGCCCCTTTTCACACACAAGGGTGCTCAATTAAGATGCCAAGATGTATTATTTTCACATTGGCATTGATTTATTCATTATTTAAGGAGATTTATGGATCTCCATTATCCTCTTATTCATTAAACAAAAAGCAAAAGAAAAATTTAATATTCCAACCAACTCATGGATAATTGGGAATACTATAGTCCTCCCTTCCAAAATGTTGCTTGTCCTCAAGCAACTGACAAGGTGAGTGCTGTAGCTCTTCTTCTCCATAATTGGTGACACCTTCATGTGATAAGCTTCCCTCATAAGCTAAGTGTCTCCCAATCCATCCCTCCATGAAATACGCCTCCAAATTTCTCATGAGATGCAATTGATTCATCCCACAAGGAAGCAATAGATCCAATGAAACAATCATGGTTTTCCCAATTTCCTCCCTGAAACATGTAGCATAATGAACATGGAGAATCTCTCTCCTAAAGGGCACATTCAGTCCTCCTATCCTACCTCCAATCATTCCCATAAAAATAATAAGTACATCATCAATGTATGGGATCAAAACCAAGTACATGTAAATAGAAATATACAAAAATGGAGGTGGTTCATAGTCCTACATGTGGAATAGTGCAGTATGTCTCCTGACTACATCAGATAATGATATGGTAAGTGGTTTCCCCACCACTTACTTGCTGCCCAAGTTTTCTCACAAGTTTTGAAAAAGTGAGAAATGTTTGGTGCTTTTGGATTGCACCTAGAATGATACAACATCTCCCTATATCCTCCTAGGGAGTGGCCATGTTCAGAAATGGTTATGGCCCAAAGTTAGCCATGAAGTTTATATGGAAGAATTCTCCTCCTTGAAGAAATGGCATGCATATACATGGTAAAGGGAAAATAATCATCAAATGAAACATTATGCACATAAACATGTTCCTTACCATAATTTCAGCTCATACAAATGGAGTGGTCCATAGATAGATCCCCTCTCATTCCAAAAGAGGAAAGAGGTGGTTGTGATAACTCCTCCATAGAGTTATGTATCTCTCCCATCTCCACATGGTCGATGCATATTTTAAAATGCTAATATAGTTCCTCTTCAAAGCCTTCCCAAGTACAACCCTCCATGATGGTGTTGTATGCTCTCATAGAATAAGTGTGGCTGAAGAGAAATTCTTCATGTGTAGCTTGTAGCAACTTCTCCTTGAGCTTGGAAGATATAGATAAGAATATCCTACCATTATATTAGATGACTTCATCTTGGACTGAATAGCCCTCCTCTTGAAGCTGGTCATCAAGTATCATGCATGTAAAAATATCCTTGGAATAATCCACCAACAATTAGGATTTCTAATATGGATCTATCCTCCATAGTGACAGCGCTAATGATCTATCACAAAGAACATCTTTCATATGGCTTCCCTTCTCCTTGAAATCTCCCATGTCAAAGGTATATGTTGGAAGGATGCTATCCTCCCCATGTTGCTCCTTTCTCAGCGCAGAATCTGAAATGAGAGTGGGTAGTGATGATGTTGGGAGAATGTCTCCCTCCTCCTTCAGTCTACCCAAGACTCTCACCGTTGTATCATGGCCTTCTAATGCTCCCATTCCTCCTGAATCTATGAATGGTGCATCATGGTGTGAGACATGTCTCACCAAATATGGATTAGGTGGCCTCCTAGGTGGTTTGCCACAAAACAATAATGTCCCATGGGCTAAAGTCATGTGCATGATAGATGGCACTGTTAGGTCCTTGCTTCGACTACACAAATCCATATGTTTTTTCTGTATGGAAGTTGTATGTGAGGGATATGTGTTCATGCCCTTGATCATTTGAGTTTTACCACTCTTTATATCTACTCGTTCCATCTGCAAAGTCTCCCAATCTATGGTGACCTTCCCAAAATTAATCAACCACTGCACACCCAATATCACATTGGTGTCAGGTATGTCAACCACAAAGAGGTGATCAATCAATGTATATGTCCCCATGGTGATAGATAAGGATGGAACATAATGCATGAACTACATAGTTCTATCTCCTGGGACCAAAACAGAAAATCCCTCAAAACCATCAGTGGGTATTGCCCTCCTCTGCACTAGTTGGGCATCAATAAAATTGTGGGTAGCCCCACTTTCAATCAAAACAGAAACCCTCTGATCTAAGATGGAACCTAGAACCCTCAAGGTCAAGTACTTGGGCACTCCTATCAATTATTGAAGAGCTATCCAATTGGAGCAAATGCCCCATTCTAATCTCTTGATGGTGATGGATCATCTCCTGTTGTGTCAGTGTTGTGACCTCTTTCTGGTTCCTCTTATTCTTCCTCCTCTTCATCTGAGAAGACCTCTATGTAGTGTGCCTTTCTAGCTGCACATCTATGTTCAAGTGTCCCATGGTTATTGGCATGTGAAGCAAAGTTTCCTTCTCCTCAAATCTCTTCGGACATCATCATCAAGAGGTTTTTTTATTTTGGCTCTCTTTTGAGAAAGGAGCCTTCTCTTCTTTTCCATTTGATGGAAAAGAGGGATTTTGCTGAAATGTTTCCTTTTATTTTGGAAATGCATATTGTAGATCTCTAGCCTTTTCAATGGCATCTTGAAGGATAGTGGGCTTGGTAGACTTAACAAACCCATGAAGAGGTTCTTCTAACCCATCAATGAACATATAGACCCTTCTTGCTGCAGATAAATAATGAACCATAACATAAAGTTTAAAAAACTCAGAAATATAAGTTTCTAGATTACCTGATTGTTTGAGCTTTTCTAGCCCCATGAATGGTGCCTCAAGATCTCTTCTATCAAACCTCTCCACCAACCTCCTTGTGAACTCTAAATATGTAGTCACATTGGCATGACCCAATGTAGACAAGCCATGGAACCACCAATCATGTACTTCACCCTCAAGGTGCAGTGCTACTATCTTAATGGCCTCCATCTCTAGTACTTTGTTCAACTGGAAGTAGATGTCAAGCTTCTCTAACCATGATTTGGCAGCGCATTTAGATGACCGAACAAAATTGGGTAAGAAAAATCTGCCCATAGTGCAGTGTAGATCATGATTCTGAATGACTCCTCCACCTCTATTATGATGTCTGGGTCTCCTATTGTCCTTGATATGACACAATTATTGAAAACTCAAGTTGTCCTTGAATCTCTGAGATTGAGACTCATACTCCATGAAATAGTCTTCAAGAGTTTCTTGTTCTTGAAACCCTTCATTTCCCACTACTAAGAATGTAGGCATTGTAGAGCATTGGGAAACTTGTTTCTGTTGCACTAGTTGATCACTCCAGTGATGAGAAATACCAGAGCCTTCACCATGTTGAAATCCTTTAGGGGATTCCTTGTGTCTATACATCCTCATCTCCTTTATTTCTCTAGCAATGTCTTACATAGTCTTAAGAAGATTATTAGGAAACTCCTTCTCTTCATCTTCTCGTAATAAAGGGGTTTTACCCTTGTCTTCTTTATCATTTGTATAATCAAAATTCCGGTCTATTCTTCTGAGATATATCTTCTCTCTATCTGTGAGAGGATCTCCTTCTTTAGATGACATATTGGCTTTTCAATATGCACAGGCTGTGCCAATATTATGCTCTGATACCACTGTAATATTCCCAAATGGGAAAAGCAGGAACATAGAACAAAACCATGGAAGTAGTAGTGCAAACATTAGATAAAAACATGAGGCCAAAATGGGGACCTTCCATTCATCATAAAAACAACATACAAGTGTAAAATAATGGGCCACAAAATGTACAACAAGATATAACAAGCCTCCAATGGACAAAACCCTCTATAATAGGTGCTGCTACTATATCAAAATACCGAAGACACTGTTACAACACATTTTTAAAATAATTGCTACAGAAAATGAGTAAAAAAAAGATATGGGGTTGATATATGCCACAATAGATACAAAAATAAAGATCTGGGCTCTATACAACCTCCAGAAAAGAACCCAAAAGGGTCTCCGGGAAAAACACCCAATAATACAATATGAGCCGCAACCCTATGGCTGAAAGTATGCTACAACAAATGACTGAAGAGTAAATGGCTGAAGCTGATACAAGAATGAATTTTCTCTCCTCCAATGAATCCTCCAGATGAAAGGCTGACCCTTTCACTAGAGAAATCACCTCCCAAATCGCTTACTGTAGAAACCCCTGCAACTCCTTCCTAGAATAATGTAGATCCAGACTGATACTGCACTGTAGGGGATAAATATACTATGTCCTGATCCCAAATGTGTCAATAATTCTCCAGGGCCTTCTTTACTAGACTCCAAAGAGAAAGGAACCTTCCTCCAATGAGATCTAGCTCATAAATCTCCCAAATCAAACCTCCACACTTCTGCCCTAGAACACAAAACAAAATCCTCAACAGGAACTGTGCTATATATTATTACTGAAGATTTGGCCAAATGTGTGATAGTGGAATGTAGTGCAAAATCTTCCAAGAGGCCTCTCAAGGAAAGAGGTGGGATTCTCGATCAGGAACACCCTGTGCTAAACAACACTTGCAATCTTAGCTAAACAACCAAAGAAATATATATGTCTAAACAGACCATATATTTAGAAATATCATATACCAATTCATAATCTCCAATATGGCTACCATCCTCTTCCTTATATAGGAAATGATATTTCTAACCCTAAGCCCCATTCATTTATGACACTACTTCCATGCAAGGTGTCTCCATCTAAAAATTCGTCGTCCCTCACTGAATGCCACTACTCCATGACAGCGTTGTTGATTTGGTCAATGTTGGCCCAGTCAAGGTGTTCTTGCCCCTTTCACACACAAGGGTGCTCAATTAAGCTGCCAAGATGTCTTCTTTTCACATTGGCATTGATTTATTCATTATTTAAGGAGATTTATGGATCTCCATTATCCTCTTATTCATTAAACAGAAATCAAAAGAAAAATTTAATATTCCAACTAGCTCATGGCTAATTGGGAATATTACACTTTGACTAAGGTTTCGAGAGGAATGTTAGTGGAGGACTGGTTTTAAATGGCATGGTTAATGAGTTCATCTTCATCAAGCTACCCCCCTCTCAGAATAGAATCTACTGTACACATAGGGGAAGTGTTATATAACTCATCTTCTTCATCCTCCAACCATATAGGGAGATCATGATCAATGGAAGGCTAGGCTGGAGGATATAACACCAGCTGTAAAGACAAAGGCCCATTTTTGATAGTCATGTTTCTGGCCCGAAAGCTAATATAAGTATCTGCAGTGGCTAACAAAGGTCTCCCTAAGATGAGGGGATAACCATTAAACTTAGTTTTTGTTTGCAGGGCCAGGAAATCTGTAGGATACTCCCAAGAGTCAATGGTAACCATAACATCCTCAAAAATTCCTTCTGGAGTTACTGTGGATGGATCTACAAGTTGCAGAATTGTTGTGGTTTTCCCCAAAGTCCCTTGGAGATTAAGTTTCAACATAGTTTCCTTGGTGATGATATTTATGGCAACCCCTAAATCAATCAGAGTGTTGGGGACTATGACACCTTCTATATGCACATCAACAAATGGACTACCAAGGTCTAGTTAATTTTGAAATATCACCTTCCCCATCATTAGGCGAGACCATTTTCCTACCACATTGATGGTGGGGGTATGTCTCCTCCTCCTAGGTTTCTTGAAGCACTTTTTTTTGATGAGCCTATTGTAGATAGGGACATCCTTAATGGCTTGGAGAAGTGGTATATTTACACACAAATTTTTCAATTCTTCCAGGAGTTCGGTCTCCTCTAGGGTGTGCCGAATAGGGTGGATCAAGTGCTCAAGAAAAGGGGGTTGTTGGATCTGAGTGTTACCTTCTTATTTTTCCTCCTCAACTTCTACATGGGGAGATGGAGGATCGTTGTCTGGGAGTATTATTCCCGACCTGAGATTAACCTCCAGTATCTCCACAACATAAGCTGGATGGGATGTTTCTCCACTGGGAGCCTGTTGTGCTTGTCGGTTGTTCAGGTTCAAATTGGGTTGTGCAGGTATAGGTAGCTTAGGTGAAGCAACATGAGTAAGCTGAGGTTAAGGTTGGGGTGGAGGCATTAGAGAAGGTGGTTGATTTTTTTGAGGCCTCCACCCTTTGGATGGATTGTTCCATTGAGGTTATTGTGGAACATACTACTGAAATGGTTGGTTTACTGGTTGAGGATGATATGAAGGGTTGTAAGGCCAAGTATGAGGTGTAGACCAGGATGGAGGAGTGGGGGTGTACCAAGGTTGCACGGGTGCACTCTAATTGTTATGATAGTAAGAGTAAGGTGCACCTTGCATACCTTGTTGATATGACTGAGGACCTTGAGGCTTTCTCTGGTTGATGAAACAGAGTTGCTCTGGAATTTCTTCCCCACCTTGATATACAACTTTAAGTCCAGGTAAGGCAAGACACTTTTCTGTGGCATGATTCTCCTCACAGACTACGAAAACCTCTATGACATTCAGTGGAAATTCATTTCTTGGGTGCTTCCTGGTACATCTAGGAAAAAATATGGGCAGGGCTCGAGTCTACTTCCTCTTTCTTCCTTTTGACCTTCTTTGTGTCTATTTTCAAAGAAAAGGTGTGTAACATGTCACTCTTGAAGTCTTCTAGCATGTTTTCAATCTCATTTTTTATGAAGGTGGAAGAGGAAGGGGTATTGGATGTACTTTGGCTATCTCTGCCCTTCTTCCTAAATTCCATAGAATGGTTCCAGAAGACAATTTTGGTTATTTCATAGGGTTTTTGGTAGATATCTCCTCCTGATAGCATATTCAAGGTTTCTATCATCTTTTCACTGATCCCTCGAAGAAGTACAAGTTTAAGTGATGCAGGATCAAGAGTACAGTTGGATCTCTTATATTTTAATTGAAACCTCTCTTCATAGTCCTCTACGGATTCATCAAGTCCTGGAATCATCCTAAATAATTCATCCTTAGTTTCCTTGGCCCTATAGTCGTGTTTGTATCTTTTTTTGAAGGTTTCTTCCATCTGTGCCCGAGTAGTGATGCTATCCCTAGGCATACCCATGAACTAGCACAAGGCTGCATCCTTAAGGGTGGATGGGAAGAGCTTCAAATTCTTATCATCAGAGGTGTAGTCATAATTCCTTAAAAAAACAAAAAATTGAAACATAAATGTGTCAGGGTCCTTAGAGGTAAGTCCATGAAAGTGTGGAAGAGTTGAGGGGCTAATATTTTTCATCTTAGTTTCCCCATCTACCTCTCTTATGGGAAAGGATCTCTAGATCCCAACCATTGTTAAGATAGGTGAAGCAGGTCCCTTAGTTGAAACAAGGTCTTCTTCTTCTTCCCCAGTAAGATCCTTAAAATATTCAGAAGGCTCTCCTATAGGGGATTTAATCTCACTGCCATTGAAGAAGAGTGAAGGGTGGCTAGGAGGTGATGTGGGGGTTTTAGGTAAGATTTGTCTTTAAGTATTCCTACTCCTACGAGGCATGAAAATCAGATATTTTTGTATTTTTTTAATATTTCTAAAATAACATGAAAAGAGAGGAAAGCAGAAAATAATGCTTAAACAAAATCAAAGAATCTACTAGACAGCTCCCCGAAAATGATGCCAAAAAGTGGTGAGTCCTAGTATTGCACCAAGAGTGCTGCAACTCCCAGGCGCTGCCCTACTTTACTTTATCAACCCAGGGTTCATAAAAACTTGGAGGTGACAGTGCTATATACACAGAAGATGCATGATGTTCATGTTATCCTCTTCTGATTTACGAAAGAGTGTTATTTATTCAAATATGATAAAAACTAAAAAGTAAATTCCTGGAAGGAAGTGGCAGAAAGGATACTAAGTTAATTTACAGAAATAAAATGACATAAATGAAACTAATTTAATGTGCATAAAGGAAATGACAGAACAAAACTAAATTAAATTGCTGAAAAGAAATGATTGGAAGGAAACTAAAATTAAATTTCTTAAAGGAAACTAATTTAAACCAGACTAAACTTGGGCAACAGCTAAACACACTCTACTTATCTTATTCTCTATCTACCATGCTTCTATCCATGCAGCTAATTGAAAAAGTGTTGATTTGCAGCTCGGAGAAGAAAGGGGTAAAGGTGCTAATGGAGGGATAAACACATGAAACCAGGCTTAGAGGTGAAAAGAGTGGGTTTAAACCTTATTAAAGCTTTATTATGGCACAAAAAGGCTTTGGATCAGAATGATTTAAAAAGTGTGATGGCGGAGTTGCGATGGAGGGTGATCGCAATCGGTGTTTGGAGCGGTAAAGGTTAACAAGAACAAAATAAAAAGTGCAATTTGCGATGTGTGATGTGGCAGATGACGTGGTGGTAGGATTGGTGGCGGATTACGGGATGATATTTCAATCAGCAGACAGAAGTGGTAAGTGTTAAAGGAAAAAAATAAAAAGTGTGATTTGCGAAGTGCAATGGGGAAAAAAATACGAAGTGACAAATGCAATGGGATAAAAACTGTGACGTGAGAAATGCGATATCGCAATCACAATATTGCAAAGTTGGATGGATAGCGGAAGTGTTGTTCAGGAAGAGGTGCAAAGTGCAATGGGTGATGTGGTGGTGGGACCGACTGCAGAGTGCGATGACAGTATCACAATCGGCGAAAAGGAGCGGTAAGTATTAAAGAAAAATGGAAAATGATGCGAAGTGCAATGTGCGATGCGGAAGAGTTATCGCAATTGGTGAAAAGGAGCAGTAAGTCTTAAAGAAAAAAAGGAAAATGATGTGAAGTGCGATGTGTGATGCGGCAGATTTATTGCAATCGACGAAAAGGAGTGGTAAGTCATAAAGAAAAAGGAAAAGATTGGAAAGTGCAAAATTTGAAAAGGCCAAAGGTTACGAAGTGCTAAATGCGATGGGGTAAAAGTTGCGAAGTGCAATGTGCGGTGGGGAAAAATTTTTGATTTTCGATTTGCGATGTGGTAAAAGTAGCGAAATGTGAAATGCGGTATCACAGTTCGCAATATCGCAAATTTTGAGGGGTAGTGTAAATTTTGTCTAGGAAAAGTTGCGAAGTGTGAAATGAAATAGCGGGAATTCGAGGACTGAAGGTGGAGCTCAAACTTTAAAGGTTTTTCAATAATCTTGTGAGTAAAAAGAGCAACAGCTGCAATGAGAGAAGAAGGATGGAATAGAGCATAACCATTGTGGTTGGAAGCATGAAAATAGAGATGGAGAATGAAACAGGAAGCACCACGGAGCTACTTTGGGATTTTAGCAATAATTCCTGCAATCACCCTACTAACTCATGCGTAGAGAAACAAAAAAATGCGTAAAAATACAGTGCAAAGGAAGACCAAAAAATGGTAATGCAACTCTACTTTTAATCTTAGAAAAATGAACATAAATATATTTTTGGGTCTGTGGGATGATTTGCCCTCCTTGAGCTCTACTGACAGAGATGAGAAGGGGGTCTTGATCCACAAATTTTTTGTTTTTCTACTCTATTATATTACTCACAAGAAAATTAAACCTACAGCAGCACACTGAAAGAAAAACTAAACAACAATGAAACTATCAGAAGCAGAACTAAATGAATTATAGAAAGCAAAGAACAAATACAGTAGAGAGGCTGAGGCACATGGATGGGGCCCTAACCCACGAGCCTAGCTCTCTAAAACTTAAATCAGTAAGTGAAATCAATATGCTCATTTCATAAAAGAATAGCCTCATACATTTCTGAAAGTTTGATCACTAAGTAAAATAATAAAAAGCTCAATAGCTTACAACAAAGTTCCGACTAGAATCGACCCCTTCCTAGCTCTATCTCTACTCTATTTATTCTACAGGGAAGCTACCAACAACTCCCTAGAAAATGGTGATTGAGTCCATTTGACTCCAAGTAAACAAAGATTGGGTGCACTCCTCTTTGAGTTGCTTGGTTGCCTTTGGAATTCGAATTGCTGGAGAGAATCCTTGGGGATCCTTCGGATACCTTTGGAATTCGAATTGCTGGAGAGAATATTTGGGATCCTTCGGCCGCCTTTGAGAGTTAAGGAGGGTTGAAACTCCTCCTATAATTTCTCTTTGCTGTCTCCTTGTAATGTTCCAAAATTTTAGCTTCCCAGCTAAATGGAACATTAGAGTTAGCAGCAGCTATAGTCGGTAAATAAATGGGTAGAAAAGCCCATAAGTCTCTTAAGGAGGAATAAAATACTCCAATTGTGAAAGGGGACACTCTTTCAAGCCTAATAAAACACCTCCATGTGTGAACAAAGATAAAATTAAGCTGCTTCGACCAAGTCAACAGCACAGTTTTAGTAGAGGAGGAATCCTAGGATGGATAACGCAATTTTGGAGGGAAATATAACTTGGGTTAGAAGTAACCTAAGTGAGTGGGGCTGAGGGTAGGAGAAATCACATCTTATATAAGGAAGAGGATGGCAGCATTATTGATCATGTTGTAGATTATTATTCTCGGCTGCCAAGAATTGTTGCTACTTTGCTGCTTAGCAAAGCTGCAGTGCTGTTTAGCACTGGGTGTTCCCGGGCGGTTATCCCACCTCTTTCCTTTGAGGAGCTCATTGGGAGAGTTTTTATTCATCACTCCAAATCAATTTTTCAGGCCAAGCTTCAGCCATCTTCATCAGCACAACTTTGCTGGAGATTGTGTAGTGTTGCTGGGTGCAGCAGTGGAAGGGATTGGAATCCCAGCTTATGAGATAGTTTCTCATTGGAGGAAGCTTTCCTTCACTTGAGAGATCTGGTTGGAGAGCTCCAGGACATATTTAAGATCTGTGGTATCAGACCACACATTTCTCATACCCTCCCAGCGCTGTTTCTGCTAGGGAGTGCGTTATTTTGGAGGCAGTGTTCATTGCATGGTTTGGTGGCTCCGTTGCAGTGTTTCCTTGTGATTGAGAGGTTCATCCTTTCATGGGAGGAAGCCCTTGAGGGTTATACATAAGATCAGAAATATTTTAGCCTTATACACTCATGTACTTCATTTTTTTAGTGATTATTCAGTTATTTTCTGAATATCACATTTGTATGCAGAGTGTTTGACAAGAAACTCTTGCCGGTTTCTTTTTTATTTTGTATAAGGAGCTTAGATCTATGTTATTCAGTATTATTTATCAATACATGAGTAGATATATTTTTATCCTATAATTTTATCTTTAAACCCTCTCTTATACTGTGCAGTCCCTTGAGCTGCTGCTCCAGCATTTTTCAATCTTGGGGTTTTAGCACTTTTTGGCAATCCTAGGTTTGGGAGATCTATTTAACCCACCTAGTTTGCTTTGTTTCATCTCTATTCTTGGATTTAGAATGTATATTGACTAATATATGGGACACAAGAGTCCATTTTACCGTTTTATTTCATTTGTTGCTGGAAATGTGTTTTTTATGCTTGATTTATGAGCAATCCTGAAAAAGGAATATTACAGTGGTATCAGAGCATGATCTCTTGGCTCAGCCTGTGAGATCCATCTATCAAAAGAAAGAGATATGGATAGAAGCCACAAAGCTTCAGTGTGTTCAAGAAGAAAGGAAGACAAGATTACAAAGCTTCTTCCAAAATCTATGAAGAGCTTTCAAGGAGAGCTGAAGAAAATGAGATTGGAGATGAAATCTCCAAAGGAGGTTGAATCTAGAGCTGAATCTAGATTTTCACATAGTGAGTGTGATCATGTAGCTACAATCCATGATGCAAAACGCAGTCAAATGCCCAGATCTATCCTGAGATGGATGGGAGGAGGAAGAATGCCTAAAAGAATGACTCTTAGTGATTTTTTGCGGGAGTATGAATCTCAAACTGAGAGGTTTAAAGATCATACTGATTTCCAAGAGTTTTTCAAGATCCATATGGAGAAGAGCTAGCAGCAAGATGCAGATAGATTTCTTCTATATACTTTTGCCAAATCACCTACGTGTTCAATTAGAGCTTGGGTGAAGGAGCTAAACTCCTATTTACAGCTGCACCATATTTCCATAGATGAAGCTATCAGAGTTGCAGTGCTGCATTTCAGAGGTAAGACTCATGCATGGTGGATTTTTGAATCCTTTTCCTTAAAGAATTCCAATACTTTCTCTTTTGCAAGATTCATAAAAACATTGATGGAGAGGTTTGGTGAAAAACTTCCTAAGACACATGAGCAAGGAAAACTTGAGAAAACAAAACCCTTGCACGTGATGGATGAAACTCCATTTCAGAAAACCATGAGAGGAGCTGATGTCTTGCATTACACATTTCCCGAAGCAAAAATTCCAGTTCATATTCTTGAACAAGAGGGCATGGGGATCACTTTTTCACAAAGGGATCCAATTGTTGAGATGTTGCCTACACACATTGATGGAGAAGAGGGAAACAATGCTATCACATCTAAAGCACATCCAGTGCCCCATGCAGAGGAGGGAGGAGCATATGCTCCCACAGAAGGGATTCTTGTATCTTTGCAAGAAGTTCCCCAGGATCTCATACATAGAGGTCCAAGCACAATCAGTGAGCAGCATGATTATGCAGCAATGCAGCTGGAAGAAGGAGGAAAGGAGGAAGAAAAAAATTAGTTGATGAGAGGCATACACACTTCTCTATTTCAGAGAGCCAATGCAAGGAAGAGGTATACTGATTTGCGTTGTAGAAGCAGGGGCAAGATTTCCCAATCACTTATGCAGTCTACTCTTGACATTGATGTCTCACTTCCTGGAGGCATTCCACCTGGGAGGCCACCTGATCTTCAGTTGATGAGAGATGTCTTGTCTTTGGGTTCACCACTCTTGGATTTTGGAGAGGTGAAGAGTTTGGAGGAGAACTTTGGCATGGGGGATGTCAAAGAAGCAGGCAGCAGCATGAGTCGAGCTTCACATGGCAGATCACCAGCGCTGTCACTGAGGAGGATTGATCCTTATTGGAGATCTCAGCTTTTGGTAGAGTACTCCAAGGATCTTGGTGCATGCATGATTCTTGATGACCCGGATGGAGTTGAAAAATACATGGTAGAATATGTGGTCATCTATTCCTATGGAAGGATCTTCTTGACTAGATCTTCTAGTCTCAAGGAGAAGCTGCTACATGCAGCACATGAGGACTTCTCTTCTATGCACTTTGATGCATATTTCTAGTTGATGGAGGAGTTCACTTGGGAGGGAATCCAAAATGACATATATCAACATATGGAGAGATGCATAGCCTGGATGGTGATAGAGAGGATGTTACAGCTACCTTCCTACTCATTAGGAGTGAGGGAGAATTTCCAGTTGAGCCATTTCAACTCAAGACCTCAAGTACATAATGGAGGAGGTATCATTTCATGTTTTGTATTGCACTTCTTTCCTTTATTTGAGCAGCATGATGTAACAAGAAGAAATATTTATCCTTGCATATTATATGATGATGTACTTGCAGCTACTTGTAGCACTGATCTTGGCTATCTTTTTTATGAGTTGTGGGGGAAGCCATATGTCTCTTGGTGTGCACCAATGACACCATATTATAATATCATGTTTCCATCTTATGAGATGACTATGGCAGCAAACAAGTGGCTAGAAAAGCACTTGTTATTTTTTATTTTGATGCGGGCCAAGGATGCACTACGCTGGTTCCATGAGAGGGACCATGATTCACTCTCCAGTTTTCATTTGGAAGCTATTTTTTATTGTATCTTGCTTCCATGTATTGCTGATGTGTTTTGGTTCAAAGGAAGCTTTGGATGGAGAGAAAAATCAACTGGATGGCATGGCACCCATATGATAGAGTAGCAGAATATTTTTTGGTATGGGGCATCATACAAGTTAACCTTCATGACCTTACTCTATGGCTTGTATGAGGGAGAGATGAGGCAACAACAAAAGTTGTTGTTGCTATGGTTACACTTGGGAGAGTGTGGGAAAAATTCTTCCCATACTTTTCATGATATTTCTGAAGAGAAGAAAGGCACATTCATGGTGCAAGGAGGCTACCCTTTAGCATTGAAGGATCATGAGAGACTTCCATGTAGGAAGGAGATCTTATCACATAGCAGCATGATGGTGGATGACTTTGGCATATGGAATGTCAAAGAGAGGAGTCATGGAGCCTTATTTCTAAGGCCTCCAGCACTGTGACATGGGAGAGTGTTCTTATTGATGGAGTGTTCCAAGGAGTATATGTACCCATTCTTCTTGCAGATTTTTATGAGGGAATCCTCATGGTGGAACTTATACATGGACCTCACTTTCAGCTCCCACATGATGCATGGTAGGAAAGACATTGATGTGCTTATTGATTACTCTATTGAGTATTTGTAATTTCTCACCATATGTAAACAATGCATTGCTCCATATGAGAGCAAGAGTATTTTTGGGTTTCATGGTCACTTTAGGGCCAATGTTTATGATGATAGTAGCCCATATATACATGAAATTGGGCAAGTGTATTGTATTTTATATATGTACAGCTGATATACATTGATGATTCCTTCCCCATGTTGGGAGGAAAAACATATCCAACTTGTAACTTGTTGCAGGAACACTTGCCATATGACATTCTCAAGCAGCAGTTGGGAGAACTACATTGTATCCACCAGAGAGACCATATTTATCATCCAAACTTGAACATAAACTTCAACCATTTTCTGATTTGGATGCCATGTGGTGATGATGTGCCATTCATCTTGAATGGAATGGTTTGGGTTGGCATGACTCATGATTTTGGAGGGAGAGTCTTTGGAGGCTCAATATTATTCTTGCCATTGGAGGGAAATCATGTTTCAGCCCAAGATTAGCATTCCATCTACACTTATCATGAGTGGAGAGGAGGATAGCGTGGGATAAGCCTTCTTTCCTATAATGTACATTCATTCAACCCACCTTCATTTCAGGAGCACAAGGTGGAGGATACTTTTCATGAGTTACCATGTTGGAGGGTGACCCACTTCATTTGGATGATAGCATGGGTGAGGGAGGCACTCATTCACCATGTTTATCATCACTCCTACTTTTTGGAGGCCATGAGACAGCTAGCGGGTTTCCTTACACACTTTCCACCTTTGATTGATGCAGACACTTTGGTTTTGCACACTTGGGAGGAAGCATTGAATGACAGTATATTTGCATATTTTCTTGATGCAGTGATGGAGGCTATTGATGGAGGCCACATGAGGAAGAGGGGAGAAATTTTTTTCTCCTTATGCATTTTCTTGAGGAAAAGCAAAGATTTTTTAGGGGAGGACTGTAATGTTCCAAAATTTTAGCTTCCCAGCTAAATGGAACATTAGAGTTAGCAGCAGCTATAGTCGGTCAATAAATGGGTAGAAAAGCCCATAAGTCTCTTAAGGAGGAATAAAATACTCCAATTGTAAAAGGGGACACTATTTCAAGCCTAATAAAACACCTCCATGTGTGAAAACAGATAAAATGAAGCTGCTTTGACCAAGTCAACAACGCAATTTTAGTGGAGGAGGAATCCCAGGATGGATAACACAATTTTGGAGGGAAATGTAACTTGGGTTAGAAGTAACCTAAGTGAGTGGGGCCAAGGGTAGGAAAAATCACATCTTATATAAGGAAGAGGATGGCAGCATTATTGATCATGTTTTATATTATTATTCTTGGCTGCCAAGAATTGTTGCTGCTTTGCTGCTTAGCAAAGCTGGAATGCTGTTTAGCACTGGGTGTTCCCGGGCAGGAATCCCACCTCTTTCCTTTGAGGAGCTCATTAAGGGAGTTTGTATTCATCATTCCACATCAGTTTTTCAGGCCAAGCTTCAGCCATCTTCATCAACACAACTTTTTCGGAGATTGTGTAGTGTTGCTGGGTGCAGCAGTGGAAGGGATTGGAATCTCGACTTCTGAGCTAGCTTCTCATTGGAGGAATCTTTCCTTCACTTGAGAGATCTGTTTGGAGAGCTCCAGGACATATTTCAGATCTGTGGTATCAGACCACACATTTTTCATACCCTCCCAGCACTGTTTCTGCTAGGGAGTGTGTTATTTTGGAGGCAGTGTTCATTGCATGGTTTGGTGGCTCCGTTGTAGAGTTTCCTTGTGATTGAGAGGTTCATCCTTTCATGGGAGGAAGCCCTTGAGGTTTCTACATCAGATCAGACATATTTCAGCCTTCTACACTCATGTACTTCATTTTTGCAATGATTATTTAGTTATTTTCTAAAGATCACATTTGTATGCAGAGTGTTTGACAAGAAACCCTTTCCGGTTTCTTTTGTATTTTGTATAAGGAGCTTAGATCTCTGTTCTTCAGTATTATTTATCAATAAATGAGTATATATATTTTTCTCCTATCATTTTATATGTAAACCCTCTCTTATACTGCACAGTTCCTTGAGAAGCTGCTCGGGCATTTTGCAGTCTTGGGGTTTTAGCACTTTTTGGCAATCCTAGGTGTGGCAGATCTGTTTAACCCACCTAGTTTGCTTTTTTTCAGCTCTATTATTGGATTTAGAATTTATGTTAACTAATATATGGGATCCAAGAGTCCATTTTACTGTTTTATTGCATTTGTTGCTAGAAATGTGTTTTTTATGCTTGATTTATGAGCAATCCTGAAAAAGAAATATTACACTCCTCCAAGTCTTTACGATAAAATCCTTATAAAAATGCTAATAATTCATGATTTTCTACACTCAACTTCATATTAGGCACTCAGATTATGTTGGCCTTAATCACCACCTATACTAGCATCATAAAACCAAATAATAATAAAAATCCAAGAAAAAGAGATCTAAGAAGGCAAAAAGGTGACCATTAACCCCTCCAAATATGTCTAATGATGGATCTCATCAAGTATATTGAGCGGGTTGGTTCTGGTTGCCTTTCCTCTTTTTTTTGGAAGTGGGAGGATTAGTCACACTCTGCTGCGCATACACCTGACCCTGAGGGGGGGTGGCTGCTGCTCCATAACTTGAGAAGGCATGGGAGGCTGAGGTGCTTGTGTTGGAGGAGCTGGAGCACCTGGATGTGGATATAGATATTAAGGAGGTTGAGAAACATTGGGGTAAGCAAGTTGGGAAATAGCAAGCCCTGACATCGTAGGATGCGGTTGGGAAAAGGCGCGAGACATGCCATGTCCTAGATACATGCTGCCGGGAGGGAGAAAAGTGCTAGAGTAGCTGACCCCTCCCTGAGGGAAACCATAACCCATAGGAGGATGAGTGTATGGATGTGAAATGGATCCAACGATACCATTGGCGAAATGAGATGCCCTAGGTGCATTCGCACCACCAGGTCTAGGGAGATCAGGTAAGATGGTATAAACATAACTATATTGCGCATAGATAAAGTCATATTTCAATGTAATTTGGAGGGCTTCTTCCTCAGTCTAAGGAAAGTGAGACGCGACATCTTTACCAATAGAGGGAAAAAGTGATCTGAGAAACCAGTCCATGTAGACATGGTCTTCGAAAACTGGAGCTCGACATAAGCTCTTCCTTCTGCGCCATTCTTGAACATGGTCAGATAGGCGGGTGGCAGAAGTTTGACGGAAAGAGGTCAAAAGTTCGGTGCCAGTTTCATAGCGAAGGAGAAGCTGGAAGTAGGATAGAAACACCATTGCAAGTGTCGCAAAAGTAGAATGAGATGCAGCAACCTGGTCGACATACCACTTGGAAGATTCTCCAGTAAGCGTGCGCTGGAATAACTGAAGACAGATAGAGTCATTAGTGATAGAATTGGATGAACACCACATGTGGAAAGAATGAAAATGGTTGGTAGGATCATCTCCAACATTTCCTTCAAACTTAAGGATGTCTGAAGGAAGATTGGTTGGCATAGAAGGCCAACTTGGATCATGGTGTATAGGGCATTAATCAACCAACTGAACTCGGGAAGGCTTAGGCCTGCCATATAAGGAAGCAAGGGATTAGTCGAGACCGTTCCTGTTAGGGCTCCACTAGTAGCAGCTCCAACATTAGAGCCGGGGCTACCACCAGTGGTAGGTCCTGCACCAGACATGATGAAGGTGAAAGGTGGACGAGAACCAGGGATAGGAATAGAAGGAGAACCCGATGTACCAAAATCAGAGTCGGAATGGGGACTCGGCGGAGGACTAACTTAGACCCTACGCGGTGGAGTAAGTCTTCCTAACGAAAACTGAGGATGAAGGCCTTGGAGTCTCCGGGATGAATGCCTTGGGGGTGAAATGATGGAAAAGATACACAGAACCCAATAAGGAAGAGAGTTAAATAATGGCACAGAGGTGCAGATTAATTAATTAATTACAAAATTTTAGTCTTGGCCTAGCAGTGTAAATTAGGCGCTCTTCGCTTTAGGTGCACATGTGGTAGATAAGTGTGTTAATTTTAATTAAGCCCAGAAACGTGTATAGAGAAAAGGAAAAATATGTTAAATAATTGTAAATAAAACTGAAAGTGGCATTAAATAAAAAACTTAAGATGCTTAAATTTAAACCCAAAAAGGAGGGCTTCCCAACGATTAGTCTAAGGGTGGGTGAAATCTACTCAAAACACACAATATGGCCAATAGATCTAAGGTCAATAGGGACATGGATTTAAAGGTCATATCTGTTGAAAATAGCTGTAGAAAAAAACAAGAAACCAGAGGGAAAAATGGTAAAAAATAGGTGGCGAAAGGCTACAACCTAAAGGGAAACGTAGGGGAAAAAAAAATCGAAAAGAGGTGTTTTGGATGGAAAAATAACCAATTTGAAATGGATATGAAAAGACAGGTTTAGATCTAAAAAAATGGATGAAAACACTGAAATCTTAGAAGACCTGCTTTAGCTAAACTCCTCCTAAAATGGTGGAAGCGTATTGAAGCCCTAAGGGGCTTGGTTCCTACCTTGACGAGTAAAAATAAGCAATTACAGGTCCAAGATGGGTAAAGATGGAGGTTAGAGAACCCTGAACAGTGCCCCATACAAACTCTGAAAAATAATTGAAAAATCCCGCAAAAAGGTTGAGGTCGCAGGTACTAACCTGTTTTCTGTTGAGGTCACATTTTTTGGGCATTTTTCTGCTACCTGAGAGCTGAGGTCACAGGTTTTGTGCTAAAAAGTGTGACCTGGACTTCTGTTTGTCTCGACAGAAGGTTTCAAAAAAAGTTGTCGTCTCTGTCGTGACTGATAACTGTTACCTGTGCAAATGGCCCAGAAACACACGAAAGTTAGAATTTTTATTGTTTTAGGGTAAAAAAGGTTAAAAAAAACATCAAGGAATACAAAATAAGAATATGAAGAAAAACCCTAGTGGCTAAAGGAGATGTTCATGTAGGGATCTGAAAAACGACAGCAGTTGCCATTAAAAAACCTTATGGATTCACCAGTTGTTAGAGTGAATTCTAATCGCAAGTGTACACAAAAATATGACTTTAGCTGTGCATAACAAATAGCCCTAACATCAAATGTGGCTGTCAATTTCCTTATATCTGTAGTAGGTGATCAGAATAAATTCTACAAAAATCCAGATCTATGCAGTTAAAGGCATTAAACAACGAAAATAAACAAGAGTTTCTCCATACATCCAATAGACAAGACAAGAATTTATAAATAATTTTTTGTATTATGACACCTAGGAAGGGAACACTGAAAGATATTACCAGTCCCCCTCAATGGGATGGTTTCTTGTATGTCCTCAGTGCCCTAGATCCAAGATCCCTCTCTCTTGATGGTGTAGAAAACCCAGACAAAATAGAACTCAAAGGGAGCTCACAAGAAAAAGTAGAAAAAATATGACAATAATGGAGGATCAAAGTCAGACCAAAAGTCTAGATCAAAGGGTGATAAAAAAAGTAGTGAATGAATGGAAAAACCCTTCTATTTATAACAAAATATTGAGTTAGTCTAGATATTGGTGCACAATTAAAATATTATTAACCATATCTAGATCCAACTTGGAATATTTTACTATTTTTGATGGAGGGAAAAGGACTTTAGAATTGTTTAAATCCCTTTATTTAGAAATAATAAAAAAATAAATGATTTATTTATTATTTCAAGGATGAGGTTAAGGAATAATTAAATCAATAATGATTTATTTAATTATTTAAAAATGATTTAGTCAAATTCAACAAGGAATATTATTAAATAATGATTTAAATAATTATTCCTAGAGAATAATAAAATAAATAATAATTTATCTAATTAATTCTCATGTTTTGGGTTAAATATGACCAAGAATATTAATTAAAAAGTAAATGATTTATTTATTATTTCAAGGATGAGGTTAAGGGATAGTTAAATAAATAATGATTTATTTAATTATTTAAAAATGATTTAGTCAAAATCAATAAGGAATATTATTAAATAATGATTTAAATAATTATTCCTAGAGAATAATAAGATAAATAATAATTTATCTAATTAATTCCCATGTTTTGGGTTAAATATGACCAGGAATATTAATTAAACAATGGTTTAGTTAAATATGCCTAGAGGAAATCAAACAAATAAGGATTTATTTAATTACTCCTCATGGGGTTTCTTGTTTAGACCAGAAATAATTTAATAAACTATGTGTTATTAAATTATTTCTCATAGTGAAAGCAATTTTACTATGGTAAAATTGGTCTTACATGGTGTACTTTAGTCCATATAATAGTAATAGGTTAGATGACCAAAAATTGGTGTAACAATTATACTGGTTGAAGAACACTTAAAATAAGTCATTGAAGTAACATGCTATTCAGTTCAAATCTATGCACATAAGAAGCAAGCATGTTTAAAATCTGAAAGAGGTACTTAGCATAGAATTCACTAATACTCCTCCATTTAGATCATCGTGAATCCACAGGTGATTGCCATAGATGATTTATAAGAGCATCATAAGAGGAATCCTTTAGCTAGGAGGGGTTAAATTTAAATGGTGAACTAGGTTTTCTGTTAGCTCCTTTCATATCCAAGAAAATAGGGAAATGGTATGATTCACCACCTGAACCAACCCACTGCCTAATGAAGGGAGATTGAGCTATCAACTCCTCTTTGATCAGGAAGCGATCCAATCAATTTTATACTCTGCCCTCACAAGTTCTCCTATTCCTAAAAGTTGGTTTTAGCTTGATTGGATCCATATCAATGAAATTTCCCCTCCTGAATTTATTGAGAAATAATTCCTCTAGGGGATCTGATTGGGCATGAGCCCCACAAGACTCTGAAAAACCAAAAGAGACACTAAAATCCCCTCCAAGGATCACCATTAGGTTGTCAAAGAGATATTTTGAGAAAAAATATTTCCAGTATCTAACTCTATCTTGGCAACGGCGATAGATATTAAAAATGGTGAACTATAACCCAAGATTAGAAGAAAAGACCTCGGCCCCAAAAGCTAGATTTGACCCCAAATATTTTAGAAGTTTGATGCTCTAGTTTTTTAAACCCATTGCCAATCCTCCCAATTTCCCAGATGCATCAAGGGCCAAGAATGACCATCCATGAAGGATTTGGTTTAAGAAATTCATCACAGTGTCCCCTACTCCCAGTGTTTCTTCAAGCATAATAATATCACAATGAACTAAATAGAAGAGACACTTAAGAGCCATTTTTTGTGGGCATTGAACAACCCTCTATAGTTAAAAGACATCACTATCATCAAGTGACCACTATAGGGGACACCGCTGAGTTCTAAGCGCCCCTTTAAAGGATAATTGCTTGCCATAAGCAATATCGAGTTTTTCTTTAAGCTTTGGTTTATAAATGTTCAATTTTATCCCTTTGGTTTTGATAGGAACGAAAGGGTACAAGTGGATCCCAAAACCTCCAACAGAGATACTAATACCATATTTTTTGTCTCTCGGCTAGAGGTTATAATGGGGGTTTTTAGGAGGGCACGCAGGGCCCAAGGGATGCTCTTCAAGTAATTGGGGATGGTCAGATAAATATAACTCAAGGATGGTAGAGATGATACTATCAAGAGCTATAAAAATAGAAACAGGGGAGTAAGACTCAATAGGTTTATGCCTGGAGGGACCAGGCTCAAGACAAACAGATTAAGGAAAAAAATTAATATACAAAGGAGTAACAGGGGGAGTATCAATACCTGTGAGAAGTGGCACCTGTCCCCTGAGTTATGCTTCACCTTGACCCTCCCGAGAAGTGTCTATATACCCCTCATGTCCCCCTAGAGGTGGCATCTAAAATTCCATGGGCTCTATGAAGCCATCCTGTTGAGTATCCACTTTTTCCTGTTGTACCTCTATCTCTGCATCATCCCCAATACTTCCCTCAGGGTTAGGATCTTCCCTTTGTCTCCTTCATTTGTGGAAGCGTAAAGGACAATGCCTTTCGAGGTGACTATACTTATAACAATGATGGAAGTGGAACAGTAACTACTCATAATCCGAAAGCTGAGAGAAAGAGTGGCCATGCACTTAGATCTGCATCATATCTGCTAGCCCCTATCTTGGGTCCAACCGAACCAAAATTTGTGAAACCTTCTTCTATTTTGTCACCAAGAATGACATGTCCACTTCGAGAAAGGTGCTCAGCATATTTCCAATGGCTCTGAACACTCCCACCGACCAGAGCTAGGGCATGAGGGTTGGAAGACGCACCCAAGCTAGAATTTCTTCAAGCCTTTCTCTCTATGTGTCAAATAATGGCATCTATTTTTTGAAGAAAATAGGGGATTTCCCAAAACCCCAGTTCCTTTCCAGAACCCATTCCAGAAATTCTTCATTTATTAATTTGACCATGAACCAGCCTCTGGCCAGGATGATAACCTCATTTTCAGTGGCAAGAACTCCACTCCAAGACTTCTAAATCCACTCAGAGATACAGTTTGTTGAATATTTTTGACCTTTCGAACGCCTCACCAGGATAATTTTTTAGGCTACCATGGCCTCGCCCATCTGAATATCAAATCCCAATACCAATTTTGGCCTTTCCTCCTTCTTCGTGATTACTTTCCCCTTCTTCCTCTTACAACTAGAGGTATGCCCAAGTCCATATGATGCGTGGAAAGCTTCAACATTATGTGGTTCTTCCGCGGGGGATTGTTCAAGAAATAAAACTAGCACCCCGTCGCTCTGAGGATATGCCTCTAATCCTGGAGACTCAGTCTTGAGACCTAATAACTGATTGCTCTCCTTCAACCCCAAATAGATGGAATTATCAATTCCTTGGCTTTCCTGAGTGAATATAATGCCTTCTTTCCTTCTTTCTTCGACAGGCCTGAAATTTGCTTCCAACTCCTCCAGTACTAAGAAGCCTTTGCAAAAAGGCTCGCCATACAATCCTTCATTAACAATACCAGGACACTTCGAATATGAAATTGGCTTAGACTCAAGACCAGGACATGCAGCAAGCAGGATTTTTCATCCTTGAGTCATATCTAAATGTTGACCCACTCCTGGAGACACCGCCTCTTTAAATAAGATTCTCACCCTTAATGCCTTATTAAACTACTACTCTTTACCACGTCTTCTAGGCCACCAATTAAGGAATAAGAGGGAGATAAGGATATTACCCTAAAATCCATTAGGGAAACGAAACCTTTAGCTCTTTGAAATACCGCATTCTCTAGACCAACCAAAAACTCTATTACCTCTAGCCAGAAAGCCCCCCTTGATGAGAGGCTTCTTAACTGTTCCAAAATACCTAAACCGCCGCCGACTTCCCAGTACAACTCAACACCACCTTTCTTTCCATGTGGAGACCTAGCGGGCATGTTAACCCTCTCCAAATTCTGTTGGGTTGGTTCCAAACCCCAGACTGAAAGAACGTCCTCTGGTTCCAGCTCTAAGTCAACATGGTCTTTGGGACTAAACATAATGTGATTGAGATGAGATAAACAAAATGAATGATACAAACTTCACATAGTGAGGGAGAGTCTCGAATGCATGAATGACTTCCATGATGGGGAGATACAAAAATGGGGAAATTGAGCAGTTGTTGTAACAACCTCGTTAAAAATACACGTAAAAATATTTAGGACCATGGTGATGGGACACATATTCCAAAATTAATGGTGGGAAAAACATCCTAGTGGGTGTTCATTTAAGTTATTTTGGCTAAGGAAATTCGAAAAGGAAAAGGAAACTGATTTGGAAAGGCATGAGGCATTAATTGGAATTTTATTTGTGAAAATAATGGAAATTAGGAGAAAAGGAAGGTGAAAGGTCATAGGTTTCATGTGAGGAGGAAATTGAAGGAAAATAATGTAAAATGAAGAAAATAGAGGCCTTATTAATAAAAAGGCTTCTGAGGATCAGTGGGAAAGGCTTGGTCAGTTCAATTTTGGAGCTCTCATTATTCTGTATCTCTCTCATACTCTTGAGCACTTATAGTATTCTTGGAACACTCTTGGAGAGTGTGGTATATTTGGAGATTTGGATCAGGAAATAAAAGGAAGAGTAGGAAAGTGAAAAGGACATCGGGATCAACATCTACAACAAGTTCTGAGTGCAGGTACCGAGTTGTATGTATGATTTTCTCACTAGTTTTGGCATGCATGGTATTGCATGTGGTTTCTTGATTATGATATGTCATGGGCATGGAGGATGGACATGATTGATAATGGATTTTCCTAGCCTTTCCATTTCCTGGATAGCCTTTTTGATTGTGGGTTTATTTCCATTGATTGTTTTATGGTTGGTTCTCATGGTTCCTTTAGCTGTTTGGTTGAGTTATTAGTTCCTGGAGCCTTGGTTGGAAAAACGATCTGGAGCCCGATGGACGACTGTTGGATTGAGTTACTAGTCCTAGAGCCTTGGTTGGACAAAAACTCTGGAGCCCTAGGTGGGTTGAGTTACTAGTCTTGGAGCCTTGGTTGGAAAAACGATCTGGAGCTTCAGAACAAATGGGGTTGAGTTACTAGTCCTGGAGCCTTGGTTGGAACAAAAACTCAAGAGCCCTGGAGAAGCTTGGATGGAGACCAATCCATGATGGTTAGTGATGTCCGACCATGAGGTGGAATCACTGGTTTGGGGTTGAGACAGTTTGGTCTCTAGAGCCGTGGTTTGGTGTTGATTGATGTGTTTGATAAAGTCCCACATTCATGCTTATCCTATCATGCCGCAAATCACACTACTTTCACTTCATTGATGTACCCTCAACATTACCTGCCCATAACATAACCATAATACAAGACGATAACATTAAATCATATCCACATGATACTGACCTCATAGATCTGTCAAAGTTACTATACTGCTTGATCCCTCATATTTAGGAACCTATTCATGCGATTCACCTGCATAAGAAATCATTCCTCCACAAGAATGATCCTTGAAGCCCTGTCATATAGTGAAACAGATACATAGATACACACACACACACACATGCACATATATATAATCATTATCATAAAACAACCATGATCCTGTCAGACAACGCCATACATACAAGCATATATACATATAAACCATCAACATAAAACCATAAATATCCATGAAAACCCTATCAATCAACAACATACATACATACATGTATACATATGTAAATATCAACAAAATCATGATCACAACACAATCGCTAGATATCATAAGGTCTAGGTTAAGAGAACTTCCTTTATTTGTGCACAACATGCACAATGTTGAGAACAACAGTTCCCAACATAGCCAAGGAATCTAACACCTCAGATCCACTTTCTTTACCTTTTTGGTTACCTCTCTCATTTTTGTACTGCCACCATCCATTTATCACAATGAACCCAACCAGTCCAACCGACTATAATAATCTTACCTTCCACTACACTTACTCATGCATTGAGCTTCATCCATGTATTACATTAAATGTTGGGTACCATAGAGCTCTCACCAAAGCTCCATTGACATTCATCTTTCCCAACCAAATCCCAAGACTCGCGATACATAAAATCCAAGAACAAGAACCAATAAAGAAGAATACCACGAAAACCAATAATAATACAACAACAACAACAAAGTGGTATTACCTTACATTAGACACAGTCAAAACTGCAAATCAAGCACAAACAAATAAAAAATACTGAAAGCACAAGACTTGGCAACAAACACCATGAATCATTCCCCATGGTTCCAAATACTTCCAAGGGAAAGCTCAGCCTGAGCCTTTTTCAATAATTCATGGCAGTTTCTTTTTCCATGCAATCCCCTACATCATAATTCCATAAGCACATAACTGTCAGTTCATAAATAAATATAGCAATATATTAACTATCTTACCTTTATGTGCCAAGCACGCTTACCTATAACTGAACACACATGTCAACCATATGTACCAAACATCAAGACAACATATATATCAATTCAAAATCAACTTTTACCAAGACTAACAACCATGTCATAATCCAAAATCGACTTTTAGCGGTCATAGTACATAATGCTACAACTATCACCTACTTACACTCAGGTATATATCATCCATCCCGACAGATGTGTGTCAGTACAACCGTCTTAAAACAAGACCATTTCATCGTGAAATGTTACAAACACATATACTCATATAATTCAAGTAATCAAACACCCAAATAACTTGCAAACATACAATGTTAAATAAATCAACTAGATGATTCAATAGACACCAACTCACCGAGACACCAAATAGATAACATAAACAAATAGTCAAGCATCAAGTACACAACATAAGAAAACTCATACCTTGATGTATCTTAGGGGAGGCTATCTTATCTACACAATCAATCTAGATTATCACAATATAACTTCACGACACATCAACTCAACCTAAATAAGGCCATGATATCCATAATAGTAGCTAGCTAACAAGTTCGCATCATAGACTCATAAAAAAATGTCATTCATGCATAACAATCACATATGAACAATTAGTCTATATTAATGCAACACACAATCATAATTAGGTCTAATCATACCTAAATTTCATAACCCTAACTAGTTACATGGGCTAGTCCTATTTTATCATAATACATATAACATCAAAATATTAATGCAGTAACCCTAATCATCAATTTAACTAACACATACTCATCAACAACATATAACATATTGATCAAGTGAATATCATGCCTAAATAACCAACACATGTGCATATAATCACACTAGTTAACTAACATCTATCATGTATGTAACCATAACATTAATAGAATGAAAGGTATGCACATAAAAATAATGCATATGACTACACTAACCAACTAGCATTTATCACACATGTAACCAAAATAACAATAGAATGGAAAACATATAATTAAACCTAATGTTTACAAAAATCATGAATCACATACCTGCATGCTTGTATGGTGATATTCTCTCACCCCAAATTCCATTGTTGCAAATTCAATTTACTGATCTGCATCTCCTAATCTATCTAAACCAACTTATTAGCATCATAACATAACAATATCATCATGATGACCTAATTGCATACAATGAACTTAAGCACAACCAACTCAATCAAACCAATGCAAACTTGACCTCATGCACCCACTTGACATGTATAATCAATCATGAACAACCAATGCATGTCCCACATATAGCATCACATAAGAAAGCATACATGGACAACACCCAAGCATGACCAATAGGTGACCTAGCATAAAGAAGCAATGCATGTACACCATTTAGCAACATGTAAGCAAGCATGCAAGAATAATACACAAACATGAGAAACACATAACCATTCATACACTCATGAAAACATGTTCATTACAACACCATCAACCCTTCCATGGTGACACTATTGCCACCATGGAAAACACAACATGGGTGCAATAAGAACATATAGACCATAATAATACTAAACACGCATGAAACCAAAATAAATGCATGATCAACACACCACCCATCGGTCTGAGAGTTGAACCATGATCTGATATGACTTTGTAGTATTGGATATCACACAAAGAGAACATAAACCAAACACCAGCACCATGCATACAAAAAAATAAAATATAACATAATCATGAGGAATGCATATGCAATTGACATGAATGCATGATCAACACATAGCCCAAGGAGAGCGGAACCATGCTTTGATACCACTTTGTAAACACCCTCTTCCGACATCTACCTAAGTAACCGACCAACCAGGGTAAACATGTGAAGAGAGGATACTAAAATGAAATTTAAGTTCTTATATGACCTTAAATAAGTGGAACTAGTGGAAACACCAAAAACACACCTTACACTGCATCATTGACATCCCCAGGAGGTAACCCAACTGTCCAGGACCCTGTTTCCTGCGGGGACTGATTTTTAGCCCCTTCGAGGCTTAACCATGGGCTTGTAAGGGCAAGGGAGTGGGTATAGACCCTATAGCCGTGGGATATCCTTGCAAAGGTAGCGAATGAGGCCCAAATAATGAATTTTCTGCCTGTAGCTCTGGGATTTGTGCCACATTTTCAGCCCTTGAGCCCATGTCACAGCTGAGAACTTCCCATAACTTCAAGAGAGGATAAATAACATTAAAAAAAAATATGGAAGTAGTCACATCAACCAAAAATCATCCAACCCCACTAAACCATGATAGAAATTTTTTCAAACATGTCACAAACATAGCCTCTACAGGTATAAACAACAGATTTTAAAAAAGGGGTCTCTTTATTATTTGAGAATGGATAAGAAGAATTTCTCCCCTACATCATAAGCTATCATACAATAAATTTGACCATAGATGCATTAAGTATTCATTTACAAGTAAAAAAATGAATAGAGCCATACCTCATCGTTGTCACAATACATGTTGATAACCAACTTAATACCAACATAAATACGATGGATACACCAGCAATAGAACCCATATATAAACCATTGAATGTACGCATAAAATACAAGGGCATTGAAACTTTCAGTAATGAATGTAAAAACCAACCCGGAATGGGACTTCCATGTTCCACCCGACCATAGACATGGTTGAGCCAAATCTCACTTCATCCAGTCACCCTCGTGCCATATTCCAAGCATGAATGTGGGAATTTATCAAACACATCAATCAACACCAAACCAGGGCTTCAACGATCGAACTGTCTCAACCTTCAACCAATGATTCCACCTCACGATAATAAATCACTAACCGTCACAGACCGTGAGGTGGAATCATTGGTTAAGGGTTGAGACGACTTGGTCTCTGGAGCCCTAGTTTGGTGTTTATGGATGTGTTTGATAAAGTCCCATGTTCATGCTTGTAATATGGTACGGGGCTGACTGGCTTAAGTGATATTTGGCTCAGTCATGTCTATGGTCGGGTGGAACGTGGAAGTCCCATTCTGGGTTGGTTTTTACATTCATTAGTGAAATGTTCAATGCCTTGGTATTTGATGCATATATGCAATGTATTATATATGGATTCTATTTCCATTGTATCCATCGTATTTATGTTGGTATTATGATGGTTATGAGCATATATTGTGATAGTGATGAGGTATGGATCTATTCATGTTTTTACTTGTAAATGAATAATTAATGCATCTATGGTCAAATTGATTGTATGATAGCTTATGACATAGGGGAGAAATTCTTCTTAGACATACTTAGATAAGAAAGAGAACCCTTTGTTTAAATCTTCTATTTATACTTGTAGATGTTATGTTTCTGACATGTTTGACGAAATGCCTGTCATGGCTGGGTGGGGTCGGATGAGTTCCGGTTGATGTGATTTCTTACACATGTTTGTTTAATGTTATTTACCCTCTCTTGAAGTTATAGGAAGTTCTGGGAAGTGACCTGGGCTAAGGGGTTGAAAATGTGGCACAAATCTCGGAGTTACAGGCAGAAAATTCGATGTTTGGGCCTTAGCTACTACCTTGACAAGGCTAGCCCGTGGCTGTTGGGTCTATAACCACTCCCTTGCCCTTACAAGCCTGCAGATAAGCCTTAAAGGGGATAAAATCAGTCCCCCCTCAGGGAACAAGGCCATAGAAGGTTGGGTTACCTCCTATGGATGTCAATGATGTAGTGTAAGGTGTGTTTTTGGTGTTTCCATCAGTTCCACTTCCTTAAGGTCATCTAGGAGGTTGAATGTCATATTAGTATCCTCTCGTCACATGTTTACCTATTACGCCCCTATATTACTAGTGTAGTCCCTTATTGTTGTTAGTGTAGCCCCATTATTATTATTATTTTACCCCTATAACCCCCATACTGTTATTATTTTGCCCTTACATTATTATTGTTAGGTCGGCTAGGATTATATTGTGAACCCATGGACTCCTATATATAGAAAGGAGGTTTTGTCATTTGTATCATCCAAGAATTTTTCATTTATGTAATTTAAAGGAGGTTTCCCCCTCGAAGTGGCTTATTTCTAAGGCATTGATCTCTATTTTATTGTATTTTTGGAGTTAGTTTCATAACATTTGGTATTAGAGCTTTGGATTCTAGGGTTTCGCTAATTCAAACAAGTCATCATGGAATTTGTGCTATAAATTTTTTTCTATGAGGGTTTATACACTAGAACAAAAAACCCATTTCGAAGAAATCTTGGGGAACTTCATGTAAAATTTCAGATGTTTGTTCACAATATTTACAGAGATATGATATGTGGAAGTTAGGGTTTTTGCAGGCTCCCGAATTTCATCTAAAAGAGGTGACCTTGGGAAAATCGTCATAACTATCTCTCTGAGCATCATATTGGAATTTTGTAAAAAGAGTCTGAAATTAAATGGACTTTAGTTTCCTGTATATCAATTTTACAGGCGAAGGAGGAAACAATGACACATGGCACATCGTACAAATTTTCTTTACTGAATTAGTCCATAATTAGGTCATTGTGGGACATTGGTCATAACTTTTCCTTGAAGAATCCAAATCAGGTCAGACCCATGGCATTGGAAAGAAGCTTTAGAGGGCTACTACAGTACTGAAGATAAAATCTCAAGGATACGAAATTATAGAGATACATCAATTTCAATATCGAGTTCCTCAAAATCAAGAAAAAGGTGTGTATTTTTTTTCGAATTGCATAAGTCTTGTTTGAAAAATCAGTTTGAAGTGATTCCAAGGGAATATTGAAGAATAGATATTAGTATTGGGTTCTAAAATCCCCCCTAAAAAGAATTAAACACCCATTAAGACCTCAAAATACTCTACTATGACTCATGAAGTGGAAGAAGTGCAACATGATATATCAAAATTACAAGAGAAAGTGCACCAAATTTCACTTTCGCAAAGAGAAAAAAATGAAATGGAAGTTTTGAAGAAAGGCGTGGAAGCTAAGATGGATGGTTTGAAGAATGGCATGGAAGACATGGAAGAAAAAATTGAAGTCATGAAGAATGATATAAAAGAAGACATGGAAGGTTTGAAGGAAGGTTTGACAAAGTTGATACAAGAAATGATTCCTAATGGCGTAAAGATAGTAGAGGAAACTCATAATGATAACAAAATTAATGTTAATCATGATTTGAGAAACCATAATGTTGGATTGAAGACCCAGCATATTCCAAATATAGATATGAGGAAGTTTGATGACAAGGATCCCGTAACATGGATACTACAGATGTAGTAATATTTTGATCTCAATAATGTGAAAAACACACAAAAGGTACACATTGCAACTTTACATTTAGAAAAAAATACATTTGTATGATATCAATGACTTTGCTCCCCTAAAAAATTGTCACTTGGTAAATTTTTCCATAGGAAATGATAGCACATTATGAGGATACAAAGAGCAACACCTTCTTTAGCCAATTGATAAATATAAAACAAAATGGTTCAGTGGTGGAGCACATTCAGGACTTCCTGATTGAAGGCTCACTTTTTAGCTAAAAATTGAAATTGCTCGAAATTGCTTCAAACCTGAACAACTCGATAGAGTTCATCGCCAGGATTCTGGCGCAACTTGTTTCATCAAAATCCGAGTTCGTATGACTGAGTTATCGTCTGTTGTTCATTTTCCAAAACAGGTAAAAGAAGGAGCAGAACACGTATAGTGTTGATGTGGCAGGTACAATCAGCATTTGCAGGAATATCCTCTAGAAACATCCAATGACACTATGCCAAGTGGCACCACCAGATTCGTCGATGATGACTAGGAAGTGAAATTTTTTTATTCCTAAGTCTAAGTGAAATTTTATTAAATTGGCATTTTACTATATATGGTGGCCAATGGGGAAGGGCCACATGGCATGCCACGTACCCCCCTATGGCAGGACAGGTTGGAAGTTTGAATGACAAGTCATATAAAATTTGGACTAAGGTTGGTCGAATTATTATTGGTGGTGGTATTATATATATATATATATATATATTATAATGTTTTTAAACCACGAACCACAACGGAGTTAGCTAAATCTGGAGGCATACTAACCAATGTGGCGGAGGACCTAGAATGACAGATGGAAAACGTTAGCGGTGGAGGTCTTCATGACTTAGAGAAAAATTATATGGCAAGGTTGGGGCTCGAACCCCTGACCTCCTGCTTGCCATATGCACACTCGACCATCTCTCCTATGGGGTAGTTCTTACCCATACCATATTCCGCATCTATTTGAATTATAACTGCCCGACCATTGGGGGTTGGAGGGGGCCAGCCCTGTGGGCCAAAACACTCCCCATGTGGCCAGAAGAGCACGACTGAGAGCCAGTTCAAACTAAAAATTCACGTAAATAAACTCTTTTATTTAATGTTTAAGTGTGGCTTAATGATGTTAATACGTCATTAGCGCATAAAGTGCGGTTAAACTTTAATCCTATATTATCCGCCGCTAATCCTTCTTATGTTAATTAATCCCAAAAATTACACTGGCAGAATTTTTGGAGGCAGTGCCAAACTTGGCTGGAATACCAAATTTAGAAACTTAACTGGCAGTTTCTCTAGTTTTAGAAGAGAAATTGGGGCAAAGTTGGTTTGGGTCATAACTCACTCAATTTTCGACCAAAATGAGCTCCATAAAAGTCATTCCTGGCTAATTTTCATTCTAGGAACTCAACGAAGTAGGTTGCAAAGGTAGAAAAGGTGATCTACAGGCTTTTTAGTACATTTTAAGATTTGTGAAGGCTAGGGCCAATAGGTGTTGGGGTAATTGTCAGAGCATCCAAAGTCCAAATACAACAAACAAATAGTCATTTTTGGGAGATTATGATGTTATAAACTCATTGGAACAGGGTCCAAAAGGTTATGAAGCTTAACAACAATTTGAGCACACTTGATGCTAATACAAAGGTCACACTATGAAGCTGGACTAAGGTCATGGAGCCCAGGAGGGGTGAAATCCTTTATCAAAATTCTTAATGTTAAGCTCTGTTATATGTGCTTGATGTGTTTACTATTTCTTTTTCTTTTTAATTTAAAATTATGCTTTTTAAGCTTATGACAAACTCATAATTTCACTAAGTACATTGTTTGCCAATCACATGCTCTTAAACAAACTCATGAAGGATAAGTAAAATAATGAAAATAGAAGTTTATATCTGAAATGAAACTAGCACAACATTAATTAGCTAGTAATTTCAGATCAAGTTGGTATCAGAGCACAAGGTTGCTTGCTTGTTTTACTTGAAGAGTTTTTAATAGTGCAAATTTACTGATGCTTACAAGATTGAGATTGCAAAGAGGAGAGGGGAAGCTATTGATAGCTAGTCCAGAAGTTAGGACAAGAAGGAAGAAGGTTGAGATAGCATCATCCTTACCCAAAGGACCACTCAAGGCAACACTTGAAGCACAATAGGAATTAATCGTACAAGAGGCTGAAGTGGTTGAAGAGATACAAGCTTTAGAGATAGAGCTTGAATCAACAGCCAAAATGTCAGGCCATGAAGGATCTCATGAACATTCTGAGGAAGAGGATGTCAAGAAGGAGTTCAAAGAAATGCAAAGGATGGTGAAACTTATGTATGAAGCTTTTATGGCAAAGGAAACTGGAGAAGGTTCAAAACACCCTCATAGAGAAGAATCTTCAAACAGTAAAAAGGAGGAAGAGAGGAGATCAAAAGCTAGTGGTGGAAAACCACCTCCTTCTCCACCACCATCATCATCCTCATCCTCATCAACATCTTCATCTTCCAAATCCACTACAAAAACTCATACCCATACTCATTCCAAGATCCCAAAAGGTAAGACTCCGTTACTCAAGTTGGACATAAAATTTTAACTTCCTACATATAATGGAGAAGTTAATGCTGAAAAAATAGATAATTGGATTCATCAATTAGAAGTTTACTTTAGGATTCAAAATCTGCAAGAAGATGATATTAAAATCCAATTGGCTTCATTATGGCTAGAAGGAGCATCATTAGTTTGGTGGGAGGCAAAGACACAAGAGGAAATGTGCATCCTTGGTAAGATTTCCATTACTTGGGTTGAATTCATTTCTTCCATTAAAAGACAATTCTATCCATTAGCTTATATGCAGAAAGAAATAATGAGTTGGAAAAACTTTAGACATCTTAAAGGTCAAAGTGTCTAAGAGTATACACAAGAGTTTAGGAAAAGGGCTTTATTACTTGGAGTAGACTTAAATTCACAAGACACTCTTGAAGTATATAGGAGTTCTAAATTCCTACTTAAAACACACTATTCTCATGTTTAACCCAAATAACTTAGATGAAGTATGTGTGCAAGCCACACATCTTGAAGCAAGGGGTAAAAACATTTCTGAAGAGGGTAGTAAGAAGAAGCCATTCAAGGGTAAGGGAAAAGATAAAGGAGGAAAATGGAAGGGAAAGAAGAATGAAAGTGTGAGGCAATAAGGGGATAAAATCACATGCAAACATTATTCCAAAGAGGGGCATGATGAAGCTCACTGTTGGAAACTACATCCCGAACTAAGACCAAAGAAACCAAATAACAAAAGGAAACAAAAGACGACTGCCACCACACAAAAAGATATTGGATCTGATTTAGGAGATGAAAGCAAGATAGTTGCCATGGTTAATGAAGAAAAGGAAGCAATTGCAAGTTCTAGTACCTCAAACTATTACAATAACACTTCAAATGAAGATACAAGGATATAATTATTCCATGTTAGAGTAATTTCTAATCATACAAATATTTATGTCTTATTTGATACAGGGCCACAATCAAACTTGATTTTAGATGACTTAGTTAAAAAATTGAACCTTGAAACTATACCTCATCATAAGCCATACCCTTTGAGTTGGATAGTTAACAATGCAAATTTACAGGTGACAAGGAAATGTATTTTCAGGTTTGCTATTACTGCAAAATTTGTTGATGACGTTGAGTTAGATGTTGTACCACTTGATATTTTAGGGATCATCTTGGGTAGTCCATATTTGTATGACAGGAAAGTGGTATTTTATCATCACGAGAACAAATATCATTTTATCAAAGATGGAGTGGAGCATATTGTGAGAGCTCAAGAAACTGAATATCTCTTTAGTTAATGCAGGGCAAATGAAGAGGCTAGTAAATGCAAGTAAAATTTTTGTGCTTCTTATGATCAAGAAAAAGGAATATGTTAACTATGAATATTTTGAAGGATGTGATGAAAAATTGAAAACTGATTTGTTTGATGTGGTAAGTCAGCATGGCGAGATGTTTCAAGAACCAAAGGGTTGCCACCCAAGAGGGGAATTCAGAATGAGATTTAGCTACAGCAAGATGTTCCACTTCCAAATATTGGTATGTATCGCATGCCAATCATGGAAAGTTTGGAAATCAAGAAGCGAATCCAAGAGTTGCTGAATAAAGGTACCATACACCCATCTACTTCACCATGTGGTTCTCCAATAGTTTTGGTTCCAAAGAAGGATAGGACTTGGCACATGTGTATTGATTTCCGTGCACTGAACAAAATCACAGTAAAGAATCGCTACCCACATCCACACATTGATGATTTGCTTGATCAGTCAAATCATGAAAATTATTTCACTAAGTTAGATTTGAGAAGTGATTATCATCAAGTTAGGATAGCTGAAGAAGACATTTGGAAAATTACTTTCAAGACTAGAGAAGGATTGTATGAGTGGTTAGTTATGCCATTTGGCTTAACAAATGCACCAGCTACTTTTATGAGAGTGATGAATGATGTACATAGACCATTTATAGATGACTTTGTCATTTTTTACTTAGATGACATACTCATATTTAGAAAATCAAGAGAAGAACATGTCATGCATGTGAACAAGGTACTTGATGTTTTGAGAAAAGAGCAATTGTTTCTTAAGATGTTAAAGTGAAAATTTGGTAAGACTTCATTGGTATATTTGGGTCACATAGTTGGAGGAGGTGAATTGAAGATTGATCCTTCCAAAGTTGAGGTCATTTTGAATTTTCCCAAGCCCAATACAATTACCGAGGTAAGAAGCTTTTTATGGGCAACATCGTATTGGAGGAAATTTATTTCTAATTTTTCTTCCATTGCAACACCATTACATGCATTGAAAAGCATAAAGAAAGTCTTCCATTGGGGATATTTTCAGCAGAAATAATTTGATGCTTTAAATCAAAAGATAAGTTCAACACTGGTAGTAGCAATTCCAGATCTAAGACAGCCATTTGAGATCCAAACGGATGCAAGTGATTATGCTATGGGAGTAGTGCTCATGCAACATGGTAAGCCTATCTCATTTCATTCTGAAACTTTTAATGGAGCTAGCTATGATTATGATATGGGAGCAGTGCTCACGCATTGGTACAAAGTGTAAAGAAATGAAAGCATTACTTGATGGGAAAAGAGATCATTATCCATACCGACCATCAGCCATTGCAGTGTTTACAATCACAATCCAAATTGCAACAATCAAGACATTTAAGGTGGATGGGTTTTCTACAACAATTTCACTTGGTTATTAGGTACAAGAAATGAATCTACAATAAGGTAGCTGATATGCTCTCTAAGCCCATTGTAAATTCAGCTATTATCTCAAGCACAATTTTATTATGCATGAAAGTTACATTGAACAATATCTGAATGATAGTGATTTTCAAGATGTGTATGAGAACTTGAGTAAGGGAAACCAAAGTGAAGAGTTAGATTATCACGTGCGTAAAAATTTGTTGTATCACTTGGGAAAGTTATGTATACCATAGGGAGAAAGAAACAATATCATAAGAGAGGCACACACATCATTGGTTGCAGGACATATCGGTGTAGGCAAGACAATAGCACATCTATAAAGGTATTTTTATTGGCCACTCATGAATGAAAGCATTTCTCATTTTATTAGAGGATGTTCTTATGTGCAACATGTAAGCCTATCAATAGGAAGCTTGGTTTGTACACACCACTTCCAGTTCCTTCTCATAATTGGGAGAGCATCTAAATGGATATCGTAGGAGGCCTTCCTATGTGAAGGAAAGGTCATGATTATTTTTATTTTGTGGTATATAGGTTCAGAAAAATGAGTATTTTGATGGCATGTAAGAAAACTATTACAACTAAACAAACCACTAATCTTTTATTTCAAAATGTATGGATCCATTTTGGTCTTCCTACTTCTATTGTAAGTGATCGAGATTCTCTAGTTGTTGGGAATTTTTGGTCAAAATTATGGGACATGATGGATACAAAGTTGAAGAAGAGTACAACATTTCATCCACAAACAGATGGTCAAACAGAGGTGGTAAATAGGACTGTTATTCATCTTCTAAGAGGCTATTGCTACAACCATCCCAAGTTGTGGGATGAACAGGTACACTACATACAACATGCATACAACCAGGAAAAACATTCTTCCAAAAAATACATTGCCATTTGAGGCATGTTTTGGTTACTTGCCAAGATTTCCATTGGACTTTATCATTGAGAAAGAGGTTTATATAGATGGACATAGTGAAATAGATAAAGAAATAAAGTTCATTGAGAAAATTCAATTGGTACATCACATAGTACAAGACCAACTTGAGAAGAGTCAAAGTAGCTACAAGGCAAGGCATGACAAACATCGGGTTGACCACAAATTTCAAGTTGGAGATGAAGTCTAGTTGTACATAAGCAAAGAAATATTGCAAGGGGAAGGTAAAAAGCTCAAACCAATCTGTTATGGTCTGTTAATCATCATTAATTTTTTGCTATCTTAGAGATGACTAAATACTTATCCTAGATTTATAAAAACAAGATTTGTGAATATTGTGAGTTTTAGAAATCTCACTGCCTTCATTATCCTAAATCAACCTATTTTATTATATATTTCCTCTCTGCCTTCTAAGGTCTACCTTACTACTCCAAAAATACTTCATTTTTGGGCCTATTGACCTCATCTTCACTCTCCATACCCATATTCTCATTCACTCCTTTTCCCCCTCTGAAAAACCCATTTTTTTCCTTCATAAACCTTCATAAAGGAAACCCCCATTCCTCTTTTTCCTTTATATATATTAAACAATGTAAAAGGCCCTCTTTTACATTATTTAAAATCAAAACTTAAGCCTATCGAGTATTTTTGTTTTATATATAAAAACCCTGTTTTTATATTAAAAGCTCAGCCTTATGTTATAAAGGCCTAAGCCCCTTTTTCCTCCAGCCCCAACCCCCTCGCACTCATGTAACCCTGACCTCACTTATCCCTAAGCCCATGGCCTAAATAAATCCCACTTCCACCATTCCTATTATAAATTTCCCCGTGAACCTTATAAAAGGCCTCATCAACCTCTATTATATTAGAAACTAGGCCCCTCTCTCCACCATATCCTGCGCCCATTCAAAACCTTATAAATTTAACGCATTTCGTTGATTTATTTAAGCTCTAGGCCCATTTCCCATTTAAACCCCGTGACCCAATGAAATCGCGCCACCTGTCCCCACTCACACTGACTTTACCACCTGCTTACCACCCCCGGGACATGCGACGACCGTCGATCTCTCTCAATGAGATCCAACGATCCCCGACGCATATTGAAAATATAGTTGCGCCGGGGTTAACGTCCTATGAACTGCAGAAAATGTGCATTTTTTCCCTGCCACGTGTAATGCATTGGGCCATATCATATGCCCCCTCCCGAAAACCACTTACCACCCTTCTACTGTGCGATAAACCACTTCTAGTTTTTCAAAATCGCTTACCCCTCTGCACCAATTTTTAAAATTTCCCACCTATGTTCAAATTTATATCGGTTCCGCCTTTGGAACCCTGCCTCCCACGCCATTTCCTCCTCTGAAAACCCCTCTGATGAGACCAAAACCACAGAAAAGCGTAGTCAAGACCGTCCCCATATGTTTTCAAACTGACAAATTGCTTTTGTGTGCAGGTTTAGTGGCAGAATGCCTAAAGAGCATTTTGATGGTCCAAAAAAAAAAAAACGTCCAAATGAGCCTCTGGGTGATGATCCAGAAGTTCAATTTGAATCACAAATGATCAGAGGCCTTGTATCAAGGTTAACCATCGATGAAACATGATCATAGATGGTCAAGTAAACCTCCTACCATGAAAGGAAGCATCCCCTGCACGTAGAAGACAAACACAGTCAGAGAAATAGTGAAGAAAAGAAGATTAAAGGATTAAAGGGCTAATCACTGATCAAAGGCAAAAACAAAGGATTAGCTAGCAAAGGCAGAGGATAAAGGTAATAAAGGTAGAAAGTTAAGAGATCAAAATAATTAATCAAAAAGGTTAATTAATAGGCAGAAATAAAGCAGATTAAAGAGAAAAATAGTAAAAACAAATAGTCAATGTTTAAACAAAGAACAAGAGGTAGATTAACCCAAGACATATTCAAATTAACTGCACCTAAAGGCAATTCCTTCTTTCAAAGATATTTTGACACCTAATGCTTTGTTTCCTTCAATAAAGCATACAACATTTATTACACTCAATCAGAGATATTTTCTATCTACCAGCAGTTATTGTAAAGTTAACTATAAGCCTTAAAGTCAAACAATTCGCATATATTCTCTCAGAAGTTAAGATAGGAGTTATTGTTCTAGAGAATTATCTTCAGATATTTCTTCCCTTAGACCTTGCATGTTCTTCAAGGTACAAGACTCATTAACTCTGTAATAAATGTTACACCATTTTTTGGTCATCTAACCTACTATCATTAGATGGACCCACGTACACCATGTAAGACCAATTTTACCCTAAGTAAAATTGATTTCACTATGTAAAATAACTTAATAAAACACTTTTATTAGGTTGTCTATGGTCTAAACAGGAAACCCCAAAAGGAAATATTAAACAAACCTATATTTGTTTGATTTTCCTCAAGGAATAATTAATTAAACCTTCCTCAAGGAATAATTAATTAATTAATTATTCCTTGAGGAAAATCAAACAAATATAGGTTTGTTTAATATTTCCTTTTGGGGTTTCCTGTTTAGACCATAAACAACCTAATAAAAGTGTTTTATTAAGTTATTTTACATAGTGAAAGCAATTTTACTTAGGGTAAAATTGGTCTTACATGGTATACTTGGGTCCATCTAATGATAGTAGGTTAGATGAACAAAAATGGTGTAACAATAAATGACACCCAAACCCTTACTTAGCTTCACCTCCTCATTTGCAGATAAATACTGCATTTGAGTTCATTATGTTGTGGGCATTTGATGAGTTTGAGAGAAATACATGGTTTTCCTGAGCTTGAAGAAGAAATTGGTTTTGTGGAGTTTCCAAATGCCTTGTTTTGATGAATGATGAAGTAGGATAGCTTCCAGGATCCCTAAGCTTGGTTATTGGTGAAGTCCTTCTCTCTTATGGTATTTTTTTACTCATGTTTTCATTATGTTTCCATCCTTCTATGCTACTGTAGAATAGAAGAGTATAGGTTAAGAAATGTTCTTTGAGGCACCTTAGTCCTTCTTGTTTCTACTGTCTTTGTGTTTTCCTCTGCTAGGTTTATTTAAGGAATTCTTAGCTACTCCTTAGGCCTCCCTATGCTTGTTTATTCCATGAATGGTTCAATATAGTAGTTTCAAATATGTTCTATGGTTAGCCCTGCCTATTTGATGCTATTTAAACTCTGTTTTGGAATCTCTCTTTGAAGTATCACTTGTTAGGTTTTAGCCAAAGAGGCCATGTTTTGATCATGCCATTTGTCCATGCTTGAGGAGATTCCTTAGATTTCTTTGTAGATTGATCATTTAATTTTAGGCGTTCCGTCTTCATTTATTAAAGTTATTTGTTATCTTGAATGTTTTCTAAATATTGAAGGTGAAATCACTAGAAGTTAAATGAGTTTCTCACCTTATATATTTCACTGGAATTATTTATCTTGAATGCTTGTTTGCTTAAAGTGTAATATAAGAGCTATTGGTTTTCCATGCCTTATGATTATGTTCTTATGTTGATCAGTATTTGAGACATCTTGTTTAAAGGTATTTGTTTAAGGATTCTTCACTGGCCTTTGACACCTACTTTTTTCACCAACTTATTTTTCACTCCACTTCACACATACCTTAAGGATCCATTTGACCAAGCTAGATTTTCCCTGTTATGCATCTTGTTTCATTGTTGAGATATCCATGACTTTCATTGACTCCATAGCCTAATAATTTGAAGATCTCTCACTCCACCTATTCTACTTGACCATCTTACCCAACCAAACAAACAACAAACCCTACACTTAACAACTAGCCTAAAAGAAACTATCTAAAGCAAAAAAGTTCACATCCTCCGCATACAATAGAGAGAGCCCTCTCTGAGTCCAGGAAGGCTAGGTCCTAGGACTCCAAAGACTAGTCTTATGTTACCCTATGCATTTTTTCTACCAATCTGCTAAATCACGGGACCCTAACATTCTAGCGATCACGGTGGGACCTATAGTTTCCTGAATACCCTTTAGGACTCATATGACCCTCAGTTAAGCTTAGAAAATCAACTGATAGCCAAGAGTAGAATCTAATTGTTTCACCATCCTAGAAAAATGATGACTCAACTAAACCACACTCATTAGAAACCTTACTACTATATAAAGAAACTCAGAAAACCCCAAAAAATATCCCTAGATTGGTTTTTGTCAAATATTGGTGGTGGACCATACACACATATCCTCAAAACAACTAAAAAACATACACCTGGCGACTCCACTAGCCCCAGTAGGCCTATTTCTTCACTAGTTCTCATTAGACTTCCTAGGATTGAGTCAAATCAGCCTTGAGAAATTTAGAAGCCTAGTTATACACTGTGTGAGTTTACCAAGTGCTAAGAGTGGTCAGCTTTCCGAAAATAGTCTTAAACTTTCAGCCTCTCTACATTTGAGTTTAAAATCTGGCTTCACAAAGGATCAGTACCAGATCTCATCCGGACCCAAACCCTCCCACCATAGTTGATGACCCAGAAAATATTTTGTGGAAAACTTCTAGATCTGGAAACTTAACTACTGTTAGGACTATTCATAGAGCAAGCTCTATCCTTGAACATCTTACAACCTTGAAAGATCCCTAGTTTGACTTACACCATACAAAGAACCTTTTCAGAACCAAGTCACAAAGTGATATTTACCAGACTGACCTTGAGCCCATAGACTTGCAGAAAAGTTCTAGTAGAGAAGCCTCTCCTTCCACTCCACCTGAATTTCAACTTCTCCATCACTTTAGCTCTTTCTATACCAAATCTGCTTAGAATCAGTTTGTTGGTCCAAGTACTTCCACCACACCCATTCATACCTCCATTGTTCAAACCACTTCACTTCATCCTCCACCACCTCTCACAAATCATCCTCTTGTAAATCCTCCATTAGCTCCCATCATGGTAGCTTGGTATGCCCCCCTGGTTTTACCTCAACCTCTAGTGCCTTTTCCAAATGACTACCAATCCAATATCCCTCATTTCACAGGAGCTGACTCAATCATTTCCAAACAACATGTAGAAATAATGAATGATGCCTTTGACTATATGGATTTGGAAGAAGAAACCATCAAAATGATGATATTTGCACAAAGTTTAGGAGGAGAAGCTAAGAAATGGTTTAAAAACTTAACTCCCAGCAACATCAATGATCTCCCTTCCCTCTACCAAAATTTCATAAACAAGTGGGAAATCAAGAAAAACCCCCTCCAAATCCTTTTTGATAATAAAAATATTAAGAGGAATGTAGGGGAAAGTGTACAAAATTATTGCACTAGGTTCAATATTGTATACAATGCCCTCCTACCTCATATGAAACCCCCACAAGGCCTAGCACTAGTAAAATTTCTAGAGGCTTTGATCCAGACATGACATTCTAATTGAGGGAAAGAGACCCCGCAACCTTAGAAGAAATGAAAACGGGAGCTATTAGTGTAGAAGCCAGCCTCATTGAAAAGAGGGCTAGGATGAGATCAAAAAAGAGAGTTACATATGTTAGCCCCCTATGAATTTTTTTTTTTTTTTGAGACAAGCAAACAGGGGGCTAAAATGTTTTTGAGCCTTCAAGGAATGCATTTCCCTCTAAAAACACATCATTCTTGAAGCCTCCTTGTTCCTTTTCCCTTTGAAGAATCCTCACTGCTGTCTCTAGTTTTAAAGCCTCTCTGTTGTGAAGAAGAATGCCCAAAAGGCCTCCTTGTCCCTCTTATTTCATTCCCTCTAAGCCTCTGTTTTCATCATTTTCCTCCCCTTTTAAATTCCCTACTTTCTCTTTAAATCATCCCAAATCCTCCTTTAAACCATACACACACCCCTTGTTTGGTTCAAAACCCTCTTTCTCCCTTTACTGTTACCTTTTTCTGGCCTCAAATTTCATTAAAAACGGTCCAAAACCCACTTTCCACCTTATAACAGGCCTAGCCCCTTTCAGCTCAGCCCCAGAACCATTTCCCCCCACATGATCCAGCGCTAGAACCAGGCACTAGCCCGAAAAGCGCTTAGCGCGATTGGATATCAGGAGCGCTATTAACTGTCGATTTCCCGACATCCTACGGCCATTGCAAGCACCTTTCATTTCACGTTCGCCCCTCCGATCATATCACAACCGTCTATTTGAGCCGTAGATCGACGGTCCATATTTCATCCACCCTGGGGGTCCCTCGCGCCAGAGCACCGTGCAGAAACTGGCGGTTTCTATTGCACCGCCTTTGAGAGGAGGGCGGTAATTTTTGTTTGGCAGCGATTCCACTCACCGGCTGACACGTGGCTGCATGCACTATTAGGAAACCACCCTCATTGCGTGTTATAGTTCGACTATGGACCCGGCGCGATATGCGCATACACTGTCTGATCTGAAGTTGTCCATCCAACGGTGATCGCGCCACGAATATGCTCGGGAGTTAGCCCGAGGCAAACAGGGCCCCTGGCCCACCATCCGTCACTCTCCGATGCATTTTCCACCGTCGACCTCCTCCTAAGATCGGACGGTCCAAATTTAAGTTACACCCCACCATTGACCCGGTCCCGCCACATCACCTTTCCATGTGTTTTCATTTGTCCCCTATATATTTCTTTCAAAGGTCAAATGTTAATGTTTTACCTTAAAACTCCCTGTCCTGCCGTCTTCTAAATGCATCTCCGCAGTTCTGCCACCTATCCTCCAGTCCTCCATTACGTCCGCCCACCCCATGCATGGATTTCTTAATGTGTTTTTTTGTTTTGTAGGGTTTCAGGTGGTGAAAGCCTCCTCTGTTCACAGTCACTATTACATTGGCACAAGACGCAGGAAAAGACCAACTTCAGGGACTGAAATTATGGAGAAAAATCCTGGGAAGATGTTATGACATGATGCTCATTAAAGGAACAAAGTTAAACTCTGTAAAACCCATCCAGAGCCATTAAAGCACAGATTTCGCAGACAGAGGCAATCGTGGAGCGGCAAAGAGTATCAGTGAGAAAGAAGAGGACTTAAGGCCCGTAATTGAAGATTTTGAGCCTTAATCCAATAATTCAAAGGCAAAATATCAAGCTTAAGACCTCATAAGTCACACAGAAGGCCCAGGGCACACAAAACGATATATACCAGTGTCACCATCAACATAATGTTCCTCCCCGTGAAAGGACAAAATGCCCATACCTTTTTCAATCTATACCGTGTTCCTGAGGAAATTTCAGCCCTGACAACAGTCCTATGTTAACAAAAAAATTTTTTATACAGTATGGAAGACCTGAGTCATTGATATTTTTTTTTCAGCTCACCAGAGTTCTACAAAGGGTTACAACAAGTACATCAAAGGCTTACCTGGAGTAAATTGCAGCCTGACGAAGATCACTCTTTCATCCAAAGAGTACTGAAGATAAATGCCCAGAATTTAAAACAGAATGGGGTCTCGGCCCTCTTCCTCTTCTAAGTTTTAATGCTACATTTAGTTTTCCATCTACCTCCTCAGCCTCTCATTCAACTATAAAATCCATGAAGAAACTCATTGTAAGGTTGTTGATCAGATATCTATGAACTTCAAGCTGTTTCTCTTGAGACATGTTCTCTGTGTAAAGTTGTAAGATAGGTTAAGGAAGATGTTTTCAGACTAAATATCAAGCTATTGGGGATGTGTACTTGACTGGTGTTGCTCTTTAATATGACAAGCACATTTCTTTGGATCCTGGTTTAAAGCAGCGGTGATGTTTTTCTGTCTCTGTCCATGTTTTCCTTTTTAGTTCATTACATTTCTTTTCTTCTGGCACGCATCAAAAATCTGGCATAGGATTTACCCTTGTTAGGTACCCTATGTTTCTGCTCTCCCTGCCTTCAATTTTTTCTGCTGTATGTGTTATCTGAGGATTGATTTCAAGCTAATTTAACCAGTGTAGTGGTTAGATATACTGCTAGCTGATGTGTGAATGAATGAATCAAGTCTTATATGTGCTTGGTAGGTTTTAAGTGAATGAATTGGGATACTGGGAGTCTATAACTCTATCTCTGTCTCACTAGGATCCTTTTCAATTAATTGAACCTTCCTAATTTCCCTTAAGTTGGATACCAAAGCATTGAGAGTTCAAAGTCTCTCTCTGATCTCAGGTTTTCACCTTTGTGTTTAAATCTTTAATGTTTCCTTGTCTGAAGAGTTAACCTTTTAGGTTTTGGATCAGAGGTTGTCCAATGGCATGTCCTGTCCCTGGATATGATTCCTAAAGGTCACCTTGGAGGTTTCCTTACTTTCACCTTCTCTCTTACCATTTCATGCCACACTATCATCTTTAAGATCCAATGCTTTAGATGACTAGCCCAACTGAAAGCCTACATATTGAACAACAAGTAAACCCTTTCTTGACTTCATTTCCCAATGGCCTTGAATTTTCTCTGAATCACCCCTCCTTTTCCTGAAATCCTCTTTGCTCATCGTTGTCTTATATTGAACCCTTCCTTCCTGATTTCCCAACAACCAAACTAAAAATCAAACAAACAACCCCGTGCCTATAACTAGCCTAACATCTTAAATTTGAGCTTCAAAGACATAAAACCTTTGCTTATATAGAGAGATCCCTCTCCGGACCTAGGAGGGCTAGATCTTGAGGTCTGAAAGTGGCTTGATGTTGTCTCATCTTTTGGTCTTGCCAATCTGGCCAAAACATGGGAACCCCAACATAATGGCAACTCCGCTGGGGAAAATCTGAGAGTCTATAACTGTTAACATTTGTCTGTCTCCCATTGTTGTCACCAACATAATGGTGACTCCACTAGGGAAAATCTGAGAGTCTATAACTGATAACATTTGTCTGTCTCCCATTGTCGTCACCAACATAATGGCGACTCCACTGGGGAATCTGAGAGTCAATAACTGATAATATTTGTTTGTCTCCCACTGTCGTCACCAACATAATGGCGACTCCGCTGGGGATTTGAGTGCATTTCACCTTAAAAATTCTTAGGCACTCAAAAGACCCAGAATCTATGGTTAGATTGGTATCTCATTGCTGATGGTGGATAGCATCCTGCTTCAAACAGTCAACTCATCCACCTGGCGACTACACACTCCATAACTCCCAAAAGACCAAATGACTCCACTGGTAGAAGACTCTGAACTGGTTGAGAAGATGCAGTGACCATCTTTGCATGAACATGGATCCAGACATGGACAGAGATACAAAGCTAGATACTTTGTATGATCAATTAAATGGCATAGCAGACATGTTTGGTAAAGTGCTGGAGATGTATATGACTAATATGAATGCAAATGATGATTATTTAGAATATCCCACGCCTCTTCCAGAACAAGAACAAACTCAAGAACTAGATAATGAGCAAGACATGTATGATGCTTTAAAATCTATGGAAGATGAAGAGGAAAATGATTAGGATCTACCTGATCGCCTTTCTATGACTTGTATGATGCTGACCAGAGAATATCATGACCTATTGGCAAAAGCTAATAGGGAATGTTACTTTGAGGAAACAAGAGACCACATAGAAGACGCAGAATCTGATGTGGGAGAAGAAACAAATCATGAGCCTTGTAGCCTAACCGAGTATCATCATGATCGTGAGGACTTGTTCGAAGCAGAAAGAGATCAAGAAACATCATAAGATCCTCAAGATTTCCCTACAAGCACAACTGAAGATATTATAGAAGAGGTTCCAGAAGACATCCTGCCTCCAAATCATCCAGTACAAGAAACAGAGAACTGCTATACTTCTGCTCAAAAAACCACAAGAAAATCTTCTTCTTTGACAGAAGAAGAGATTGATCAGATATTAAATTAGTAGTCCACCTCTGAAGTCTTTTATAGAACACACACCCCTTCTCATTCATTTCTTGAGTTTGATTGTACAGATCCAGAAAGCTCCTCTGTAAATCAGGGTGAAGAAAAACCTACTGATAATCCAGTATGTTCGGTTGGCAGTATTAATTATATTCATGATTTTCCTATTTTTGATCTATCTGATGATGATGTTTTCCAAACAGAAGATGATCTTGCAGGGTCATCATCAGTAGATTTATGGGAGGAGGATCAATTCTCTTTACTTCCAGAGAGTAATGAGCTAATGCAGGCTATTTATGATACTGATGGGGAGAGCTACGACAGTACAATAACAGATGAATATTCCTTGAATCTTCATTCTTCTTTACCATAGATCATCAGTGAGACTGGAAACCATCAGCTTTCCTTTTTAGAAGATGAGGAGGTAAGCAAAGAAGAAATTTATGAGCAGATCGAAATTAAGGGGATTTCTCTTGAAAAGGAGGAAGCAAAGGAACATACCCCTGCTCAAGAATACATAGATCTTTTCATAGAGCTCAGCACATCAGAGCAGAGTATATCAGAGCTCCAAGAGGACAACACTGCCATATATGATGAGTCCTCCAGTTCAGAAAATGAAGAAGATGAGGGAGATTCTCTTTCTCAAGAGAGTCTTATTCTTGATCTAGTGGAAGAGGAAGAAATCCTGGTTGAAATCATCCAGCCAAATCTTTACAACCAGGTATCATTTCATGATCCTTATGCTCATTTCCTGCAAACATTTGTAGAAGGATCAAAGGTCTTGTTGAGCAGCATGTTGCAGATAGCAAGAAATTTTTTTGTAACTACTATTGTGGAACAAAAAGAGTGGGAGCAGCCCTACCTATCCAGCACGCTCAAAGAGTTGAGCAAGAAAGACCAGTCATGGGATCACTTGATGGACTGGTTGCATTGGAAGACAATGTTTGTAAGCTAGACTATAAATATTCTAGTTAGAGTAGGGTAGGTAGGAAAAATCTCAAATAAAGCTCAGCTTGTGAGCGTTTTAGTTAGTTTTTTTAATTTTTTCAAAGTCCAGCAAGCCAGACAGTCTAATCCTGGCTTGAATTTTTTTTAATTTCTGTCTTAGAATGTAGAGAAGAAAGTCTGCTGGACAGTCTAATCCCAGCAAATATTAGATTAGGTAGAGAAACATGTGAGACCAACAATTTAATCTGGTCTCATGGGGTAATAAGGGTAGAATTAGATTAGTGTGTTTTTTGCTTTAAATAAAAATGATGTAAAGGGTCTGCTAGTCTAAATGCACCCTGGAAGGAAAAATGTTAGGATTGTAGGATGGGTAGATAGATGGTTGGGGAATGTTTTCTACTGATTAATGTATCCATCATGTTTTTGGCAGATGATCCAAGAAAAGAAAGAATGGGTCAAGTACCAGGAATCTAGCCTACTCCAAAGATCGTTTTCTGAATTCTTGACACCTTCTGGAAGAAGCCATCCCCATGTGGAGCCACTGTTAGCCCCCTATGATTTTTTTTTTTTTTTTGGACAAGCAAACAGGGGGCTAAAATGTTTTTGAGCCTTCAAGGAATGCATTTTCCTCTGAAAACACATCATCCTTGAAGCCTCCTTGTGCCTTTTCCCTTTGAAGAATCCTCACTGCTGGCTCTAGTTTTAAAGCCTCTCTGTTGTGAAGAAGAATGCCAAAAAGGCCTCCTTGTCCCTCTTATTTCATTCCCTCTAAGCCTCTATTTTCATCATTTTCCTCCCCTTCTAAATTCCCCACTTTCCCTTTAAATCATCCCAAATCCTCCTTTAAACCATACACATACCTCTTGTTTGGTTCAAAACCCTCTTTCTCCCTTTACCGTTACCTTTTTTTGGCCTCAAATTTCATTAAAAACGGGCCAAAACCCACTTTCCACCTTATAACAGGCCTAGCCCCTTTCGGCTCAGCCCTAGAACCGTTTCCCCCCACATGACCCAGCGCTAGAACTAGGCGCTAGCCCGAAAAACGCTTAGCGCGATTGGATATTGGGAGCGATATTAACCGTCGATTTCCCGACATCCGACGGCCATTGCAAGCACCTTTCGTTTCACGTTCGCCCCTCCAATCATATCACAACCATCGATCTAAGCCATAGATCGACGATCCATATTTCATCCATCCAGGGGGTCCCCCACACTAGAGCACCGTGCAGAAACCGACGGTTTCTATCGCACCACCTTTGAGAGGAGGGTGGTAATTTTTGTTTGGCAGCGATTCCAGTCACCGGCCAACACGTGGCTGCATGCATTGTTGGGAAACCACCCTCATCGTGCGTTATAGTTCGCCTGTGGACCCGGCACGATATGCACGTACACCATTCGATCCGATGCTATCCATCCAATGGTGATCGTGCCACGAATATGCTCGGGAGTCAGCCCGAGGAAAACAGGACCCCTAGCCCACAATCTGTCGCCCTCCGATGCATTTTCCATCGTCGACCTCCTCCTGAGATCGGACGGTCCGGATTTAAGTTACACCCCGCCATTGACCCAGTCCTGCCACGTCACCTTTCCACATGTTTTCATTGCATTTTCATTTGTCCCCTATATATTTCATTCGAAGGTCAAATGTTAATGTTTTACCTTAAAACTCCCTCTCCCGCTGTCTTCTAAATGCATCTCCGCAGTTCCGCCACCTGTCCTCCAGTCCTCCATTACGTCTGCCCACCCCATGCATGGATTTCTTAGCGTGTTTTTGTGTTTTGCAGGGTTTCAGGTGGCGAAAGCCTCCTCTGTTCACAGCCACTGTTACAGTGGCACAAGACGTAGGAAAAGACCAACTTCAGGGACTGAAATTATGGATAAGCATCTTGGGAAGGTGTTATGACATGATGCTCATTAAAGGAACAGAGATAAACTCTGTAAAACCCATCCAGAGCCATTAAAGTGCAAATTTCGCAGGCAGAGGAAATCGTGGAGAAGCAAAGAGTATCAGTGATAAAGAAGAGGATTTAAGGTCCGTAATTGAAGATTTTGAGCCTTAATCCAATAATTCAAAGGAAAAATATCAAGCTTAAGACCTCATAAGTCACACAGAAGGCCTAGGGCACACAAAATGATATATACCAGTGTCACCATCAGCAGAATGTTCTTCCCTGTGAAAGGATGAAATGCCCATACCTTTTTCATTCTATATTGTGTTCCTGAGGAAATTTGAGCCCTGACAACAGTCCTATGCTATCAGAAGCATTTTTTATACAGTATGGCAGACCTGAGTCATTGATATTTTTTTGTTCAGCTCACCAGAGTTCTACAGAGGGTTACAACAAGTACATCAAAGGCTTACCTGGAGTAAATTGCAGCCTAACGAAGATCAGTCTTTCATCCAAAGAGTACTAAAGATAAATGCCCAAAATTTAAAACAGAATGGGGCCTAAACCCTCTTCCTCTTCTAAGTTTTAATGTTACATTTAGTTTTCCATCTACCTCCTCAGCCTCTCATTCAGCTATAAAATCCATGAAAAAACTCATTGTAAGGTTGTTGATCAGATATCTGTGAACTGCAAGCTGTTTCTCTTGAGACATGTTCTCTGTGTAAAGTTGTAAGATAGGTTGAGGAAGATGTTTTCAGACTGAATATCAAGCTATTGGGGATGTGTACTTGACTGGTGTTTCTCTTTAATATGACAAGCACATTTCTTTGGATCCTGGTTTAAAGCAGCGGTGATGTTTTTCTGTCTTTGTCCATGTTTTCCTTTTTAGTTCATTACGTTTCTTTTCTTCTGGCACGCATCAGAAATCTGGCATAGGATTTACCCTTGTTAGGTACCCTATGTTTTTTCTCTCCCTGCCTTCAATTTTTTCTACTATATGTGTTATCTTAGGATTTATTTCACGCTAATTTAACCAATGTAGTGGTCAGATATACTACTAGCTTATGTGTGAATTAATGAATCGGTTCTTAGATGTGCTTGGTAGGTTTTAAGTGAATGAATTGGGATACTGGGAGTCTATAACTCTGTCTCTATCTCACTAGGATCATTTTCAATTAATTGAACCTTCTAAATTTCATAGCCTCTGATCATAACATTAAGAGAGGTTAGTCTCTACGGTGAGTTTTACCTTTATTGTTTAAATCTCTAATGTTTCCTTGTACGAGGGATTTAACCTTTTGGGTTTTGTTCTCTAGTTGTCAATTGCACTTCTCTAATCCTTAATTAAGTTAGGAGTCACATGAATCGTTTCCTTGCTTTCACCTTCTCTCTTACCATTTCATGCCACACTATCATCTTTAAGATCCAATGCTTTAGATGACTAGCCCAACTGAAAGCCTGCATATTGAACAACAAGTAAACCCTTTCCTAAATCCATTGCCCAATGGCCTTGAATGTTCTCTGAATCACCCCTCCTTTGCCTGAAATCCTCTTTCTTATCCTTGTCTTATATTGAACCCTTCCTTCCTTATTTCCCAAAAAACAAACTAAAAATCAAACAAACAACCCCGTGCCTATAACTAGCCTAACATCTTAACTTTGAGCTTCAAAGACATAAAACCTTTGCTTATATAGAGAGATCCCTCTCTGGACCCAGGAGGGCTAGATCCTGAGGTCTGAAAGTGGTTTGATGTTGTCTCATATTTTGGTCTTGCCAATCTGGCCAAAACATGGGAACCCCAACAACATACAAAGATGAAGCTACGGCCTCAACCTCCTCATCTGATTCCAAGATTGACAATCTAGTGAGAGTAATGGAAATAATTATGGAAAGAATAAACTTGAGTGAAAGAACACCTCCTAGGGAAAATCAAGTAAATCCTCAAAACAAAAATAGGAATTCAAACTTTATAAGAGATCCTCCCGAAAATAGGCCACAAGACAATGACCAACAAATTAGGCCTCCTTTCCAAGACAATTAGCTAGATGAAGAGGGAAGAGAGAATGAAGAACCTGAAGAAAGCCATGTAAACTTAATAGGTTCTGATAATGAGGGTGATGTTTTTCTCACTAAAGAAGAACAAGGTTTCTTCACCTTAGACCAAACTAAAACAAATTATGAAGATTCTGAAGACTACCAATTGGGATTTGAAAATGCCATAATGGAGCTCCATAGGAAATATGACCTTAGGAGAAAAAAGAAACAAGAAATATCCAAAAATAAAAAATTAGACACTGTTTTTAAGAAAACACCTAAAAACATTATTGAAAAAACAACAGAAAATACCACCGTAATGACTAAGAAAAATGAGCAAAACAAAGGCAAAACTAGTCAAAACAATGGTGACCCAAGCTACCCTAGTACCTCTACTAGTGGCCCTGGAAAATCTGTTCTAAATAATAGTCCTATTAAAACTCAGCACATCAAAATTTCTGAAAAGACTATGTGTGAAAAAACAGTGTAAATATGTCAAAAACACTAACACTGTTCAGTCTTGAGGGAGAGATTGCCAAGATCAAAATTAGCATGCTCCTTGCTAAACTAGTAACCCAAGATGTATATAGGAATCAAATCTTGAAAGCTTTGAATATAGGACATGACAATGACACTTTAAACTTAACTGATGACAATCCAGAGCTGTTGTTTAGTCCTGAAGTAGAAGGAAAATACCAAGGAGTTATCCCTCCTTTCTATGTCAGCTTAAACATACATGATAAAATCTTACACAATGCCATGCTAGACTCTAGTGCCTCTCACAACCTCATGCCAAAGGTAGTGATGGAAATATTAGGTCTAGAAATTACCAAACCTTATAAAGACCTCTATTCTTTTGATTCAAGAAGAGTCAAATGTTTGGGTCTAATCAAAGATTTATGTGTCAATCTGGCACAAATCCCTACTAAGGGCCTAGTCATGGATATAGTAGTTGCTGATATTCCCTCTAAGTATGGCATGCTTTTATCCAGATCATGGGGAACCAAACTTCAAGGTAGCCTTCAAATGGACATGTCCTATGCCACTATCCGTGTATTCAATCGAACCAGGAGGTTATACTGGGAGTCTCACATGAAGTATATGGGAAGTAGCCTAGATAGGCTAGACAAAACCCCTATCTATTCCATTCATTCATACTTAGAATCATTCATATTGTATAATGAAAATGACATTGGTGAAAAAGTAAAGGAAAATGAGAAAGAGTTAAGCTCACCAGAACAGTCAAATCTATCCTCAAATGAAGAACATATCATCCAAAACTCTAGCAGCCCTGGAAAACAACACAATGGCGAACATAACAAAAAATGCTTTGGAACATGAGCTTTGATGGCTCTTGTGGAAAAGTAGGTTTAGGAGCTGGTATTTGGATACATAACACAAATGAAGCCCATTCATACAAACTATATTTTCAGTGCACTAATAACATTGTAGAATATGAGGCTCTCCTCCTTGGCTTGCATTTGCTCAAATATTTAGGAGCTAAGAAAATATCTGCCCAAGGAGACTTAGAACTGGTCATTAAACAAATCAAAGGTGAGTATTCAGTAAAGAATCCAAGATTGAGAGAGTGAATAAATGCTACCCTAGATCTCCTCAAAAACTTTGAGAAATATCATCTCACTTTCATCCCTAGAACCCAAAACTGCCTTGCCAATGAGCTTGCCTTTGCCGCCAAAAATTTCCAAATACCCCATGCAGCTGAACAATACACTGTCAAAGTAAAAAACGGCCTACAGTACCTGACAACATAAACCATTGGCAATTGTTTGAGGGTGATGAACAAATCGATGACTTTCTGTAATCTAGGAATAAATTTGAAAAAACAAAACCAAGCCTGGAGCATGATGAAGGTGTCTTTGCTAAAGAACAAGCACATAAAACATAGTTGTCCTCTATTGTTGATATAAATCTGATTACACATCCTTGTGAAGAAAAAATGTTTGAGGATCTAGACCAAAGGGACCTTGAGGTATTACAATGTAAAGATGATACATTACCAAGGGGACTTGCACCATTAGAAGAGATGTTCGACTTTAATGATGTGGCTAAAAAACCAAAGATATAATCCACTGAGAATGATGTACAAGAGTATAACATAGGTAGCCTAAAGGAACCCAAAATGATCAAACTCTCTAAAACGCGTCCTCCTCACATAAAATAGAGATATATTGAGCTTTTTCAAGAGTTTAAAGATGTTTTTTCATGGGGGTATGAAGATTTTAAATCATATGACAAAAGCATTATACAACATAAAATTCCTCTTAAGGAAAATCAGAAACCTTTCAAACAAAAGTTGAGGAGAATAAACCCTGTATTACTACCTTTAGTTGAGAAAGAGATTAGAAAGATGTATGATGTCAGGATCATAGTTCCCATTAGATACTCAGAGTGGGTTTCCAACCTTGTGTCAGTTAGGAAGAAGCCTAGGGAGATCAGACTTTGCATTGAATTTAGAAATCTAAACAAAGCCTCCCTAAAATATAACTATCCCTTGCCTAAAATGGATCACATACTTCAAAAGGTAGTTGGCTCTAAGAATATCTCACTACTTGATGGCTTTTCCAGTTACAACCAAGTGCTAGTACTCCCAAGTGATCAACACAAAACTGCCTTCACCACACCTTGGGGTACATTCATGTATGTTAAAATGCCATTTGGGTTAATGAATGCAGGGGCTACTTTCCAAAGGGCCATGGACATAGCTTTTTCAGAAGACATAGGCTACTTCATAGTCATTACCTTGATGACATCAATGTTTACTCTAATACTGATGAATAACACTTAATCCACTTGAGAAAAGTTTTTGAAAAGTGTAGGAAGTATGGAAAATCCTTGAATCCAAAGAAAACACTGTTTGGTCTTCACGAAGGAAAACTCCTAGGCCACATCATCTCTAAAGAAGGAATCAAAATAGATCCCAAAAGAATTTGTTAGGTCCCTATATTACTAGTATAGTACCTTATTGTTGTTAGTGTAACCCCCTTATTGTTATTATTGTACCCCTGTAACCCCCATATTGTTATTATTGTGCCCTTAAATTATTATTGTTAGGTCGGCTAGGATTACATTGTGGCCCCATGGACTCCTATATATAGAAAGGAGGTTTTGTAATTTGAATCATCCAAGAATTGTTCATTCATGTAATGTATTGGAGGTTGCCCCTCGAAGTGGCTTATTTCTAAGGCGTTGATATCTCTTTTCTTCTAATTTTGGAGCTGGTTTCACAACATTTGGTATCAGAGCTTTGGGATTCTAGGGTTTTGCTGCTCCAAACAGGTCATCGTGGAATTTTCACTATAACTATTTTTATACGAAGGTTCAGAAGCCGAAATTTTTAGAGTGAGAAACCAAAAGCTTGAGGAACATCGTCACAAAATTTCAGAGCTTGGTTCGCAATATTTTTGGAGATAAGGATCTCGTTCTTCTTGTCATTTTGCGGGTGCTCCTTTGTCCTAAATTTAACCCAAACAGTGTCATTGTGGAATTTTTCGTTTATAAATTTGTTTCTACGAAGGTTCGTAAATCGAAAATTTTAGAATGCGAAGAAAAAAACCTCGAGGAAATGTTTAATGTTGTCGCAAAATTTTAGATCTTGGTTTGCACACATGAGATATGAGCCGTGGAAATTAGGGCTTTTTAGGCTCTTCATTTTCATCTCGCAGGGATCATCACCATGTCATTATAATCGTCTCTCTGAGCATCAGATTGGAATGTTGTAAAAAGTGACAAGTAAACAGACTGCAGTTTTCTGTCTATCAATTTTAGAGCCAAAGGAGAAAAAAAAATGACACGTGGCAAGTCATACAAGTTCGCTCTACTGAACCAGTCCATAATTGGGTCATTGTGGGAGATTGGACATAAATTTGTCTTGAAGAATCCAAATTAGATCAAACCTGTGGAATTTGAAAGAAGCTTCAGAGGGATACTACAGGGCCAAATTTCAGATATTGAAGATCTGTAATTATAGAGATAATTCAATTTCAATATCTAGCTCCTCAAAAGCAAGTAAAAGGTGTGTATTTTTTTTCCAAATTGCATAAGTCTTGTTTTAAGAATAAAGTTGAATTGATTCCAAGGGCATATTGTGGTGGAATAGATATCGTATTGGATTCTAAAATGGCCCCCAAAAAGAATTAAAACCCATTAAGCCTTTATAAGGCTCTACTATGACTCATGAAGACGAAGAATGGCAACATGACATATCAAAATTACAAGAGCAAGTGCAACAAATTTTGCTTTCACAAAGAGCAACAAAAAATGACATGGAAGTTTTGAAGAAAGGCATGGAAACTAACATGGATGGTTTGAATAAAGGCATGGAATCTAAGATGGATGGTTTTAAGAATGGCATGGATGGCATGGAAGTTGGCATGGAATCTAAGATTGATGACATGGAAGCTAAGATCGATAAAAAAATGGAAAACATGAAGAAGGATCTAAAAGCAGACATGGAAGGTTTGACAAAGTTGATACAAGAAATGTTTCTTAATGGTGAAAAGATAGTAGATGAAACACATGATGAGAACAAAATAAATGTTAATCATGATTTCATAAACTCTAATGTTGGAAGGAAGAACCACCATATTCCACAAATGGATATGAGGAAATTTGATGGAAAGGATCCTATAACATGGATACTACAGATGGAGCAATATTTTGATCTCAACAATGTGAAAAATACACAAAAGTTACGCATCACAACTTGACATTTACAACAAAATACATTTCTATGGTATCGATGGCTTTGCTCCCGGAAAAAAATTGTCACTTGGTCAATTTTTACGGAGGAAATGATAGCACATTATGAGGATACAAAGAGCAACACCTTATTTAGAGAATTGCTAAATCTCAAACAAAAGTTTCCAGTGGAGGAGCACAATGAGGACTTCCAAAAATTGAATATAAGGGTAGCTGATATTCTAGAGGAACACAGGATTGATCTCTTCATAGGTACTTTAAAGGACAACATCCAACATGAATTTTGTGTTTTGGAACGTGATTCATTGGAGAAGGCATTCAGGTTGGCAAGAAAAATAGAATGTAAAATTATGGTGACAAGGAAGTCTACCACTCACTTCTATAAAGAGGGAATTATTGCTACTCCTAGATTTCCAAAACCTACAAGGTTGACACCACAACAATTGGAAGAAAAAAGAACAAAAGGGCTTTGCTACAATTTTGATAGAAAATACACTAAAGGTCAAAAGTGTGCTGAGAAGAAATTATTTTACATAGATTTTGAAGAGGAAGAAGAAAATGAACAATAATTTTCAAAAGAAGAGGGTATACACCAGGAACCAACCCTAGAAGAGGAAGAAATGAGTCTGATCATATCATGTAATGCATTGGAAAGAATTACCACTCCTAAAACTCTTAAGATAGAAGGACATATCAAGAAGAAAATGGTAATAGTGTTGATTGATTCAGGTAGTACCCATAATTTTATTCATTGTAAGGTAGCCAAGGAATTGAATTGTTGCCTATACCCAGCACTAGAATGTCAAGTGATGGTTGCAAATGGAGGAACTATAAATTGCTCAAAAATGCCATAATATCAAGCTAACCATGGGGGAATATGTATCGAATAGTCCAATGCTTTCGATTCCTATGGGAGGTGCTAATGTTGTACTAGAGTACAATGGTTATAACTGGGATGCGTAGCTTTTAATTTTCAAGAATTTTTCTTTGAATTTTTTTCGAAGGTAAGGAAGTTGAATTACGGGTAATGCAGTGGAATCCAGGAAAGATAATAAGCTCTAATGTCATGACAAAGCTTCTAAAGTAAGAACAACGAGGCGTAATTTCACAATCATGCTCACTAGAAGTTCCAACATCAAAATCATCTATTTCTTCAGATCTCCAAAAAGTTGTGGACAATCATTCCAAGGTGTTTGAAACTCCCGAAGGAATCCCACCTATTCATGATCATGATCATGCTACTCATTTGATTCCAGGAAGTGCTCCTCCAAACATCAAGCCTTATAGATATCCTTATGTCAAAAAGAGCGAAATTGAACGTATGATTGCAGAAATGTTAGAGACTGGTATAATTCAACCTAGTCAAAGTACTTTCTCTACTCCTGTAGTATTGGTACACAAGAAGGATGGATCATGGCGCATGTGTCCAGATTATAGGGAGCTCAATAAGCTCACCATTTGTAGAAATTATATAACTAATATGTGATACATCCGTATCTCCTGATCACACACTATTTGACTTCATGCACAATACAAAATCTCTTCTACCATTGATCATTAATTGCGGAAATAAAAACAATTGCATGCGCACATTAAAACCATAAACATTCACACATATGAACACAGTATTTATGGGAAATATTAAAGCTGAAAACCCCCAACTATCTGTATATTATATGTCATAGATATCATGTAACAATAATGATATAAAGCTCCTCACAAGCTCTCAGTACAATCTCCAATTGCTACACACTAATCAGGTCCGATCTAGCTAATCACATGCTCCAATCTCTGCCACCTGCTACCCTGCCTCTAATGCGCAATCACTGCTAAAGAATGGCTCTGAATGAACTTGAATTGGTCCAGCCTTTCTCACGCAATCCTCATTGGCATCTCCAACCACTATGTGTTGCAAATCATGCAACACTATAGTCACAATTGATAGTCACACTGCTCTTTCACCTACCTCTTCACTGGTCTCCACTGAAACTGTCCATGCACTGTAGTTAACTGATGTATTTTTTAGTTGATTAATGAGTTAATAATTAGTGAATTAATTAATAATTAATTAAACCACTCTCACTAGTGTATCAACTGGCTAGACTAGATACAACTAGCTCAACTATGTTTAACTCCTTACCTAAACCGAACACAACTCCACCAACTGTCTCATCAACTCCACCAAACTCTGCCACATGAGTTCTAACTGAAGTCAACCATGCAATAGCTCAAATAACCCCCAGGAATAGCGTAATTCCTTCTGTCAGCTGCATGTGCCACATCCAAGCATCAAACTGAAGTGCTCCAAGAGGATAAGATAATGTTTATAGTCTAAATATTATTAAGGGTTAATAATATTTGACTGTTCTATTTTTAGCCCGGCAGTCTAAAAACAGATTCCGCCCAATGTCTAAAAAGAGAGGTCCATTCATTTGTCCAACTTGTCTAAAAATAGACATAGTCTAAAAATAGACATTGTCTAAAATAGACATAGTCTAAAAATAGACTTTGCGACAAAAATCACTCCGTGTGGGCCCCACCCAGTTTAGGTGATCACTTTCCAACCAGGGACCGTGAATGATGTTTTAGGATACCTCCTTCAACGTTTCTCGTTAAAAAACAACACTATTAAATATAAATTTCCCATCCCCATCATTGATGAATTATTGGATGAATTACATGGATTAATTTATTTCACCAAGATCGATCTTCATTCTGGATAACATAAAATTAGAATGAAGACCGAAGACATTATGAAAACAACATTCAGAACTCATGAGGGTCATTATGAATTTTTGGTCATGCCTTTTGTCCTAATGCACCTTCCACATTTCAAGGTTCGATGAATTCCATTTTCAAACACTTCCTTAGAAAAATTGTGTTAGTATTTTTTGATGATATACTAATCTACAACAATTCTTGGAAGGATCATGTTCAATATGTTGACAGGGTGCTCAAACTATTGCAGGAGAAACAATTATCTGCAAAACCATCCAAATGTTTCTTTGGAGTACAAGAGGTGGAATATCTGGGTCATATTGTATCTCACAAGGGTGTTAAGGTAGACCCTAACCAAATTAAATCCATTAAGGAATGGAAAGTCCCCACAACCATTGCTGCATTGTGAGGATTTCTCGGGTTAGTAGGGTATTATCACAGCCATGGTAAATTATGGGAGAATACCAAAGACTCTAGCAACATTATTGAAGAAAGATGCATTTTCATGGACTCTTGAAGCAACTAAGGCCCTTGAACATCTTAAAGAGGCAATGTGCCTAACACCAGTCTTAGCTACGCTAGACTTCACAAAAACCTTTATTGTGGAATGTGATGCCTTAGGAAATGGAATTGGTGTTGTTTTAATGTAAGAACGAAGACCCATTGGTTTTGAAATTGGTCCAATCAAAGGAAAGTATTTACAAAAATCTATTTATGAGAAGGAAATGTTAGCAATACTGCACGCACTAAAGAAATGACGAACTTACCTAATGGGAAGACACTTCAAGGTAAAAAATTATTATGATAGTCTTAAACACTTTTTGGAACAAAGACTATATTCATAAGAGCAACAAAAATGGGTCACAAAGATGTTGGGTTATGACTTTGAAATAATCTACAAAAAAGGGAAGATAAATGTTGTTGCAGATGCACTCTCAAGAAAGAATGAAGAGGTGGAAGCATTGCTTTGTGACATTTCTATTATCCAACCATATTGGGTAACCTAAGCAAGGGATGAATGGAAGAAGGATGAAGAAGTGTGGACACTCATTCAAAAGTTGCAGCAAGATCCTAGTACATCTGATACATTTAGTTGGGAAAATGTTTCCTTATGGTACAAAGATTTCTTATATCTTTGTAAGAATTCCCTACTAAAACAAAAGATTCTTTTGGAATTGCACACTTCTCCTTTAGGAGGACACTCAGGATTTTTAAAAACATACCATAGGGTGAAGAAAGAATTTTTTTGGGATGGCCTTAAATCTAATATTCAAAATTTTGTGGCGGAATGTTTGGTTTGCCAACATAATAAAGTTGAGACAATTAAGACCCCGGGTCTTCTACAACCTTTATCCATTCCAAGCCAACGTTGGGAGGATATTTCAATGGATTTTATCACAGGTTTACCTAATTCCGAAGGAAAGAGTGTCATCATAGTGGTAGTTGATATACTTACCAAGTATGCACACTTTTGTGCATTATATCATCCATTTAAAGCTAGTATAGTTGCTAATACATTTATGGAAACAATTCAAAAGCTACATGGAAACCCAAAGGTTATTGTGAGCGACAGAGATCCCATTTTTACTGGAAATTTTTGGACAGAGTTATTTTCTTATTTGGGTACTCAATTAGCTCATAGCTCATCTTATCATCCTCAATCCGATGGTCAAACCGAGATAGTGAACAATTTTTTGGAAGGATATCTTTGTTTTTTTTATCTGATAAACAAACACAATGGGTCAAGTGCTTACCTCTAGCTGAATGTTGGTATAACACTTCCTTCCATACTGTAGAAAAAAAGACCCCATCACTTTATGGATATCATCCACTATCCATCACATCATCTTTAAGAGAAAATTCAAAGGTTCAAGCAGTGGAATATCACATCGAGAATCAACAAGAAGTTCTCCAACTCTTAAAGGATAACTTGAATTTGGCACAAAATCGAATGAAACAACAAGTAGATCAAGTTCTTATTTCTAAGGTGTTGATATCTCTTTTCTTCTATTTTTGGAGCTAGTTTCACAACAGAATTGAAGGCATATTGCAAATCAGCCATCCTAGAAACATGAAGGAGTTGCAATCCTTCATTGGGAAGATCAATTTCTTGAGAAGGTTCATCCCCAACCTTGCTGAACTTTTAAGGAATATTAAAAACATGCTAAAAAAGGAGATAGGGTTTAAGTGGAATTTTAAAGCTAAACAATCATTTGAACTGGTTGAACAAGCTCTCACTTAAACACCAATTCTGATTAGTCCTGATTTTACCAGGGATTTCTACATTTTCTCATTTGCATCTGAACATACCATTGTTGGAGTATTATTGTAAAATAACATGATGGGGCAAGAACAACCCATAACCTTCTTCAGAAAATCCCTTAGAGATGCTCCACTAAAGTACAAAATCATGGAGAAAAAAGCCTTTTCCTAGATTAAGGCATTGAAAGAATTTAGAGTTTATATCTTACATTTTCATATCATTGCTTTTGTCCCACACACAATTGTCAAAGAAATTTTGAATTAGGACCCTGATGGTAAAAGGGGAAAGTGGATTGCTATTATCTTAGAATATGATTTAGAAATCAGACCCACTAAACTGATTAAAGGACAAGGACTTGCAAAACTTATGGCGGAATCAAATTTCCAAGCATTAGATATGAATATGGTTGATGTTTTAGAAGAACAAGAAGAATGTACAACTTCTCATGTTGAAGAAGCATTTTTGAATTCATTTTGGTATGCTGATATCCTATATGTGCTTTTCTATCTTAATTCCCCTCCTACCTTATCAAATACAAAAGCTAGGTTCCTGAAACAAAAAGCTCTAAAATTCTGCATTTTAGATGGAGTGTTATATTGGAAGAATTCTGTAGGCATTTTTCTTAAATGTTGGCTTGAGGATGATGCAGGTAAAATCATACATGAGCTGCATCAGGGAGAATGTGGAGGCCACCTTTACTAGAAAACCACAGCTAACAAAATCCTTAGAGCTAGCTACTATTGGCCCACCCTTTTTCCTGATACCCACAAACTGGTCATGACTTGCCATAAGTGTCAAATTTTTTATGGCAAGAGAAAACTCTGACCTTTGCCTTTGCACCCCATTACTGTTGAAGATCCTTTTCAACAATGGGGTTTAGAATTCATTGGAGAGATTCACCCCACCTCATCTGGCCAATATAAGTGGATCCTCACTGCTACTGATTACTTTACCAAGTGGATAGAAGCCATCCCCTCTAGAAATGCCACTGACTCAGTCATTATCAAATTTCTTGAGACTAACATCCTGTCTAGATTTGGTTGCCCCAGAAAGATCATCACAGATAATGCTGTTGCATTTACATCCAAAAGAATGGTTGAATTCTATTATAAATATCGCATCACATTAGGACATTCCACAGCTTATTACCCTCAAGGTAATGGGCTAGCTAAGTATCTTAACAAAAGATTGGTCAATATCATCAAGAAGCTTCTGGAACATAATAAAAAATCATGGCATGGAAAGCTAGTACACGCATTATGGGCTGATAGACTAACCACTAATAAATCAATTGGTATGTCTCCCTATCAACTAGTGTATGGCATGGATGCCATTTTCCAAACATCCTTGGGAGTCCCGGTGATAAATCTTCTCCAAGAAGTGCAATCAGAAGAAACTGACATGCAAAGGAATATGAACCAAACCATTCATTTACAACAGACAAGAGAGGAGGTTTAAAAAATGACTCAAGCAGTGCAAGAAAACATAAATAAAATCTTTGACAGAAAAACTAAAGCCAACAATTTCCACATTGGAGACACAGTGCTGAAATGGGATTCCAGGAGGGAGGACAAAGGTAAACATGGCAAATTTGAGAATTTATGGAAAGGTCCTTATCTCATTCAGTCAGTTAGAGGTCATAATGCTTTCTTTTTGCAAGGAATAAATGGATAAGAATTATTTGGAGGTCATGTCAACGGCAGGATGCTTAAACACTATTTTTATCAAGAGTCCTAGTTTTAAGCTTTCATTCATTATACATAACATTGCATGACACGAGATCATAAAAAAAAATACAAAAACAAAGAAAGAAGGAAAAAGAGGGCAGATTTGAAAAGTAAGTACAACCCCATACCCAAAAAATAGTAATGTTGAAAGTGTGTAAGCCTAAATACCACTACTTGTTCTAAAGAGTCTTGTTTAGTCATCTAGCCTAATCATGGCTGAACATGTTTTCAATTTATTGCTGATAAGTTAGTGTAAAAATGATTGTCAAAATTATTCAAGCTTGGCTTATCAGTGGGAATAGATTAGAAATGAAAGATACTGGTTCCACGTGCTCAAATATGAACCAAAGAGAAAAATGGGAATGAATAGAAAATGATAGATCACATCCCTTATTTTTCTAGTTTTGTTTGTACAAAAATAATGTTTATGTGCAACTTGTCCTAATGCCACAATCCATGGTAAGTCAGATTGCCTAATCCTTATTTAAACCACGTTTTTAATTTCATGTCAATAGCTTATAGAATTAAGTTTGTTAAACAGCCTAATCTTGAAAGTCAAATGGTCTAGGTAGAGAATAAAAAGAGTTCACTAGCATAATCTGAACTCTTGGAAGTTATAAGTGTAGAAGTAGTTAGTTTCCTATTTTCAAAAGAAAAATAATGCTAAGGGTTTGCAAATCTAAGTGCACCAAAAAGAAGAACAAATGTTAGAGGTATGATGGGTAGGTAGAAGTTGAGTTCGAATGATCATAGTATTTCAGATTTCAAAGATCATAGCTTTAAAAGGATTGCAACAAAACAACAAGTTAAAGAAAGGAGGTTTGTCAAAATGAAAATCAAGGCACTGGTCTACTTCTTCTAGAGATTTGATCCCTGAGGTTCTTGACACCTCCTAAAGGAGCTGCGCTCCCCAGCTGGAGCCACTGTTAGTCATCAATAATTTTTGTTGTTTTACAAGATGGCTAAGTACTTGTCCCAGATTTATAAAAACAAGATTTATGAATATTGTGATTTTTATAAATCTCATTGCCTTCATTATCCTAAATCAAATGGTTTTACTACATATTTCCTCTCTGCCTTCTAAATTATACCTTAGTCCTCCAAAAGGATTTCATTTTTGGGCCTAATGACCCCATCTTCACTCTCCATACCCACATTCTCATTCACTCCTTTCCCCCCCTCTAAAAAACTCATTTTTTCCTTCATAAACCTTCATAAAGGAAACCTCCATTCCTCATTTTCGTTTATATATATTAAACAATGTAAAAGGCTCTCTTTTACATCGTTTAAAATCAAAACTTATGCCTATCGGGTCTTTTGTTTTATATATAAAAACCCTGTTTTTATATTAAAAGCCCGACCTTATGTTATAGAGGCCTAAGCCCCTTTTTCCTCGAGCCCCAACCCCCTCACGCTCATGTAACCCTGACCTCAGTTATCCATAAGCCCCTGGCCTAAATAAATCCCACTTCCACCCTTCCTATTATAAATTCCCCTGTAAACCTTATAAAAAGGCCTCATCAACCTTTATTATATTAAAAACTGGACCCCGCTCTCCACCATATCCTGCGCCCATTCAAAACCTTATAAATTTAATGCATTTCGTTGATTTATTTAAGCTTTGGGCCCATTCCCATTTAAACCCCTTGACCCAATGAAATCGCACCACCTATCCCCATTCCTGCTGACTTGACCACCTGCTCATCACCACCGAGACATGCGACAACCGTCAATCTCTCTCCCCGAGATCCGAAGATCCTCGACGCATATTGCAAATATAATTGCGTTCAGGTTAGTGTCCTATAAAATGAAAGAAATGGGTGGTTTTTCCCTGCCACGTGTCGTGCATTGGGCCATATCACATGTCCCCTCCCGAAAACCATTTACCACCCTTCTACCACACGATAAACCACCTTCGGTTTTCAAAATTGCTTACCCCTCCGCGACAATTTTTAAACCCTCCCACCTCTATTCAAAATTATGTCGGTTCCACCTTCTGAATCCTACCTCCCACGCCATTTCATCCTCTTAAAACCCCTACGATAAGCTAAAAACCATAGAAAAGCGCAGTCAAGACCCTCCCCGCAGGCTTTCAAACTGACAAATTGTTTTTGTGTGCAAGTTTAGTGACAGAATGCCTAAAGAGCATTCTGATGGTCCAAAAAACGTCCAAATGAGCCTCTGGGTGACGATCCGGAAGATCGATTTGGATCATAAATGATCAAAGGCCTTGTATCAAGATTAACCATCAATGAAACATGATCATCGATGGTCAAGTAAACCTCCTACCACGAAAGGAAGCATCCCATGCATGTAGAAAACAAACACAGTAAGAGAAACAGTGAAGAAAAGAAGATTAAAGGACTAAAGGGCTAATCACTGATCAAAGGAAGAAACAAAGGATTAGCCAGAAAAGGCAGAGGATAAAGGTAATAAAGGCAGATAGTTAAGAGATCAAAAGAAATAATCAAAAATTTTAATGAACAGGCAGAAATAAAGGTATTAAAGAGAAAAATAGTAAAAACATAATGTCAGAGTTTAAAGACAGAACAAGAGGTAGATTAACCCAAAGCAGATTCGAATTAACTGCACCTACAGGCAGTTACTTATTTCAAAGATATTTTTCCACCTAATGCTTTGTTTCCTTCAATAAAGCATTAAACAGTTATTGCACTCAGCCAGAGATATTTTCTATCTACCAAATAGTTATTGTAAAGTTATTAATAGGCCTTAAAGTCAAACATTTCACAGATATTCTCTCAGAAGTTAAGATAGGAGTTATTTTTCAGAGAAGTATCTTCAGATATTTTTTCCTTGAGCCTTGCATGGTCTTCAAGGTAGAAAATTCATTAACTCTGTAATAAATGACACCCAAACCCTTACTTAGCTTCACCTCCTCACTTGCGTACAAATACCGCATTTGAGTTCATTATCTGTGGGCATTTGATGAGCTTTGAGAGCAATACATGGTTTTTATGAGTTTGAAGAAGAATTTGATGTTGTGGAGTTTATGAATGCCTTGTTTTGATTGATGATGAAGGAGGATAGCTTGCAGGATCCCTGAGTTTGGTTATTGGTGAAGTGCTTCTCTCTTATGTTATTTCTTTCTCATGTTTTCATTATGTTTCCATCCTTCTATGTTGTAGTAGAACATAAGAGTATAGTTTAAGAAATGTTCTTTGAGGCACCTTAGTCCTTCCTGTTTCTATTGTCTTTGTGTTTTCCTCTGCTGGGTTTGTTTAAGGAATTCTTAGCTACTCCTTAGGCCTCCCTATGCTTGTTTATTCCATGAATGGTTCAATACATAAGTTTCAAATATGTTTTATGGTTACCCCTGCCTATTTGATGCTATTTAAACTCTGTTTTGGAATCTCTCTTTGAAGTATTACTTGTTAGGTTTTAGCCAAAGACGCCATGATTTGATCACGCCCTTTGTCCATGCTTGAGAAGTTTCCTTAGAGTTCTTTGTAGCTTGATCATTGATGTTTAGGCGTTCCTTCTTCATTTATAAAATTTATTTGTTATATTGAATGTTTTCTAAATCTTGAAGGTGAAATCACTAAAAGTTAGATTAGTTTCTTGCCTTCTATGGTTCACTGAATTGTTCATCTTGAATGCTCGTTTGCTTAAGTATAATAAAATAGCTATTGGTTTTCCATGTCTTATGATGATGTCCTTATGTTGATCAGTGTTTGAGACCATCTTTTTTAAAAGGTATTTGTTTAAGGATTCTTCAACTACTCTTAGACACCTACTTTGTTCACCAACTTATTGTTCATTCCACTTCACACATACCTTAAGGATCCATTGGACCAAGCTAGATTTTCCCTATCATGCATATTGTTTCATTGTTGAGATATCCATGACTTTCATTGAATCCATAGCCTAATGATTTGATGTCCTCTCATTCCACCTATTTCTACTTGTTCATCTTACCCAACCAAAACAAACAACAAATCCTACACTTAAAAACTAGCCTAAATTTAAACCCTAGAAGAAAAAAGTTCACATCCTCTGCATACAATAGAGAGAGCCCTCTTTAAGTCCAGGAAGGCTAGGTCTTAGGACTCCAAAGACTAGTCTTATGTTACCCTGTGCATTTTTTCTACCAATCTGCTAGATCACGGGACCCTAACAAGGTCCATTTAAAATTTTGGAAAATATTGGTACAAATGCATTCAAGCTAGATTTTCCTCCTTATATGCAAATCTATTATGTCGTTAATGTTGAAAATTTGAGATTGTTTGAGCCTCCTTTGATTGATGATCAAGGAGAGCATGTTCAGCTTCCATAAATAGATGATTTCTTGCCAGAATATCTTGATGAACTTCAGAAAGATCTCATACTTGATAGTAGAGTCAGAACTTCAAGAAGAGGGAATGTTGAATACCTTAGGATGATTTGGACTCAAAGGTCAAAATCCTTCAAAGGAAAAATGGTTGGAGATTAGAAAAGTGAGGGAGTTGTACCCTCACTTACTGAAGAATTGATAATATATTTTGGGGTCCAAAAGGCTTCTAGTGGGAAGGAATGATCTAAGGCTCAAGTTTTAGATAAAAATTGAAAGTGCTCAAAATTGCTTCAAACCTGAATGACCAAGTAGAGTTCATAGCCAGGATTTTGGCGCAACTCATTCCATCAAAATCTGAGTTCGTATGACTGAGTTATCGTCTGTTGTTCGTTTTCCAAAACAGGCAAAAAAATGAACAGAACAGGTACAGTGCTGATGTGGCAGGTAAATTCAGCATTTGTAGGAATATCCTTGAGAAACAACCAATTACACTACACCAAGTGGCACCACCAGATTTTCCGATGATGACTAGGAAGTGAAATTTTTTTATTCCTAACTCTAAGTGAAATTTTACTAAATTGACATTTTATTTTATATGGTGGCCAATGGGGAAGGGCCACGTGGCATGCCAGGTACCCCCCCCATGGCAGGACAGGTTGGAAGGTCGAATGACAAGTCATATCAATTTTGGACTAAGGTTGGTCGAATTATTGTTGGTGGTGGTATAATTCAGATATATATATATATATATATATTATAATGTTTTTAAACCACCAACCACGGTGGAGTTAGCTAAATTTGGAGGCATACTAACCAATGTGGCAGAGGACCTAGAATGGCGGTTGGAAAAAGTTAGCGGTGGAGGTCTTCATGACTTAGAGAAAAATTATATGGCGGGGTCGGGTCTCGAACCCCTAACCTCCCGCCTGCCATATGCGTGCTCGACCATATCTCCTACGAGGTAGTTCTTACCCATACCATCTTCCACATCTATTTGAATTGTAACTACTTGACCATTGAGGGTTGGCAAACCCCCTCCCCATGAGACCAGAAGAGCACGATTGAGAGCCAGTTCAAACGAAAAGCTAGCGGAAATAAACTCATTTAATTAATGTTTAAGTGTGGCTTAATGATGTTAATATGTCATTAGCGCATAAAGCACGGTTAAAATTTAATCCTATCTTATCCACCGATAATCCTGATTATGTTAATTAATTCAAACAATTAAATTGGAAAAATTTTCGGAGGCAGCGCCAAACATGGAGGGAATGCCAATTTTAGAAACTTAACTGGCAGTTTCTCAAGTTTTGGATTAGAAATTGGGGCAAATTTGGTTTTGGTCAGAACTCACTCAGGTTTCGACCAAAATGAGCTCAGTAAAAGATATTCCTGGCTAATTTTCATGCTAGGAACTTAATGAAGTAGGTTTCAGAGGTAGAAAAGGTGATCTACAAGTGCTTTTTTACATTTGAATATTTTTGAAGGCTAGGGCCAACAGGTGTTGGGGTCATTTCCAGAGCATCCAGCGTCCAAATACAGCAAAAAAATAGTAATTTTTTGGAGATTATGACGTTATAAACTCATTGGAACAGGTTCCAAGAGGTTCTCAAGCTTGTAACATCAATTTCAACACACTTGAAGCTAATACAAAGGTCACACTATGAAGCTGGACCAAGGATATGTAGCCCAGGAGGGGTGAACTCCTTTATCAAAATTCTCTGTGTTAAGGTCTATTATATGTGCTTACCGTGTTTACTATTGCTTCTGTTCTGTCACTTAAAATTATGATTTTTAAGCTTATGAAAAACTCATAATTTCAACAAGTACATCGTTTTCCAATCACATTCTCTTCAACAAACTCATAAAGGATAAGTAAAACAATGAAAATAAAATTTTATATCTGAAATGAAACTAGCACAACATTAACTAGAAAGTAATTTCAGATCAATTCCAAAAATTGAATATAAGGGCAACTGATATTCCAGAGTAACACAAGATTGATGTCTTCATAGGGAATTTAAAGGATAAAATCCAACACGAGGTTCACCTTTGGGAACCTGATTATTGGAGAAAGCATTCAAAAATTGAATGTAAAATTATGGCAACAAGGAAAACTACCACTCATATCTATAAAGATGGAAGTCTTGCTACTCCTAGAATTCCACAACCTACAAGGTTTACAACACAACAATTGGAAGAAAAAAGAGAAAAATGGCTTTGCTACAGTTGTGATAACAAATATAGTAAAGGTCAAAAGTGTGGTGAGAAGAAATTATTTTACATAGATTGTGAAGATGAGGAAGAAAATGAACAAGAATCTTCAAAAGAAGAGGATATATACCAGGAACCAACTGTAGAGAAAGAAGAAATGAGTCCAACCATATCGTATAGTGCATTGACATGAATTACCACTCCTCAAACTTGGCAAGATAGAAGGACATATCATGAAGAAAAAAGTAATAGTTTTGATTGATTCGAGTAGTACTCATAATTTTATTCATTGTAAGGTATCCAACACCATAATTTTAAGTGATGGTTGCAAATGGAGGAACTATAAATTTCTATGGAAAATGCCATTATATCAAGCTAACCATGGGGGAATATGTATTGAATAGTACAATTATTTCCATTCCAATGGGAGGTACTGATGTTGTACTAGGAGTACAATGGTTACAATCTTTGGGGACGATAGCTTTTAATTTACAAGAGCATTTCTTGAATTTGTTTTAGGAAGGAAAGGAAGTTGAATTATGGGGTATCATAGGGAAGCCAGGAAAGATAATAAGCTCTAATGTCATGACAAAGATTCTGAAGAAATAACAATGAGGCATAATTGCACAATTATGCTCACTAGAAGTTCCAACATCTAAATAATCTATTTCTCCAAATCTCCAAAAAGTCTTGGACAATCATTCCAAGGTGTTTGAAACTCCCGAAGGACTCCCACCTATTCGTGATCATGATCTTGCTATTCATTTGATTCCAAGAAGTGTTCCTCCAAACATCAGGCCTTACAAATGTCCTTATGTCCAAAAGAGATAAATTGAACATATGACTGCAGAAATGTTAGAGGCTAGTATAATTCAACCTAGTCAAAGTTCTTTCTCTACTCCAGTAGTATTGGTGCACCAGAAGGATGGATCATGCCACATGTGTTCGGATTATAGGGAGCTCAATAAGCTCACTATTAAAGATAAATTTCCCATTCCCGTGATTGATGAATTATTGGATGAATTACAAGGAGAAATTTATTTTACCAAGTTGGATCTTCTTTCATGATATCATCAAATTAGAATGAAGACTGAAGATATTCCAAAAATAACATTTTGAACTCATGAGGGTCACTGTGAATTTTTGGTCATGCCTTTTGGCCTTACGAATGAAAATTTGACATTTCAAGGGTTGATGAATTTCATTTTCAAATCCATCCTTAGAAAATTCATGTTAGTATACTTTGATGATATACTAATCTATGATAGATGTTGGAAGGATCATGTTCAACATGTTGACAGGGTGCTCAAACTATTGGAGGAGAAACAATTATATGTAAAAACCTCCAAATGTTTCTTTAGAGTACAAGAGGTGGAACGTCTAGGTCATATTGTATCTCACGAGGGTGTTAATGTAGACCCTAACGAAATTAAAGCCAATTAAGGAATGGAAAGTCCCAACAAACATAAAGATTTGCGGGGATTTCTTGGGTTAACAGGGTACTATCGTAAGTTTTTTAAGAATGATGGGAGAATAGCAACACCTCTAACAACATTATTGAAGAAAGATGCATTTTCATGGACTCTTGAAGAAACTAAGGCCTTTAAACATCTTAAAGAGGCAATGTGGTTAACACCGGTCTTAGCTACACTAGACTTCACAAAAACCTTTATTGTGGAATGGGATGCCTCAGTAAATGGAATTGGTGTTGTTTTAATGCAAGAAGGAAGACCCATTACTTTTGAAAGTCGTCCAATCAAAGGAAAGTATTTATAGAAAGCTATTTATGATAAGGAAATGTTGGCAATACTACATGCACTAAAAAAATGACAACCTTACCTAATGGGAAGAAAATTTAAGGTAAAAACTGATCATGATCTAGTCTTAAATAATTTTTGGAACAAAGACTATCTTTAGAAGAGCAGAAAAAATGGGTCACAAAGATGTTGGGTTATGACTTTTAAATCATCTACAAAAAATGGAAGCTAAATGTTGTTGCATATGCACTCTTAAGAAAGGATGAAGAGGTGGAAGTATTGCTTTGTGCCATTTCTATTATCCAACCATATTGGATAACCGAAGCAAGGGATGAATGGAAGAAGGATGAAGAAGTGTGGACACTCATTCAAAATTTGCAACAAGATCCTAGTACATCTGATACATTTAGTTGGAAAAATGATTCCTTATGGTACAAAGATCACTTATATCTTTGTAATAGTTCCCAACTAAAACAAAATATTATTTTTGAATTTCACAGTTCTCCCTTTGGAGGACACTCAATATTTTTTTTAAATTACCACAGGGTGAAGACATAATTTTTTTTGGATGGCCTTAAATTTGATATTCAAAAGTTTGTGGCGGAATTTTTGGTTTTCCAACAAAATAAAGTTGAGATAGTTAAGACCTCTTGTCTTCTACAAACTTTATCCATTCCAAGTCAATGTTGGGAGGATATTTCAATGGATTTTATCATAGGTTTACCTAAGTCTGAAGGAAAGAGTGTCATCATGGTGGTAGCTGATATACTTACCAAGTATGCATACTTTTGTGCATTATCTCATCCATTTAAAGCAAGTACATTTGCTACTGCATTTATGGAAACAATTAAAAAGCTACATGGAAACCCAAATATTATTGTAAGCAACAAAGATCCCCTTTTTACTGGAAATTTTTGGATGAAATTATTTTCTTATTTGGGTACTCAACTAGCTCATAGCTCATCTTATCATCCTCAATCCGATGGGAAAATTGAGATAGTGAATAAATGTTTCGAAGGATATCTTTGTTGTTTTGTATATGATAAACAAACACAATGGGTCAAGTGGTTACCTCTGGCTGAATGGTGGTATAACACTTCCTTCCATACTACAAAAAAAATGAACCCATTTATGGCACTTTATGGATATCATTCACTGTCCATCACATCATCTTTAAGAGAAAATTCTAAGGTTCAAGCAGTGGAAGATCACATTGAGCATCAACAACAAGTTCTCCAACTCTTAAAGGATAACCTAAATTTGGCACAAAATCGAATGAAACAACAGGCATATCAACATTGCAGCGAGAGAATTTTCTATGTAGGATACTGGGTATTTTTACAATTACAACCATAAAAATAAATGTCCCTCAAGCAAGCTAAGAAGAATAATAAATTATCTCCAAAGTACTATGGTCTTGACAAGGTGTTGCAAAATATTGGTACTATGGAATACAAATTGGAGCTTCATGCTTATTCTGGAGTACATCCAGTTTTCCATGTTTCATGCTTAAGGAAGGTTATAGGTGGGAAAATTTTAGTTCAAACAGTATTGCCAAAACTTGATGAGGAGGGAAAAATCATATTGGAACCTGAAGTAGTCATGGAAACAAGAACTTGACAGCTACGAAATCGATCAATTTCAAAGTATCTCATCAAGTGGAAGAACTTACCCACTAAAGATTCTACATGGGAGGATGAGAATTTTATAAAGAATCATCCAGAGCTACGCAAGCATTGAGGACAACATTTTTTTTAAGGAGAGGCGCAGGTTAGGTCCCTATATTACGAGTGTGGTCCCTTATTATTGTTAGTGTAGCCCCCTTATTGTTATTGTTGTACCTCTGTAACCCTCGTATTGTTATTATTGTGCCCTTACATTATTATTTTTAGGTTTGCTAGGATTATATTGTGACCCCATGGACCCCTATATATATAAAGGAGATTTTTTCATTTGTATTATCCAATAATTGTTCATTTATGTAATGTAAAGGAGGTTTCCCCTTCGAAGTGGATTATTTATAAGGTGTTGATCTCTCTTTTATTCTATTTTTGGAGTTGGTTTCATAACATTACCTCGGTTGTCCGGTTACTTAGGTAGATGAGGGAAAATGGTGTTACAACTATTAACTAAAAAATTCAATAACAAAATATTGAAAATTCTTAACAAATGCTCGAAGGGAAACCAACTACAAGGTCGAGGAGTGTTTCATGAGGTAGTTGTATGTGTCTACATGTGGAGAGGTGGGCAGGTCCTATAAGAAATCATTGATAAAATTACCAACACCATTGTTGATCCCAAAGTTCCAAATGTGAAGACCTAGAACCCCAAAAAATTTCCCTCATCCTCTGTTCAGCTTCACCCCCTTCTTTGCACTGTTGTCTAGTCCCATGGAAGTTGTTAATCAATTACCTTGAATCATTACTTTCTAGTTATTTCTAAACCATAAGTCCATTAATCTAGGAGATGGATAGAGACCATTGGATTGGCTAATAAGACCATGAGACATTTAAATGGGAAGTGGAAAAAGGAAGCTTGACCACTAGAATTTCACTAGGTTATTTTAAGAACTTGGATGGTGCAGATTTGACCTCAGGAGGTGACAACTATGATAGAAGAATAAAGTGTGAAAAATCATGGCTTGAGAAGGTGTTGGGGAAAGGTGTTAGCTATATTTACATACCACAAACTACATCTTCATCCTTAATTTACCATTACTTAAAACTAGAAATTTCCCCTAAAGATGCGAAGGTACACCTAAGGAATACAATATTTGGGAAGATCATATTGTAAAACTAAATCACTAAATATAACAACTCTTGTTTCCATTAGAATAAATATTAGATAAATATTATTTAAAAAAAAATGAGAAAAACCTATTATGAAGAGAAATCTTCTACTTCAGTCACTTGGATACTTGCTGCAATCGGGAATGACTAAGACCGCCATTCTCATCAAGGATGAGTAATACCACCACTTCCATTGAGCATGAGTAAGTTTGCATCCCCCTACTCTAGACTCTAACCTACTCTGCTACCAACTCTATTTCTGAACCCTAAACACCTGCACCTCTCCTCGTTTCCCACCTCCTAATATTTCTAAATTAAAAAATATTTCCATATTTATAAAACCAACAATAGTTTGATAAACCATGAGATTCTTTCTTTAAAACAACACTAATATTTCACCCAAGATTTATCTGTAATTAGGTTCCTCTACTAGTTTAGATGACAATTAGCTCCATTTACTAGTGAATACCCTATATTGTTTCAATTGTCATCAAAATTTCAAACTCTTTTTATTTGGAGTTTGATGTTGTTTATGATTATAAAGTGATATACTAGTCAATGAAGTGTTATTATCTAGATATAAACATTTAAAGTATGAATTAGAGATGTTCAATGTTTTAGAAGTGGTATAGAAAGATCCATGTTTATGCACTTGAGCATTCTAAATCATAAGAATGGTCATGTATTAGGTTTTTTAAACTAACATCAAATTTTCATTCTTCTTTATATTTTGAGTTTTATGTTATTTATGTTCATAATTTGCTACACAAGTCAAGAGAAAAAATTTCATATAGCTATAAACATGTAATAGATGCATTAGAGTTGTTCAATGTTTTAATAATTGTGTCAAAAGATCCATGTTTATTCACTTCAAAATTCTAAATCATTAAAAAGAGATTAAGAGGGATCAATTATTTTAATTCATATGACTGGAATTTTTTAAGATAACATTATTTATAAATTCAAATTATTTTTTAAATTTAAGACTCTTTTTGACATGAACAATGAAAATTCAAATGATTTTGTATCCTTCCTCACAGTCTTACTATTGGTGTTGTTGTTGAAAAGGTTACTGATAAATATGTGGAGGACATCTATACAAACCACGATCCCTAAGCTTCTATCAGTCATGAAATTCCACGTGCTATGGATCTCACCTATATGTATATTACTACTCTGAGCCTTCTTATTCAACAATTGTCAACTGAAGAATCCTTACTTATTGATCAAATAGAACAAAGTGCTCTTAATTCTTTTACTAGTTGTCCAACTTCTTATTCTAGTTGTAAAACCATTTCTCGGAGCCTTACAAATTTTGTTCAAAATATTGTATCATCATTCAACACTTACCATAACAAATATAAGCCAAATCACCAATAGGCCTATAAAAATATGGCATTGAGATCAAATGGAGATCCTATGACTACGTTATTGCAATTCTGTCTTTCCACTTCTTATACAGAGTCCACCTCTTCGATGACTCACACTTCTCCCATTTTTGGATCCCCTGTCCCTTTTACCCCTACCCCCGTGTGTATTGGAAAATCAGGAAGGCATAAATATTTTCTTCTCTTTGATAATTACTTGTGATATTCTTGAATTTTTATTAACTTGTTATGTCTTCTTTAATTTTTTTTCATCAAACAACCATAAAAAAATTAATGCATGAAGATAAAAACAATAGAGAAACATGATGTAGGTTCTCAACCAGAGAAAAAACCCTCTCCTAGGGGAAAATCCAAATTTATCTTCTCTTCTTCAAGAACCAAATAAAATGAGACAACCAAGACCCTTTTACCAAGACAAAGTCCACCATCAATCCACCAAGTTAGATTCCCAGGAAGATTAGTCAAAATATATCCCATTTATTCACAAGTCAGTTCTTAGTCAACAAGGGTCTCGACCCTCTCTGCCACAATGAAATCTTGTTCTGCACCCTCGGCCTTGCACCTTCACACTTCAACTTCATATGTACTCGCATGTGTGACAAAAAAGAGAATATTTATGGTTTTTTTCTTCTTCGCTTAGACTCATTCCTTCTTGCAATTATTAGACCTCCATTTATAGCTTCTTTACACTCCTTTCTTTCCTTAATAACTAAAAATTGAATGGATTGATGGATAATCTCTCAATAGGTCAAACTCTCAGCTATTTATAGTGGGTGAAGGCTCCTTAATGATGTTGGAATTAAGAGTGGGCAGGCCGACTTGGTGGAGGAGTAACAAGTATCACATTTTACATAAAAATATTTTTCCTTTTTAATATAGTGAGACTAAGAAGGGTCTATTACATGATGACATGGAAATTGAATCATGAAAAAAAACCTAGAAGCACAAAATGGGTGCTTTTACCGAGAAATAAAATAAATAAAGCGTGAAACCCATGCTTATAAATAATTTTCTTTTACAACAATTTTTTTCTTTTTTTCTTTTGACAAATAAATTACATCGTGACTCAAATACAATTATGAAGGCCAATACTAGTTACATTTATCAACACTCCCTCTTAACTAAGGAGGTATTCATAAATTTTTAGTCAGTACAAGGTTTACATCAAATTGAAATATTCTAAGAAGAGTACAACAACACACACAATCCCAGGGATACCATAACTGCCAAAGTATCAAACACATAAAAGATCCAATTTTCAATAACATTATTTCAAGGATCCATCAACTTAAGGATCCAAGTATCATTTCCAAGACACTAATACAAGTATCTAAGACACTATCAGGGACTAAGGTGTCATCAGGGAAACATGCCACTATAGGTACCATCAGGCTATCATCTTGATATCAACCCAATTGGATATAAATACCATCTATGCCTTCATGCCAAGACACCAAACCTCAAGGATCCATGTATCATCAAGGTGTTGAGGCCCCTAAAATCGGTGTAACAACATTGGGGAAAACCACCCGGTCAGGGACTTGAAAATATTTCCTTATCTATTTGGTATGGTGGCTTCGACTGGATTTATGGGACCAATTTCCCGGTGAAATATAATTGGGTGTATGGATGGTATTATAACTGACTCTAACTTGGTATATGGGAGTGATAACAATCTTGAAGTAAATAAATATACCTATCTATGTCTATCCTAAGATGAATTATTATCTCTGTGCGATTTATAAAGATGATATTTCAATGAATGAAAATAAAGATTATACAAACACTTAGAGATATGAGAACAATTTGAAATAATTTATTTAATTAAATCAATTGGATAAGACTATATCACATCTATTTACTGCATGTATTGAATATGTACCAAAATATAGTAATCTAACATGTTCAAAAGTTAATTAACGCCTGATTGTTTTCAAAAAGATACATAAAACAAAAACATCATAAGAAAAATTAACCATTCCTCCTTTGCAACAGAAAATTAACATATAGGATAAAAGTACCATGTATATGCTAACTCTAACCATTTGAAAAATAGTATTTGGTCCAGACCTTTATATTAAGAAAACTTTAAGAGTAAAAAAGTGTGACTTCTGTAAATTATTCCTTTAAAAATTTGAGGATCCCTTCTTAAAAGACATGATGGGGTTTATATAATAAAATAGAAAGTCTTAAAAATAGTAATTACAATAAAAGCTTAGGAGGGTTAAATAACACTCATTAAACTAAGTGAAAATAAAATAGAAACAAAATTTAGTTGGGTGACTTGCTTGAATTTTGTCTTGCTCTCTCATTAACCATTCATTCCTTCAGTTGCAGGATGTTAAGAATAGGCTTAACCTTGGGAGGTTGGCTTGATCTGATGCGTAGTTTTCTAGTGAAAAATGCATCTGAAAGTGGAGGCAACATATAGCAAAAAGTATCTATAATACAACGCAAAATAAGTCATTGGCTATGTGTCTTTACCAAGTATTTCCAATACTTATCCTAATATAGCTTTTCCAACTTTCTGATGCTTTCCTCTTTGACATTGGATACTTTTTTCCATTGCCTTATCAAATATTTAACAATACGAAGAGAACCAATAGGGAATCTATCAATAATATTGGTAGTGATGAGATTCTAACTGACTGTTTCAAAAATATTATTAGCCACATCTCTAGCTCTGCAGATGGCCCTTTCAACATGTTTCAATTGTATGTCCCAATCAATAAATAAGATTTCCTTTTTGGATTCCTTAATCCTGGGAAGATTAGCCTTTCGGCCATCAGTAGTATCTTTCCAGGTGACCCACTGTGAGACTTTATTATCAATTTCATCAAAAATAATTCTCTGGTCTGCTATTTGATTCATCAATGAATCACTTTTCTCACATAATTCAATGATATTTGACAAATTTTGACAAAAAATAACTTCTTGCTGTGCTAGTAGGGTATTCAATTCTAACGCTTATTTTCTAAATTCATCTATTTTTGGATTATCTTTCAATTTCTCAATAATAAACTGCAATTGATGAAATTGCATTTCCTTAGCACATATTTCAGTTTGGTGCTATAATTTCAATTTATCAATGCTCTCTTGGAGTTGTGATAGTTGTACCTGCAGTTGTTGGTTGACGTTCTGTTTTTCTGCCTATAGTTCCTGTTATAATTGGATGATTCTTTCATCCTTTTCTTTAATCAATGGTTTAACTTTGGAGGCCTTATCTATAGTAGAATATGCATAGGATCCTATGAACTGGGTCAGACGAGTTAGATCCTGAGAAGGATTTGCTTGTGAATCTTTCCAGACTACCTCCATTGAAACATCTCCTGGAACAAGGAGTTGAGACTGCTATGTCCTTCTTCTTTTTCTTTTCTTGCTCATAACAGATTTATTTTTAGGACTATAGAATATATCTAGAGGAGGGATTTCCTCAACTTTCAGTACAATTTATATAGTAGGGAAGGCCGGGATGAATTCCACTTTCTCTGTGCTAACTAGCTTGTCAGATGGCCCAACAATAAACAGGTCCTAAATTTTGCTTTGAGGCATTTGTACTATATGTTCATGACCAGTAAACATCACTTCTTGGTCTCCTTGGAATTTTTTATAAAACTCCTTCCAAACATCATTCAAATTACTTGGGAACTCTAAATCCATGGTTTGAACTTCAACATATTTATCCTCTTCAATTTTACTAAGGACTTCAGTATCCTTAGGTGCATGTTCTTTCTCCTGTTCCTTCTGTATTATGGGTTGCGATACTTCTAGAATTTTCAAAGAAACCCCTTCCAATATTTTTTTCCTGTACTACCTAACCTTTGAAAAATACTCTGGATAGAGGCATAGCACTACTAAAATCTGAACCGCGGAGTAAGTGTCGATTGAATTAAACAAGTCATAGAACTCATCATCTTCATGTACAAAATGTCTGCTTTTAACTTAACTGGTAAAATCCAACTTGATTTAGGTCGTATTGTCTATTTGAAATTGTAAATAATTTCAAACATTCAATTTGGTTGTCCTCTAATCCTGTGTGTTTATAATTGTCCAAGGCATAAACACCACAATGAATTGGAAAGGAGGGCCATCATGCTTTCTTAGCTTCCTTCAGAAAATTATTTAATTCGTTTCCAACCATTTGATAAGCTATTTCTCTTGCGATAAGCTTATTCAGAATATATAATTGTAAAAAATGTGGTCAAGCCAGGCTCCCAAAAACTCTAACATAGGTAAATAATTCTTCTCCAAACCATTTTCCAATGGAGGAGAAGTCATCTTGAGCTTCTTTAGACAACCTGGGGGATTTCTCATTGAACAAGAATTGAAATAAAGGGAGCATAAATCCAAGGTAGATTTTATAAAAATGGTTTTCATACTTTGACTCCCATAACATACTATGATAGACATGAATGGGGAAAGGGTCTTGGGTAGTCCATTTCCAACTCATGTCTAGAAAATCTAAAGTGAAACATACAATGTCCATGATATAAGAACTGATATGAAATGGGGGAAATTTTTTGAAGGAAATATAATGATTTTTCCTATATTCTAGAATTTGAGTGGCAATAGTGTTGGAAAAAATGGTCCCCCGGTCCATGATATAAGAATCTGTGACTGCTTCCATTAGGGGAACCCATTCAACTGAAAATTTGATAGTATCAAGCTAACCAAAGAGCCTAGACATCATTGCAACAACATAACAATAGGGACTAGCAAGGGAGTCAGTAGAATAACTACCCTTATCATAATTTTTGTGTTTATTTGGGTTGTTACTCCATTGCTTGATAGGATTTGACTTCAACTCATTCTCGCTGGCGAATTGCGCTAGAAATTATTTTTCGTAGACCTTTTATGGGTCTGGAATGTGATACATTAACTTCAAGTATTCTGATTTAAAAGAACCTATCATTGTCCCTCTGCTGGTTAAGAAATTTATATCCCTGATGTTCAGGTTGTCGATTATCCATCTTACCATATGCGTATATGGTAGAATTTTGGGGCGCAAAAACCCGATGTAGAAAAAAATTGGCAACTTCTTCTATAGTAGCTTTTGAGGAATAAGAAGTGTCTGCAGTAACTTCTGTCGAACCCTATGGGTTTTCTCATCCTAAAATAACTTATACATAGCTTCCCAGGAATAAGAATGACTTTGCAGCATGCATGTTGTGTCTGTGAATAGAGGAAGCATTTATGTTCTTTCACTTACAATAGGTGCAAGATTTGTAGGTGCCATAGGTTTCTTAGATTTCTTCATAGCTTTCGACATCTCTGAAGATCTCTGTTTATTTGGACTCACCTGTGAATAGTGAAGAATGATAAATATAAAGAGGAAATTTTGATTTACAAATACGAAAGTACGGTAACAATGGAAACAATCAAGCGAATGAAACTTGGCACACGGTTAATACATAAATTCAATGCTTATTGCAATCAAATCAGTTTTGGAGGCATGGGATATAAAACTATTTAAGTTATGGAATTAATGGTTAGCATGGGTTGATGTGCCTGCGTATTTATTCCAACATTTAAATGAGATTTGTCGCATCGCAGTGTTATTCGTGTGTGAATATTTATAAAGTGTCGATCGACTACCTTTTGTCGATTGTGATACACAATTGTAGTATCAGTGAAAATGAATGAAGGGAAAGAGTGGTCACGAAGCGAAAGTGTGATGCGATAGAGTAGATCGCATCGAGGAAATGTGGAGGATGACTTTAACATTGTTGGGATAAAACTACGAAATGAGATTTGCAATTTTCCTACATGGCAGAAGTGGGTCCCGCGGTCTCTTTCTTATAGAATTTGTTTGGTAAAATTCCCTTTTCCTTTATTAAAGCGCTTTGATTTATTTCACATCGCAATTTGTGTTGAGTGCCTTTTAGGAGCAATAGGTATTTCATTGCGATATTCTTAACATTCTCTGCTCAAGTGTCTTTAAGGCTAAAATTCAAGGGTTTTAACCCATTTGATTCCTATTTCTATTTAGATTAATCATTTAAGGGTCTTATTTGTTTTACTCTAAAATTTTTAAAAGGGTCCCCATTATTTTTATAAGGTAACTATGGTAAAATAATGGGGGTTGTTGAATAACACAACAATTGGCAATTCACTAGAAGAACCAATTATCTCTGAAAAATAAATTTCTTTTATCTTTAAATAAGTAAAAATAATTTAAGGAAACAAAAATTGTTTTTCGAAATGTTTGAATGAATAAAATTACTCTGAATAAAATAACTCATCTTTATTGTTAATATTTCAGAAAAATTTCATAAATAAATATCTTCCTTCCTCTATATCAATCATCAAATAGTTTAAAAGATAAAGTAAGTGTCTTTTTGTAACTTAGCCTTTTGATTTACTCCTTTTGTCATAGGTAGAACCACCGTTGCCAACAAGAATTCATATCCTCGACAAGGTTACCTTTTAACCATTAGTGATTCAGTATCCCATGCATCTATTATTAAAATTTGTTGAGATAAATCCTTAATCATATAACTTGTTTTTTATTGTTCTTAAAAAGTCATTGTCCTGGCTTGATGACCAGAAAGTGACGATGCCATTCACTGGTTATAATTGAACTAAACAAGTTGGCTCGTGATGAGACCACTTGTCTTATGATTATTTAATAATCATGAGCCATTACCATGGTTTGATATGTAGTAGTGGTAATGTCAGTTTATTATTTACCTATGAACATGGTAAGCAAGCTTGTGATGAGACCCATTATCCTTTTAAGTTTTTTTATTTTTGAATTACACTATAAAAAAGCATAATTAATGGATGGGGAGAATGATTGACTCCTCAAGATTTTTGATGACAATTTAGAGTTAAAGATTCTTAGTGAAAAAAAGTATTTACTTGGTAAGGATGAACATTTTCCGATTGATAGTAAAGAAAAAATAATTTACAAACTTTAGGTTTATAAAATTTACATTTTTAATGAAAAAAGATTTCAGAGTTCTATAATATTCATTCAATTTTCAAGTTTTGTAGTTATTTGCTCATGAATTTTATTCTTCAAAAATAAAAATTCATAAAATAATTCAGAGGTGTTGCGAAAAACCAAAAGTATGTAATCAAACATTATTCTCCTAAAATGTAAAAGAATAAGTATAGTACATTTGGAAGAAAATTTTCTTCTAAGAAAAGATTTTTTTTCAAAATCATCCTGTTGACAGGAAGAAAATATTTTCTCCCTTGAAGATCTTGTAACATGAAGGTTGATGGGCCAATTTTTTCTGTGATTTGAAATGGTCCAAGCCACATTCTTTGGAATTTCGTATGCTTACCTTTTTCCTCATGTGCCTTGTCCCACTTAAGGACGAGGTCTCCAACTTGAAATGTTTTTGGGGAAACAAAATTTGCATCAAAATAATTTTTTACCATCCATTGGTGTTGAGCATGAGTTAATTTGTCTTTTTCCCTTTCCTCTTCTAGTTTAAGAATCTGCGACATTCTTGATTGTAAGGAAGAAGAAGGCACTTCATCAATAAATTGAACTAGAAATAATGAAGGAAGAACTAAATTTGATGGAATTACAACTTCTTTCAAATAAACTAAATTGAATGGAGAAATCCCTTTAGAGGCCTTGTAACTAATCCTATCTTCCCATAGTGAAAATGTTAAATAATTATGCCAATTTTTATGGCTCTCATCAATAGTCCTTTTTATGATTCTTATGAGATTTTTATTTTTTGATTTTTTAGACCATTCCCTTGGGGATAGTAGTTAGCATAATATTTAAGTTTAAAATCTCTTTTGAGAACGAAGTTAGTCATACTATTTCCCAAAAAATAAGATGCATTATCAAACATAAGTGCATTAGGTAAGCCACGACCGGTCATAATGAATTGATCGATAAATTCCATAATGGCCTCAGAGTTAGCTACCTTTAGTGGAACAACTTCCACCCACTTAGTAAAATAATCTATTGCAGTGAGAATATATCTATGCTATTTGGATGAGTTAGGAATGATCTCAACTATGATGTACAATCCAAATTTCTCAAAAATTTGCTCAATGTTGACTGGCTACAAGGGTAAGACTGGTTTTATTTGTCTTTTGGCAGTAGTTTGACATGTTTGACATTTTCTCAGATATGCATGAGCGTCTTTAAACAATGTTGGCCAGTAATATCCTGCATGAAGGATTTTATGTGTGGTGGTATCCGATCCGAAATGTCCACTTCTGGGTCCATCATGGAGTTCCTGCAAAACCCTCTGTGCTTTAGACTTCTCAAGGAATCTTAATAGTATGAAGTCATATTTATTTCTAAATAAAACATTGTCTATGATGTGATATTAACTAGCTATCAATCTTAAATCTCTGTTTATTTTTTAATTGAGTTTTGTAGGAGCATATCCATTTTTTAAATAAAATAAAATATTAGCATACTGTTATTAAGAATCATTTAGGCTTACCTCAGCAATGTGTACAGTGTTACCCGACTCTTAATCATCTGATATGTTGAATGCTCCTGATAGTAATCTGCAGAGACCTTTCCCTCTGATGATTTTGGCTGGTCTTATGTCAATGTCATATTCCTGTAGAGAAGTTACCCAATTTTCTCTCTTTTCTCCCAGTTCCTTTTGAATAAGTAGTTTCCTTACTACTAAAAATGGAATTATTACCTTGGTGTGTGTCCTTAGGAGAAAATATTTTAAATGATTTAAATATTTCTAAACAACAAATGCTTGTTTTTCCACTTTTGAATAATTTAGTTCAACACCTTGAAGATTTGAAGTAAAGAAAGAAATGAGTTATTCAATCTTTTGATCATTGATTTGTGTTAACACAACAACATAAGATGTTTCGTGTTGAATTCCAATAAGAAATTGCAGCACCTACATTAATGTGGGACCAATATGTCCTGGCAGCACCTACACTAGTGTGTACTAAATTTGGTGGAGTGTCTATTTTATTTTTCCCTTAATTAAAGTGGACAATAAAATGTAATCTTATCTCATAATTACTTGTAATAGTTAAATAAGTGTGATAAACTTAGTTTTCTCATGAATTTCCAGTTAAGGGTGGTTGGTGAGGCATGCAGAGTAATTATATTAGCTATGGAGTTCGAATTGTAGGTGAATTAGTTTAATGCATGTGTAATCAATTAACTCAGTTAGGTGATTTAGAGTCAGTTGAACTAGTTGTAACTATTTTTTGCACTAGTGAGAGATCAAGTGAATTAAATATTTTTAGTTCACAATCAGTGATCTACCATGCAACTGATGATTTACTAATATTAGTTGCATGCATGTCAGTTCCAGTGGAGACCCAGTTGAGACAAAGGTGAAAGGAAGGTTAACTATCAGTTGTGTGATTAGTAGGTTTCTTGCATGAAGCCAAACATACATTGGATTGCCTATGATCCTTTTGCCATTTAGGAAGGCCAAAATTCCTAAAGAATATGGATTTCATTCATCAGGAATTTTACAAGCAATGCAGGATGTTTAGAGGCTAAGAATTGGCTAAGTGTTGGTCAGTTTTGTCCAGGACACTGTGCGACAGTTAGCAGAGTGCAGGATACTCTTGTGAGAAGAGTGAATTGTAATTGTTTCATGATTCCATGGTTAATATGAAATAGAAGATAGAGGGGTTTTTAGCAACAATATTTCCCCAGGAAATTATCTGTGTTGTGGTTTGATTTGATTCTTTCTTTACTTCATGTGATTGGCAATTGTGTTTAATTTCTGCAATTGATTTGTAGAAGTGATTCAGTATCTAGCTTTAGTAAAATTTTAGATCAGGTTGAATCCATTTATATACATATGTTTGTATAATTTCTACATGGTAGCAAAGCACAGGAAATCACTATAGTGGAGGAGAAACTGAGTTTGTGACTGAATAAAATTTGAATTTGCAGAAGACATTCTTGGTGATACAGGCGATTCAAGATCGAAATGACTTTCAATGGCTTGAGATTGGAGCAGGCACTGCAGGGCAGATCTAAATATATTTCTTGGAATTACATGATGGAGGTAGTATTGGAGGACAATGGATTGAAAGAATTCATTGACAATGATGTTTCCAAACCTATTGTGACAGATGCTGCAAATATTGATGCTTGGCAAAATAAAGTTGTAAAGGAGAGGAGGATCTTATTGAAGGGAGTACGAGACCACATTTTCTCAAGTCTCCATGGAAAAGTGACACCATATGAAATTTGGAAAGCTTTGAAAGATCTATTTCAGAGCAGCAGTGATCATAGAAAATTGGCACTGAAGGATAAACTCAAGAAGATCAAAATGGAGAAAGGCGAAACCATGCCGAAATATTTAACAAAGTTTGTCCAATGTTGGGATAAGCTTAAGAGTGTCAGCATTAATGTTGCTGATGATGATTTGGTAAGCCTATCTCTTCTAGGACTTCCCAAGATTTGGCATAGTTATCAGGACTCTGTCAATGGAAGGGAAAACTGCCATATTGGGAACGACTTTGGTCGGATTTGGTGCAAGAAGTATTCAAGTTGAATACTAGAGATGGATCTTCATCTAAGAATGAAGACGAAGAATATTGTGCATTGGCTAACAAGACGAAGAAGGGGAAAGGAAAGAAATTTCATTCCAAATCTGTGTCCGGTAAAGATGGCAAGAAGCGTGACATGTCCAGAGTGAATTGTTTTCACTGTCACGAGCATGGACATTATGCCACTAATTGTCCACAAACGAAGAAGAACAAGAAGGCTTCAAGATCTGTAGGTGGTGAGGCTTTGGCCTCACAATTTGAGCTTGAATTATTGCTCATTGCATGAATGGTTTCAAGTGCAATGGGATCGGTGTGGTACTTGGATAGTGGTGCATCCTTTCAAGTAACGGGATACAAAGAAATTTTCAATAGCTTCGAGGAGAAGGACCTCCAAATTCATATCTAAATAGGTGATGACAGGCCATATAGTTCTACTGGGATTGGTACCATTACCTTCCAGAGACAGGCAGGTAAATCCTTTCAATTAAAATATTTAATGCATGTACGAGGCTTGAAGAAAAAATTAGTTTCACTCGCAATGTTGGAGGATAGAGGCTATGATGTTGTTTTCAGTGAAGGAAAATATTTCCTTCGACACAGAGCAACAAGACAAGCCAAGATGATTGGGATTCAAGTTGAGAATCTCTATAAACTTGATTTCTATGGCGGCGCAACATTGATGGGTAAGGTGGACAAAGTGGTGAGTTGGGCTAAGGGTGAGTTAAGGCACAGGAGATTGGGCCATCTTCACCATGGAGACTTGAAGTTCATGCAGCAGATTTCTATGGGTCTTCCCAAGGGTACACTTTCTCATTCAGACACATGCAGGGGATGTACTATGGGGAAGTATGCAAAGGCCACTTTTCATGAGAAGGAGAATCGAGCCTCGGGGATCCTTGAGAGAGTTCACTAAGACGCGTGTGGACCATTCTCTACTGTCTCGAAAACAAAGCATACGTACTATGTGATATTTGTTGATGAATTTTCTCAAAAGTGCTGGATATACTTCATGTAAAATAAAGATAAAAAATTCTCAAAATTTATTGAGTTCAAATCATTGGTGGAGAAAGACACGGGGAAGCATTTGAAGGCTCTTAGGAGCGATAATGGTGCTGAGTACATTTCCAATGAATTCAAGAACTTCTGCAGCAAAGAAGGAATTCAGAGAGAATTGATTTCGCCTCATAACCCACAGTAGAATGGGGTCAGAGAAAGAAAGAACATAAAATTTTTGGGTGCAGCATGAGCGATTTTGCATGATCAGGGCCTACCGTTGCATCTATGGGCGGAGGAATGCATCACAACGGTATTTGTGCAAAATCATTTTCCTCATCGGATACTTGGAATGAGTACACCAGAAGAGGCTTTTACTGGTAAGTGTTGGTGTGCCAAAATTCCCTATTTTTACCCTCTTCCTATAACCATTAACCTATGTTTCATCTTTATAAACCTTGTCATTCCTGTACTAGTCCAAAATAATCATCTATTCCTACATATAATTCGTATTTCATAATTAAGAGTTATTAGGTGCTTAATTAATTATTTTATTTGGATTTCATGCTCTTAAGTATTTCTTGTAACTTATGATTACCTTCCTAAAAAGTAATTGAAAAACTAAGTGTTAATTATTATGCAGCGTGATCCAGTGTAGACAGATTCTTGCACCCGCCAACACATATTGCTCCGTGATCTCCGCAATAGTTGATCATTCAACGCGGGTGTTTTTGATCCATGTCTCTTATTTCGGTTTGGATTATCTGAAGATGGATATAGGTGGAGTATAGTTAGGGATACTTTTCAAAGATATGGTCTACAGTCAGTAAATCTCGTGCCTTGTTATAACCATTAGCCGGTTTTGTAATGTCGTTTGTTAGTCCATTCAGCCGAAAGGCCTGAATTGGAAATGGCTCTGTAATTAGCAGATTATGGCTATAGGAAGAAATTATATATATAATGTAGATCTTAGGTAGAGCCAAGTTATAAATATGTGGAGATTGCAATCTTGTTTACTTTGTAATTTCGTATCACCCTCATTTTGGGCTGGACTCGCATTATTATGTATGTTTGCTTATTGAAGTTAATACAAGGACTACACCATGATTTCTTCATGGTGTGCTTAAATATTATTTATGTGTTGATTAAGTGTTGAATCGTTTCATTTCCTAAACGGGAAATGAGCTGGTTGGCTAGGGCCCAACCAACCCAGCTCGTTTACCCTTGTGATCTCGTCATTTAAAAACTTAGTGTGTATTTATTTAATTGAAGATGCGTGGTTTAATCATTATCATTTTTATTTCAGAGTTCTAAGTTAAATTCATTCCATAGTCAAAGTGTGAAACGGATCCATGTGTGAAGTTTGAATTAAGTTAATTACTTTCTTGTAATCTCTTTCTTGCAATTCTTTCCTATAATCTCTTTCGTGCAATTCTTTCTTGCAATTTCTTTCCTGCAATTTCATCCTTATTTTGTTCCACTCAGATCGTACAGGAAGCTTCTTCCTGCACTAGTGCATGTCAAATTCTGCACTCTGGTTTACTCATTTATTTCACAGCAAGTGTTTCATTCCTTTTTCTGTTTATGATTTCATTTATTCCTGCAAGTAAAGCATTATTAATTCAAGTAACCATTCTCAATATTAAAAGTCAAAATTCTGAAGGTTCTAAGAATGACTACATGAATTAAGAAAGGACAGAATTGCAAACATTACACTTTGAACTTGCAGCACATGACTTGAGAGAAAGGATCAGGAGTAATCTGTAACATTATAAGTGAATTACTGAAAGATAGTTTGATTGCATGCAAATTACTTTGTCTGTTGCTTTGATTTTTAGGGATTTTTTCTGCCTTACGAAGTTTATTTTGATTGTTAAGATCAGTTAATTAAATCAATCATTTTCTCATGTGTAATTTATCTCAGAATTCAACCTAAAATTGCAATTATTTTTAGCACGTCTTTTAATTCTTTCGAAATTAATTGGAAACTTTGGTGAAGGAAGCTTTTTCCCTGTGCAAGACACTTGTCACGGGAATAGAGTGCTCTACGAATTAAGGCTTAGATCACCTACACAAAGACATAAGTCTTCAGTAAATAAGGTAAAATATACTTTTTCACATAAGTTCTGTACTTGCACTAGTGCAAGCAGTTTGCAAGAGTACAAGAACGATTGCTTAGTGTAGAAGGAAAATCATTTGGAAAGCATATATTTGCAAGGGCCCACTTGTTAAGCTGTCTACCATCTATACTGAAGATAACCATAGAGTTCATTTCAGTATTTAAGATTTCTTCCAGTTGTGTGAAAGTTCCTTTACTTGATTTCCTCGCAAATCCATTCTTGTACATTCCAACACTAGAATTGCTTTGGTGTCGATTTCCTTTGAAATTGTCTTCTGTTTGAATCTGCAATATTTCAATTAAGAAGTAGGAATAGGAATAGGAACATTTTATACCACTTCTGGAATTTCTTGTTCTTTGTCTCTAAGTTTATGAAACCCCCAGGTTGAAAATTAAGTGTTAAGGAGTTTGCTTAAGTGCAATTCCTGCACCCAAGAGTAAGAAACCTCATGTTTCACATTTTAATATTTTTGGGTCATCTATTTATGTGCATGTGACCAAAGACACCAGGAAGACGCTCGAACCAAAAGCTGAGATTGGGATATTTGTGGAGTACACTAAAACTCCCCACAAATATCGAGTGTATTTTCCAAACAATAGAATGACTATTGTGTGACAAGATATAAAATTTGATGAGGAGAAAGCCATGCGATTGTCCCTTGAGAGGGAGCTATATTTGCATGCAGAGGAGGAACTCTTAGTTCCAAATAATGAACCTCAAGATGTGGAGTAGCCACATGCGGAGGGTCATGGAGTGGAAGAAAACACTCATGCAGAGCCATCCACCAGAAATGGTAGAAGGCGCACCACAGAAGCTGGTAGATTGAGACTTGATGTAGTAGTGAATGTAAGAACCCCTACTTGACTACGCAGACATCGAAAGTCTCCAAATAGGTTTACAGGATACATGGCTCTTATGAGCAAGTTTATTGTGACAGAACCATCTTCCTTCCAGGAGGCAGTGCCACAACCAAATTGGGTTGATGCTATGGTAGAAGAGTATGACTCCATCGTCAAGAACAGTGCATGGGAGATTGTCCCAAGACCGGTTGGAAAATCAGTGGTTGGATCTAGATGGATATATAAGGTGAAGCAAGCTGCTGATGGGAGTGTGCAGAAGTATAAGGCCATATTTGTGGCCCGGGGATTCACATAATTTGAGGGGATCGACTATGATGAGACTTTCACACCAGTCACAAGGTACTCTTCCATTAAATCTATCCTTTCACTCTCAACGGTAGATAGGGTGGCACATTCATCATATGGATGTGAAAATTGTGTTTCTCAATGGATTTATTGAGGAAGAAGTGTACATAGAGAATCCAGAAGGTTTCGAGATCTTTGATAGTGAGTCGCATGTGTGTCGACTCAAGAGAGCATTGTATGGGCTAAAGCAAGCACCTCGTGCTTGGTACACTTGGATTGACAGTTATTTCACCGGGTTGGGCTTCACCAAAAGTGAAGCAGATGCAAACCTGTACTATATTGTGGTTGATTGTAAGCTCTTGATTATTGTACTTTATGTTGATGATCTAATTTTGACAGGTGATTAGTAGCTGATAAACTCATGCAAGGAGGTTCTTGCAAGGGAGTTCGAAATGAAGGACATGGAACTCCTTCACTATTTCCTTGGTTTGGAAACATGGCAGTAGGATGGTGAAATTTTTGTTTCTCAAGGCAAGTATGCCGAAGATATAATGGGTAAGTTTGAAATGGAGAGTTGTAAACCCATGGACACTCCTCTTCCAGGAAATTGGAGGAAAGAGGATGCTACTTCAAGAGAATTATTGGATGCTACTATCTACAAGTAGCTAGTAGGTTCACTGATGTACTTCATGAACACCAAACTAGACATTTTCTACGAAGTTAACCAGTTGATTCAAGCTATGGTTAAGCCAACCAAGCTCTTTTGGAAGGAGGGGAAGCATGTCTTCAGATATCTTAGGGGCACTATAAAGTATGGATTATGGTATAGATAGACAAAGGGAGTGAAGCTTCAAGGCTTCACGAATGCAGATTGGGCAGGCAGTCCATCAAACAAAAAGAGCACATCAAGAGGGATCTTCAACATAGGATCACCAAAAATTTCTTAGTACAACAGGAAGAAGCAATCGGCGGCACCCAGTTCAGAAAAGGTAGAGTACATGGAAGCAAGTCAAGATGCATGTGATGCCATCTGGATGAGAAAGATCCTGGTTGGTTTGTTTGGTTCTCAGATGGATATGACAGTATACATTGTGATAACCAGAGTTCAATTAATCTCTTGGTTAATCCAATGTTTCATAATAGGTCCAAGCACATAGACATCCGGTACCACCATATCATATGTTGTGTTCAGAGGTGCATAATTTTACTTCAGTACATTCCATGGAAGATCAGGATGAAAATATTCTGACAAAGGCACCACCAGGAGAAAATTCGAATACCATAGAGGTAGGATTGGGGTGGTAGATAATCCCTTTATTGTTGAGAGGGAATGTTGAAGTCCAACAAGAAATTGTAGCACCTACACTAGTGTGGGACCAATAGGTCCTAACAACACCTACACTAGTGTGGGACCAATAGGTCCTAGCAACACCTACACTAGTGTGTTCTAAATTTGGTGCAATGTCTATTTTAATTTTCCCTTAATTAAGGTGGACAATAAAATATAAAATTATCTCATAATAACTTGTAATAGTTAACTAAGTTTGATAAACTCAGTTAGCTCATGAATTTCGAGTTTAGGTTGGTTGGCGAGGCATGTAGAGTAATTCTATTATTTATGGAGTTCGAATTGGAGTTGGTGCATTAGTTTAATGCATGTGTAATCAGTTAACTCAGTTAGGTGAGTTAGAGCCAGTTGAACTACTTGTAACTGTTTGTTGAAATAGTGAGAGATCAAGTGAATTAAATGTTATTTAATTCACAATCAGTGATCTACCATGCAATTGATGATTTATTATTATTAGCTGCATGCATGTCAGTTCCAGTGGAGACCTAGTTGAGACAAAAGTGAAATGGAGGTTAAATATTAGTTGTGTGATTAGTAGGTTGCTTGCATGCAACCAGACATCCATTGGATTTCCCATGATCCTTGTGCAGTTTAGGAAGGCCAAAGTTTCTAAAGAATAGGGATTGCATTCATCAGGAATTGCGCAAGCAAGGCGGGATGTTTAGAGGCTGAGAATTGGCTAAGTGTTGGTCTCTTTTATCTAGGACAATGTGAGACAGTTAGTAAAGTGCAAGAGACTCTTGTGAGAAGAGTGCATTGTAATTGTTTCATGATTCCATGGTTAACATAAAATATAAGATAGAGGGGTTTTGAGAAGCAAGATTTCCGCAGGAAATTTTCTGTGTTATGGTTTGATTTGATTCTTTCTTTTCTTCATGTGATTGGCGATTGTGTTCAATTTCTGCAATTGATTTGTAGAAGTGATTCAGTATCTAGCTTTAGTACATTTTTAGATTGGATTGAATCCATTGATATACATATGTTTGTATAATTTCTACATTTTGAATGCAAAAGTATATAAATTGAAATGATTAGAAAACTCTGGGGTATTTAGAGAAGGAGCATTAATTATGGCTTGCTTGATTATATCAAAATATTCTCTTTAATTTTGTAACCATTTGAAGAGTGCATTTTTCTTAATCATTACTTGCATTGGTAAAAAAATTTGGGAAATGTTTGGAACAAATCTCTTAACAAAATTCATCTTTCCTAAAAAGGACTGCATGGATTTCTTGTTATGGGGATGAGAGATTTTAGAAATTTCCTTATCCTTTCTGGATCTATGCAAATGCATTCTTTTGACACAATAAATCCTTAAATTTTACCTTCACTTAAAGTAAAATAAAACTTTTTGGGATTTTAAGAAATTCCATATTTTAAACAATGTTCAAGGATTTTCTTAAGATCATGATAGTGGTCATTTATTTTCATGGAATAAATGGTTATATAATCTAAGTATACAGCCATGATTTTATTTATCAGTCCTCTTTGAAAAGTTTCTCCTGCATTGATTAGGCCGAAAGGCATTTTTATGGTAGGAATAAGTGCCCCATTTAGTTCTAAATGTAGTCTTTAACCTATCTCCAGGATGAACCAGAATTTGATTGTAGCCTGAAAATCCATCAAGAAAAGACATTAATTCATATCTAGCAACTGATTCCAAAATTTGTTCCATCAGTGGTAATGGAAAATTGTCTTTTAAGCAAGCTTTGTTTAAGTTCCTAAAATCTATACAAATGCGAATTTCACCATTATTTTTCATAAGAGGGAATAAGTTTGAGATCCACTTTGAATGCATAACAGGGAAGATGATATTTTCCTTAAGGAGTTTATTTAGTTCACTTTTGATTTGAATTTCAAGATTAGGGTGAATCTTCCTTAACTTTTGTTTTATAGGCTTTTCAGTGGATGTCCTTGGGATAGTATGTTGGATGATGGAGGTATCATACATTTTGAGATCTTCGTATTTCCACATGAAGACGTTATTGTATTTCTTCAGTGAGTGAATGAATTCTAATCTTTCATTAGATGAAAGACCAAGTTCTAAGTTAATATTATGAGGATTGAGATTTGTGCCAAGGTTTACTAGTTCAAACCTCAAAGTTGAACTTTGCAGTTTAGATTTAGTAACCTTTTTAAACCTGTCTTTGATATCATAAAGATATTCAAGCTTGAATGCAGACTTAGGTATGGCATTCTCTTTAGGTTTGTTGGGTGGTTTAATTGTCGGATTAAACCTCTCAATATTAATTTTCAATCCAGGAGTCGTAAACGCGAGTTATACTGTGTTTTTGGCTCAGGTTAATGGTCAGAGTATATAAGTTTCATTATTGATGATCGTCGAGTATAAAATGATAAAAACACACTTCGATTAGCCAAGAAAACTAACACTTAAAACACAAGCAATCTAAAGTAAATCTACTTAACTCAATATGCAATCAAAAGACAATATTATCGAAATAAAGGCATAATGAAATTAACTTCAGCTACAATCTTAAGAAAGGTTTAAAACTTCTAATTATTAAAGAAACCAAGCATTTATTTACTAGAAATGAAACATTATGGAAGAATAGATATAAATTATCCTATGATAATTTAATAGCTCAAAGCGGTATTCATAAATGAAACAGACAAAAAAAAATTGAATGATTTAAATTGCATAAATGAAAATCTTTAGTACACCTATTGCTATTGGTCAAACCATTTATGTTTAAAAAATTGTACCTAACTTGACCAACGATATAAATCAAATAAAACTCAATCTTTAAATGATAATGCATCAAATTTCACAAATCTTAAATATGACAAATCACTCTAATGTTTTTTGAAATAAAACTATTGTATTCTAATGAAATCACTCGTTATGACTTTGCAAAAAAAAAATAATCAATCCCTTCCAGAACTCAAATGAAATTTAATTATCTAAGTAAAACACACTGCAAGCTTTAACTTATTTCACACTACAATTCATTCCTAATATCAAACGCATGAAAATAAAAAATGTTCAAGACTTCATGATTTAAAATCCAATGAAAGTCATCAAACTTTGTCAAATTAAAACCTCGCTGACCTGAATACAATTTAACTTGTTCAAGCATCAATGTGAAAGAATTATATTAAATTTTAAACTACATGATAGAATTATTATGGATGTGTTTAGAAATCGTTTACTCTATGTATTCACAAAGACTCTCTGATAATACACTCATTGTCTCACTCCAAATTCAAGAAAAACAAAGTAACGATTAAGTACAAAATCAAGAAATCTACAATACTATTTAGAAAACAATTCCAAAAAAAAATATAATTTTGCGGTAAAGAACAATTCCTACATATACAAAGAACATGAGACTCGACTCCAGGTTGCGATAGATCCTTGCCACTTCCTGGAGCAAGTCCTAAACTAACCCAATGCTTAGAAAGAAATTAAGTTCACAATGCTTACTCAGAAACAAATGCCAAACGAGAGTTTTATTAAATAAAATCAAAACATCGCTTCAAATATCAATTAATAAATACATCATCTACTGCTCCATTATGATTGCTTATGCTCGACAATTCGACGTCAGATCTGGATAGGAAGATTCGCTCCTTACTCCATTTAATTCTCATTCCATCTACATTTGTATTCCATTCATATCTTATTCCTACTACCTTTTGAGTGCACAACTCTACATTTTACAACAACAGAGCTACCTCACGGCTATTCTGATTCTCTGGTTACACATCTTGGAACTGCGTGTAAAAATTTAGCATGGTTTGTTACAACATATTGGAACTGGGTACTAGAAATATGACTTGGATAGGTTTGGAGGGTCAATGCCAATGAAACATTTCCACAACTACACCGATCCCAACCACTAATTCCTTCATATTGCTAGCAGAGGAAACACATAGCTGGAAAGATCCTCACACCAGATGATTCAATTTTGGACTGAATGGAATACATCATGCAAAAAATATCATCCACGCACTTGGAAATAAACAATCGCAGTGTGATAATTAAATATTTCCGTGCTTCTCAACTGGATGTAGAATACATGTTTTGAATGATTTCAGACAATGCGCCTGGGACATCGTCAATCCCTTAAACCTCTCTCTTATAATAACTCCTAATCGATACATCGAGAATTCTATGAGGAACGAGTTCGCTCATACGATTTCACCTTTTTGTTATTTGGATCGATTATGTTAATGACCAGATTTAGGGCGGAGCTTATATGGAGCGAGGTGCTTCTTCAACCTATGCAACAAGACTCCAATACAATGTTGTTTCCTTTGCTTACCAAATGTAGCTCCTAAGGTTTTAATGAATAGCCTAATAGGAACACTATTAATTACATATGACTGTGGTCTTCAAAGTGGCTAATTTACTCATGGGCTTTGTCGAGTTTCCAAAACCCAAATATTTACAAATATGATTATTTTTGAAATTCAGGAATAAATGCTCTTGTTATATGAAAATATTAACAAGGCCTCATATAGTACGAAGATATACAAATATTGAAGAATTATACATCGAATTTCAAAATGCATCGTAATGTGTGGCCAATACTAGGGTTTTCAATGTTGAGTTTGATGTCAACACACTATTAATTATTGTTTTCCATGGAATTGGAGCAATCAATGTTCAATTAAATAACCCGAATTGCATGGCTTCCATGGAAAAATCCTTAGCTATATGGAAGATCATCTCCTTCCTCGACTTCATCTTGAATCTCATCTTGAGACTCCCAAAAGGTGCAGAATGTAGTGCTCAATCCCTGACATTGAATCTGAGTTGTTGCTTCTGTACATAAGATAAATCAGTACTTGAACACGTTCCAGGAAGCATTCCTATACTGCCGGTATGAAAATACATAGCTTGTTCATCTGCCATCAAAAGTCATATTATTAAATATATCTATACATAAAACACTTAACAAGAAGAATTCATAATATTTCCTCTGAATGCCTCTTAACAAGATAATAATGATTAAAAACACTAGTCAAAAGAACATAATTATTTGATAACAAATCGTAAAAACATGGACAAAAAGGTGGCTCAACATCCCCCCACGCTGATATTATTGCACTTACTCGTGCAAGCCAAACCTTTAAATTGTAAAACTATGAAAGGAGTCAGGAAAAAGATCAGACTATGCTTTGCGATAAGAATGTCATCCAAAATTTAGCAAGAAACATAGAGATGCCTTTCATTAAAATATTTATTAGCCTGAAACATAACTACTACAATGCCAACTAAAACCATGTTCCAAATGAAAGTATCAAGATGAGGTACAGAAAGCAGACATTATAAAGAAAAGAGTACTGCAGATACATGTTGTCCCGTTTCCAATGAACTCCTTATTTTGTTTCTTCCTAGTGCCTAGACTGTGCAACACATATTTAGAGGCGATCAAAGATACACATGATTGTCAATGAACACCTTGTGAGTAGTCACCGTTGAGTAATTCATCACTCTAGATACCATGAAAAATTGAAGTGAGTTATGATGCTAGAAAAGAGAAATAAAATAGAGCAATATGGCACTTCCTAAACCAATCAATAACCTCTTCATTAAACACTCTAAATTTTGTTGTCATGTACATGAAAACTTGAATTTATTCTTAATCAGTACAAAGAATTACCTCCACTACAGGTACCACATCATTAAAAGATCCCTAATTTTGACAAATAGAACTCAAAGCATGAGGTCCAAATTATCTTAAAACCATTTTCTAAGAAATAAAATGATAAGTTTCAGGGACAGAGAAGGATAACCAAGAAAATCAGAGTATACAATTAACTCTAATACCACAGATATGGCCCTTCTGCCTGTAGGTGTCCATAACCTCGGCATGGATGTCTTTTAACCCCACGAAATGTTTGTGTCCCACTGACTAGATATAGATTCAGAGTTAGCTTATTTGAAGCTTTAGATGAAGGTCACTGTCTTGGCTTGGTAACTAGTTGATGGCTTGGTAACTAACTCTCTACTCCTTAAGAGTACAGGATGGCATGAGAAGTTTTTAATGACTAATCATTGCTACCTAATTACTCTACCCTAAAGACTTATTAAAAATATCCCAGACAATGACTGAAATATTCTTTGAGTTAAGAATACTAATTTTCTCCTGAATGGCTTATTATGATCTCAACAAGAGTGGTCTACCATAGGGGGTTTTCCAATAGTACCTTCTAAGGGAAACTTAAAACATATACCTTAGATTACAACGTATTAGAGTGATTAGTCATGGTTACTTTTTAAAAAATCATTAGGAGTTAGAGTGAATAATACTTAGCAAGATGTGTCACAGATGTGTGTGTTAAAAACCAATGTGGATCAAAAGCAGTTTCAGACGCTATACTTGGAAAATAAAAATCCTAATAGCATTATAACAACTTTATTCATTTATTATCCTACCCTATTTTACCATAAGAGGCGAAAGACTCCATTTTAAGTGTAGGAGTACTTCCAATGAAGCCATGTGCGTAACAAAATGTTTATTATACTCACAATTAGTTTTAAAGAATAGACTTCAAAACATACCAAATCATGAGAAACTAGTTGCTTCAATCGGTATGGTACCAAGAGTTTCTGAATGATGAGGAAATAAGATGGTTTGATGACCTCTCGAAACAAGGATTCAATGGAATCCACATATTTATGATTCTCCAACTGATGCAAATATTCCATAGTTTGATAGTCACTCTCCTGGAGATACAAAGAATCCGGTGAAAGAAAAAAGATAAATCCCTCAAGTTCAGGCTCAAATATTTGATTTTCAAATTGAAAAGAATAGTTGAGAGAGATTCTAGGGTTTTGAGTTTCAACATCATTTTCAGAAAAAATTCCAATGAAATATTGCTCCTCTGGTGGTCTTTGAATTACACCTTCCCAGGGTGAATGTTCTGTGGTAATGGTGGAAGTTTCCAAATTCATTCCCTTTCCCCACATGGAAGGTGTAACATTTTGTTCAATAGGGGAATCAAAGGGAAGAATAGGTGGTTAAAACTATTGTGCAACCTGATGGTTTAGATTAGGGTTTAGGATGTGGTTTGGGCTAGCTTTTTTTTTAATGCTTGGGCTAAGGTTTGGATTTGGATTGGGATTAGGCTTTGGACTAGGGTTAGGTCTAGGTTTTAAATTAGAATTAGGGTTAGGTCTAGGGTGTGGATTAGGGTTAGGTTTAGGCTATGGATTAGGGTTAGGTATAGGGTATGGACTAGGGTATGAACTAGGGTTAGGGTATGGATTAGGGTTAGGGTAAGGTTGCACATGTGGCTGGGACCATGGAGGAGGATAACTTAATGGTGCATTGAAAATAAAATATAGTTGTTTTTGGTGCTCATTTGATTGGATTTGCATGGGATATTTCCCTAGATAGAAATATCCAAACAATTCTTGAGGCCATGGAGATATCTGGCTCGAGGATGAGGGCCAAGGAGAGGACCACTATGGCCATGAAGTAGGGTACTCAATTTGAGGTGGATTAAAATTTTTCCATGGAACTGAAGGATTATAAATCAGTTGAGGAACTTGCTCAAGAAAATAAACATTATTCCAAGTATAAAATGCTGAAGGGTTTTGAGTTATAGCTGATCGTTGATTCGATTCCTTACTTGATTCCCTAAGTACCTTTAGTAATTGTGGCAGTGATGGGAAATATTTGGTTGCATGACCATTGATCAGGAGATCATTTCCATTTCTAAAAAATGCTCAAAAATGAAAGTGCTCGAAACAGGTCTGAACCTGAGCGACTGGAAAGGTCTCGTTGTTGTGATTTCGGCGCCGTGAACGGGTCACACAACTGATGTCATATGAGGAAGATACTGTGTTCTTTTCATTTTTCAAAACATAAAAAATTTGGTGACTAGATGCCTAGTCAGCTTGCAAGTATAGTCAGTAGAATATTCTTGGAATATTCCATTTCTTCTGAGCCTATGTGGTGGCGCCACATGGCACTTTGTGGGTTGTCGGATGTTGAGGGTATGGAGGTTTTTGGACTATTGGATTTGGTTTGCACATTTTATTTTTTAACAGTCGGATGAGGAACACGTGGCAAGCCCACAGGCCACCACGTGTCCTCAATCTGGCATATCAAAATTTGGTGAAGGCCATGGGCATCGAGCACCCGACCTTCAAGTCCACGTGCACACGTCTTGACCACCTCGCCTATCGCTTGAATATTAATGCTTATGTCTCCAATTTCATTATATTTTTTATATGTTTTAGAGTTCGGGGTTTGGGAGGCCATCCCCTAAGGGCCAGATCCCCTACCATATGTCCGTGTGCTCAAGACCTTGACACACATGCAAACCACGCGACCATGAAAACTGACGGTTAATCCGGAGGGCAGTCACATGATGGGATTTAAAATTAAATTTAACTGACAGTTAATCTGGCGGTTCCGCTAGCGGACCCCCAAATTTGGCGGTCAGTACCTAATTTGTCGGCGCTAACTGGAGTACCTCCAGTTTTGGAGGAGGTTTCCTAGGCGTGATTGGGAAAATTATTGTTAGGGTCATAACTCTTGAATATTCCGACCATTTTTGGAGAACGAATAGTCGTTTTTGGCTAATTGCGACATTATAAACTCATTAGAATAGATTTTAGAGCAATCATAGGTAATTTCATGCAATTTTTGATTCGGGAGAGGTCAAGGAGCCACTAGGGCCACTAGGGTGTTTTTAGTGTATTAAGCATCCATTCTCTATTTTCTACAAACGAATAGTCATTCCTGACTAATTCAAGAATTCTAAAGCTATTTTTATAGAGAGCATAGCCATTTGAGGCTTTTTATCACATATACTTACCATTTTTGAGCAATAAGATATGAGGGACATGCCATTGGAGCGGGACCAACATATGTAGCCCAGGAGGGGTGAACTGCTTCATCAATTTGCTGAGTATTGTCATATATGATGCTTTATTCTCTATCATTTACTGCTAAACAATGTTATACAGGCTAATTTACATGCTTTGAATTGACATAAAAATATGTTTAACTAAGTTAAAACCATTTGTTTCACCTGCAAACTTCAGTGAACCTTGTGCACATAATTTAATTATTGTTTCGATACTTAGCACAAAAAAACTAATACATTCCATTCAGATCAAGTTGGTATCATAGCTTGAGTTAAGCTAGAGTATTTTATCTGTTTAATCTTTGTGCAAGGATTTGTTTAAAAATTGCAAGAGTTTTAATTCTTACTAGGCTGAAGATTAAGAGAGGAGAAGGTCAATTGGTGAAATTTCAAAGTAATCCTCAGCCAAGGAGGGCAAGAGTGCCATTATCTCCACCTTCAATTTCACCTCAATGAGAAGTGGAAGAAGTCATAAGCATGACTTCAAGAGAGGAAGAAACCCATGAAGAAGTTGATCCCAAGGAGGAAGAAAGAGTGTTCAAGAAAGCATTCCTTGACATGATTGAAATGGTGAGAGTCCTTTATCAAGAAAGGAATGAAAGACTTGAAGTAGAAGGATCTAAAATACACAAGGAAGGAGAAGGATTTTCAAGACGAAAGAAAGATGAAGATAAGTCAAAGAAGGGAAATGGAGGAAATGGAGAACGACCATCCTCACCCTCATCCTCATCATCATCATCCTATACTTCAGTGAATCAATCTCACAAGTAAAAAAACCCTGGTAAATGTCCTTTTTTAAAACTTGATGTTAAGTTTGAGTTGCCAATGTTTAATGGTGAAGTAAATGCAGAAAATCTTGACAATTGGATTAGTAAATTGGAGGTTTATTGAGAATCCAAAACCTTCATGATGACAACACTAAAATTCAGCTAGCTTCTTTGAGAATGGAAGGTGCAACACTTGTTTGGTGGGAGGAAATCAAAAAACATGGTAAGATTATTTTATCATGGGCTGATTTCATTACTGCAATAAAACAAAAGTTTTATCCATTAGCTCATTTACAGAAAGCTATCATGAATTGGGAAAATTTCAAAAAACTTAAAGGAAAAAATGTACAAGACTACACTCAAGAATTTAGGAGAAGAGCTCTCTTATTAGGGGTAGATTTTTAGAGTCAAGACACTTTGCTGAAGTACATTGGAGGCTTACATAGCTACCTAAAACACACTATCCTTATGTTTAATCCTACTAGTCTAGATGAGGTTTGTGTTCAAGCCACACATTTAGAGGCTAGAGGGAAAAACACTTTTGAAGAGGATAGAAACAAGCCTTTTAAGGGGAAAAACAAAGAGAAGACCTGAAAAGGAAAAGGCAAAAAAAATGCATCTGTCAAAAAAAAGGGAGAAAAAGTGGTTTGTAAACACTGTTCAAGAGAAGGCCACGAAGAGAAAAACTGTTGGAAGTTACATCCTGAAAAAATAACCCAATTTAACAAAAACAAAGGAAAGCATAAAACTGTAGCTACTACACAACAAGACTTAGGTGATGATTCAGGTGATGAAACCAAAATTACAGCCATGGGTTTTAAGAATATGAAGGGAAAAGAAACTGAAACTAAACCAATTACTAGCACTTCAAACTGTCATGTACAATCTCCAAATGAAGAAGAAAGAATTGAATTGTTTCATGTGAGGGCTATTTCAAAACATACAAAGATTGACACATTATTTGACAGTGGGTCACAAGCGAAACTTATCTCTGAATACTTAGTCAAGAAAATAAATATTGAGACCATTCCACATCCAAAACCATATCCACTTGGTTGGATTTGTAAGGATGCAAACTTATAGGTTTCAAAGAAGTGTATATTGCGCTTTGCAATTACTACACATTTTATTGACACAGTTGAATTAGATGTTGTTCTGCTTCACATCACAGGAATTTTTTTGGGAAGTACTTATTTATATGAAATGAAATATATCTTCTATTGCCATGAGAACAAGTATAATCTATTCAAAGATAGCAAGGATTTTATTGTTAGAGCACATCACAAGAAGACAAACATTGCTATGGTAAATGCTGGACAGGTGAAAAGACTAGTGAATTATAGTAAGAGTTTCGTATTTCTTATGATTAAGTGTAGAGCTGATGTGAATCATGATTCATTTGAAGATTGGGATTCCAAGTTAAAATCAAATTTATATGATGTATTTGATTCACAACATGAGATGTTTTTCAACATGAGATTCAATTGCAACAAGATTGTCCTCTTCCAAACATAGGCATGTACCGCATGTATATCATGGAGAAAGCTGAAATAAAGAGGAAAATTAAAGACTTGTTGGACAAGGGACTCATAAAACCAAGCAATTTTCCATGTGGGTCACCAATAGTGTTGATTCCAAAGAAAGATGGAACTTGGCGTATGTGTGTGGACTTCAAAGCTTTGAATAAGATTATGGTAAAAAATCGTTACCCACTCCCAAGGATAGATGATTTGTTAGATCAGTTGAAAGATGCTAAATTTTTTGCTAAGTTATAATTACATAGTGGATACCATCAATTTAGAATTGCAGAAAGTGATATTTGGAAGATTGCATTCAAAACCAAACAAGGACTCTTTGAGTGGCTAGTTATGCCTTTTGGTTTGTGTAATGCACCTGCAAATTTCATGCGTGTTATGGATGATGTTTTGCGTCCATTCCTTGATGATTTTATTATAGTCTACTTAGATGACATATTGATTTTCAACAAGACTAGAGAATAGCATGTCATGCACGTTAAGAAAGTACTTGATGTTTTGAGGAAAGAGCAACTATTTCTTAAGATGTCTAAGTGTGAATTTGCAAAGACTTCTTTGGTTTATTTGGGAGGAGGTGCATTGAGAATTGATCCTTCTAAGGTAGAAGCCATTCTGAATTTTCCTACTCCCAAATCCATTATAGAGGTAGGAAGTTTTTTGGCTGCAGCTCAATATTGGAGAAATTTTATTGCTAACTTATTTGCCATAGCAGCTCCTATGCATGCAGTGATAAGTGTGAAACATGCTTTCCAATGGGGAGGCAAACAACAAAAAGCTTTTGAATCTTTGAAATAGAAGATCAGTTCAGCTCCAGTCCTTGATTTATGAAACTTGAGACAACCATTTGAGATACGAACCGATGCTAGTCATTATGCCATGGGTGCAGCTCTCTTGCAGCATGGTAAGCCTATCGCTTTTCATTCTAAGACATTTAATGGTGTTGTAGTTAATTATCCTAGATAAAATAAGGAGTTGTATACATTGGTTAAAAGTGTCAAAAAGTGGAAACACTATTTTATGGGTAAAGAGACAGTTGTACATACAGATCACCAACCATTACAGTACTTGTAGTCGCAAAGTAAATTGCAGCAATCACGTCATTTCAGATGGATGGGTTTCCTACAAAAATTTCACTTGGTAATAAGGTACAATAAAGGTATTTTTAATAAATTTGTTGATATGCTTTCAAGGCATATTATTAGTGCTTCTACTTTGCTTAAGAATGATTCTATAGTACATGAGAGTTACATAGGACAATATGCATCTGATGTTGATTTTAAGGATGTGTATGCTAACCTGAGTGAAGGAAATCAAGTTGAAGAGAATGATTATCACATGCATAAAAATTTTCTGTTTCATTTGGGCAATTTGTGTATACCACAAGGAGAGAGAGTAAGTGTCATGAGAGAATCTCATTCTTCTCTTATTGCTGGACATTTTAGGGTAAGAAAAATGGTGGCACATTTACAGAGGTATTGTTATTGGCCTCGCATGGTAGATAGTGTTTCATGTTTCATTAGAGGTTGTTCATTATGTGCTTGAAGCAAGCCTAGCAATAGGAATCTTGGGTTGTACATGACATTACCAGTGCCATCAAGGCCATGGGAAATTGTTTCTATGGACTTTGTTGGAGGTCTAACTATGTCTAGAAAGCAACATGATTATCTTTATGTAGTAGTTGATTGATTCAGCAAGATGTATATTCTTATGCCATGTAAGAAACCTATTACTGCTGAACAAACTGCTAAGTTATATTTTCAACATGTATGGGTTCATTATGGTTTGCCTACTTCTATTTTTAGTGATAGGGATTCCAGATTTGTCAAGAATTTTTGGTCCAATCTATGGAAGATGATGGACACCAAGTTGAAAAAGAGTATTTCTTTTCATCCGCAAACAGATGGCCAAACCGAGTTAGTGAACAGAACCATTGTGCATATTTTGAGAGGTTATTGCAGCAAGCATCCTAATTTTTGGGATGAGCATCTACATTACATTCAACACACTTACAAGCAGGCCAAGCACTCTTCTACAAATACTTCACCTTTTGAAGCCTGCTTTGGGTATTTGCCAAAGTCACCTCTAGATTTCATTCTTGAGAAGGATGTTTCCATTGATGGGCATAGTGACATTGAAAAAGTTCGCATGTTCATTGAGCAAATTCATCTTCTTCATCAGCTAGTTCAAGAACATCTTGAAAAAAGTCAAAGAAAATACAAGGAGAAGCATGACAAACATAGAGTTGACCACAAGTTTCAAGAAGGAGACGAAGTATGGTTGTACATAAGAAAAGAAAGGATGCAAGGAGAAGGTAAAAAGCTCAAGCCTATTCGTTATGGTCCATTCAAGATTATTAAACAAGTTGTTAATAGTTCATTTCAGCTTGACTTGCCTTCATATATGCAAATGTATTCTATTGTCAATGTGGATAATTTACGTTTGTATGAGCCTCCATTGATTGATGATCAAGGGAGTGACATTCAGCTGCCATCAATAGAATATTTCTCGCCAAAATTTATGGAAGAGCTCAAGGAGGATTCCATCCTTGACTGGAGGACACGCACTTCTAAAAGGGGAAGTGTCGATTATCTTTGGATTGGGCTCAAGGGTAGCAAACCAAGTAAGGTAAGATGGATGGAAGTGGAAAAGGTGAGGGAGTTGTACCCTCATCTACTGAACAGGTAATTGAATAATTTTGGGGTCCAAAAGCTTCCCAATGGGGAGGTGTGATCAGGAGATCATGTCCATTTCTAAAATATGCTAAAAAATGAAAGTGCCCGAAACAGGTCCGAACCTGAGCGACCGGAAAGGTCTCGTAGTTGCAATTCTAGCGCCATGAATAGTTCAAAAAACCGATGTCGTATGAGGAAGATATCGCGTTCTGTTCATTTTCCCAAACAACAAAATTTGGTAACTTGATTCCCAGTCAGATTACAGGTATAGTCAATAATATTCTAGGAATATTCCATTTCTTCTGAGCCTATGTGGTGGCACCACATGGCACTTTATGGGCCTTCGGATGTTGAGGGTACAGAGGTTTCTAGACAGTTGGATTTGGTTTTCACGTTTTTTTTTTAGCCATTGGATGAGGGACACATGGCAAGACCACAGGCCACCATGTGTCCTCAAGTTGGTAAAATCAAAATTTTGTGAAGGCCATGGGGATCAACCACTTGACCTCCAAGTCCACGTGCACACGTCTTGACCACCTCGCCTACCGCTTGAATCTTAACCCTTATGTCTCTTGTTTCATTATACTGTTTATATGTTTTGGATTTGGGGGTTTGGGAGGCCAACCCTAAGGGCTAGCCCCCCTACCATATGTCTGCGCGCTTAAGACATTGACCCACACGCAAACCACGTGGCGAGGAAAATCGGTGGTTAATCCGATGGGAAATCACATGATAGGATTTGACATTAAATTTAACCAACAGTTAATCAGACGGTTCTGCTAGCGGACCCCCAAATTTGGTATTCAATGCCTAATTTTTCGCGCTAACTGGAGTTCCTCCATTTTTGGAGGAGCTTTCCTAGGTGTGATTGGGCAAATTACTATTAGGGTCATAACTCTTGGAGATTTCGACCATTTTTGGAGAATGAATAGTCGTTTTTGGCTAATTTCGAGATTCTAAACTCATTAGAACATGTTTTAGAGCCATCAGAGGTAATTTCATGTAGGTTTTTCTTCAGGAGAGGTCAAGGAGCCACTAGGCCCACTAGGGTGTTTTTAGTGTTTTGAGCATCCATTCTCTGTTTTCTACAAATGAATAGTCATTCCTGACTAATTCAAGCATTCTGAAGCTGTTTTTATAGAGAGAACAACCATTTGAGGCTTTTTATCACAGGTACTTAACATTTTTGAGCAATAATATATGAGGGACATGCCATTGGGATCTGGACCAGCAGATGTAGCCTAGGAGGGGTGAATTTCTTCATCAATTTGTTGAGTATTGTCATATTTGATGCTTTATTCTCTCTCATTTACTACTGAATAGTGTTATACAAGCTAATTTACATGGTTTAACCTCACGCAAAAATCTGTTAAAACTATTCGTTTCACCTGCAAACTTCAGTGAACCTTATGCACACAATTTAATTACTATTTGGACACTTAGCACAAAAAAATTAATACATTCCATTCAGATCAACCATCCTCACAAATTTTGAAAACTTTCAGGCCGCTAAGTGGACACTTTCCAAGGAAGGGTTTCTTTCAACAATTGGCACAAAGGATAAGAAGCGGTTCTTCATCCTTCTATGGTTCCTCCAAATCATCCAATTTCGAAATCAAAGATTTAATTATATTAAATTTATGTTCAAGAAAAATATTAAATTCTACACTTGTGAATTCTTAATTGGATGACTTATACGTCTCTGTAGCAACATCAAGAATCCTCATTAAATGATTCCTCAAAATACCATTATCTTCTTCTCAATAAGACAATTGGTATATTCTTTCATCACATGGATTAACATATAAGGGTTCTTACAGTACCCGAAAAATGATATAACATTGGAATCTGAAGATGAATTTAAAAGCTATTGTCTAAAATAAAACTCACCACTCTTGCATGGAAGGAAAATGTTGAATCAAAGTACTAGTTAATCTATTAAAATCAAGGAAATTTGGAAATTAAATGTCTAAAGCCTGCTTCTACTTCTACACATAAAGGAAAGGAAATGAAAGTTCAAAAGATAAGCAAGATGACTAGACTTTGGAGCAACCCCACAATAGTGGATGCGTGGCTCTTCACTCACGTCTTATCGTACTCACTCCACCCTTTGACTGCGCTACAATATCCTTGAAACTATGTAAGAAAATTTTTACCTAAGCCAAAATACAACACCCAGTCAACGACGCCAAAATGTTGGGTGGTTTAATTGCCGGATTAAACCTCTCAATATTAATTGTCAATCCGGGAGTCGTAAACGCGATTTGTACTGCATTTTTGGCTCATCTTAATGGTCAGAGTATATAAGTTTCCTTATTGATGATATTCGAGTATAAAATGATAAAAACACTCTTCGATTAGCCAAAGCAAACTCACACTTAAAACACAAGCAATCTGAAGGAAATCTACTTAACTCAATCTGTAATCAAAAGAAAATCTTATTGAAATAAAGGCGTAATGAAATTAACTTCAGCTACAATCTTAAGCAACGTTTAAAACTTCTAATTATTAAAGAAACTAAGCATCTATTTACTTGTAACGAAACATTTTGGAAGAATAGATCTAAATTATCCTATGATAATTTAATAGCTCAAAGAGGTATTCATAAATGAAGCAGACAAAAACAAATGAAATGATTTAAATTACAGAAATGGAAATCTTTACACCTATTTCTACTTTTCAAACCAATTCCATTTACAAAAATGTACCTAACTTGACCAACAATCTAAATCAAACAAAACTCAATATTTAAATGATAATGCATCAAATTTCACAGATCTTAAATATCAAAAATCACTATAATGATTTTGAAATGAAATTACTATATTCCAATGAAATCACTCTTTATGATTTTGCAAAAAAACAATTACTCAATCCCTTCCAGAACTCAAATTAAATCTAATTATCTAAGTAAAACACATTGTCGGCTTTAACTTATTTCACACTACAATTCATTCCTAATCTCAAACGCATGAAAATAGAAAATGTTCAAGGCTTCATGATTTAAAATCCAATGCAAGCCATCCCACTTTGTCAAATTAAAACCTCACTGAGTTGAATACAATCTAACTTTTTAAAGGCATCAATGCGAAAGCATTCTATTCAATTTTAAACTATAGGACAAAATTCTTATGGATGTGTTTAGAAATCGTTTACTCTATGTATTCAAAAGACTATCTGACAATACACTCACTGTCTCACTCCAAATTCAAGGAAAACAAAGTAATCATTAAGTAAATAATCAAGAAATCTACAATCCTATTTAGAAAACAATTCCAAACCAAAATATAATTCTGTGGTAAAGCACAATTCCTATATCTACAAAGAACACAAGACTTGACTCGAGATTGCGGTGGATCCTTCCACTTCTTAGAGCAAGTCCTAAACTAACCCAATGCTTAGAAAGAAATTAAAATCATAACACTTAATTAGAAAAAAATTCCGAACCTGAATTTTATTAAATAAAATCAAAACATCGCTTGGAATATCAATTAATAAATACATCATCTACTGCTCCAATACAATTTCTTGTGCTCGGAAATTCGATACCGGATCTGGACATGCATATTCTATCCTTACTCCATTCGATTTTCATATTATCTGCATTTGTATTCCATTCATATCTTATTCCTACTGCCTTTTAAGTGCACAACTCTACATTTTATAACAACAGAGTTGCCTCATGGATATTTTTATTCTATGGTTACGCAACTTGGAACTGTGCGTACAAATTTAGCATAGTTTGCTACAACAGATTGGAACCGGGTACTAGAAATCCGACTTGGCTAAGTCTAGAGGGTCAACGCCAATGAAACATCGCCACAACTGCAATGATCCAAACCGCTGACTCCTTCATATTGCTGGCAGAGGAAACACACAGCTAGCAAGCTCCTCACGCCTGATGATTCGAGTTTGGACTGAATGAAATACATCGTGCAACATATATATTCCATGCACTTGGAAATAAACAACCACATTTTGATAATTACATATTGATGTGCTTCTCAACTGGATGTAGAATATCGGTTTTGAATGATTTCAGACAATGCACCCGAGACAACGTCAATCCCTTAAACCTCTCGCTTATACTAACTCCTGCCCGATACATCGAGAATTCTATGAGGAATGAGTTAAATCATACGATTTCACCTTTTTGTTATTTGGATCGATTATGTTAATGACGAGATTTAGGGCAGAGCTTACATGGAGTGAGGTGCTTCTTCAACCTATGCAACAAGACTCCAATGCAATGCTATTTCCTTTGCTTACCAAATGCAACTCCTAAGGTGTTAATGAATATCCCAATAGGGTCACTATTAATTACATATGGCTGTGGTCTTCAAAGTGACTAATTTAATCATGGTCTTTGCCGAGTTTCAAAAACCCAAATATTTCCAAATATGATTATTTTTGAAAGTCGGGAATAAATTCTCTTGTTAGATGAAAATCTTAACAAGGCCTCATATAGTATGAACATATACAAATATTGAAGAATTATACATCGAATTTCAAAATGCATCCTAATGTGTGGCCAATATTGGGGTTGTCAATGTTGATTTTGATGTTGACACACTATTAGTTATTGTCTTCCATGGAATTGGAGCAATCAATGTTCAATTAAATAGCTTGAAGTGCATGGCTCCCATGGAGAAATCCTAATTTATATGGAACATCATCTCCTTCCTCGACTTCATCTTGAATCTCATCTTGAGACTCCCAAAAGGTGCAAAATGTAGTGCTCAATCCCTGACATTGAGTCTGAGTTGCTGCTTCTGTACATTAAATAAATCTATGCTTGAACGCGTTCCAGGAAGCATTCTTGTACTGCCGGTACGAAAATACATAGCTCGTTCATCTGCCATCAAAAGGAATATTATTAGTGATTTTTATACATAAAACACTTAACAAGAATAATTCATAATATTGCCTCTAAATGCCTCTTAACGAGATAATAGTGATTAAAAACACTAGTAAAAAGCACACAATTATTCGATAACGAATCGTAAAAACAATGACAAAAAGGCAGCTCAACAAGGTTTATGATCCGATTTCCTTTCATTTTCATCTTCATAAATTAGTTGATCATCATATGACCCTTCTGATATAATAAAGGTTAGAACATCTTTATCATCGTTGAATACTCTCCAATTAGTGACATTATCAAGAATAGATGGGCGAAAAATCTATTCTATAGAAAATCTATCTGGACTATAATCTTTTGAAGGAATAAGTCTCGATGCTACATTAGCTAGGAGGTCAACGCTTGCATTTTGGAGCCTTGGAATAGACGAGATATTGAATGCTAAGAAGTGTGAGGTAAGAGATTGTATTAATTCTTGGTAATGCTTGAGATGACCAGAAATACAGTGAATAGTATTTATTACCTGTTTGATAATTATTTCAGAGTCACGATAGACTTGAAGATATTTGACACCGATATCTAGTGCTTTGTACAAGCATTGGACCAATGCCTCATATTCTGCAATGTTATTTGTACATTCAAATTCTAGCCTACAAGCCAACATTGTCTTTTCTCCTTCCGGACTAATTAGTATGCAACCGACTCCTACACCTTCACTAGAATTTTATCCATCAAAGTATAATGTCCAGAACAAAGTTTTATTACAAGGTTTATCTACGATATTTATACATTTGGAAGAGTCCGACTGAGAAAAATTTTCGGCTAGAGAATTAAATAAGTTGGTGAGAAATGGAGATTTATGAGCATTAAAATTTCCTAAAAATGATTTAGCAGAATAATTTTTGAGAATGTTATTAGTAAAATCCATGGGTTCATTCTCATCTTCGAATTTGGTCATTGAGTATTTCATGTGTTTTTCACTGTCTACCTAGATTTGATTTGGCTTACCATTATAGGGAAGCCACGTATGAGACCAATTAGTAGAAAAATAGCCATGAAGCTTTTCTGACCAATCTTTACTCAGGATAAAACCGTATAAGTCAGGAATATCAACAACCAAAATATCAATCACTTGATGAACTTTTGGATTGGATGCTAGTCTGATGAGGACTAAATTCATTTCTCCTAATACCTTAACCATAGTTATATCTAATTGCACAATGTGTACTGCATAATTTTGAGGAGAAATGTTCAAATTAAAACAAACAAAATATGGCATGATACATGAAGAGGATCCAGAGTTAATTAGACAATTATACACATTTTTTTTAAATACTTCAAAAGTTAAAAGGAAGGGAGGAGTATGCGAATTTGACCTGTCTCCGATTATAAAAACATCATTTGCATCAATTTTTTCAGGTGGATCAAGAAGAGGTTTTCCAACTACTTTTAAGGCTTTGGAAGTAACAGGCGTAGGTAAGGGCAAAGCAGGTACTGCAGATAGCTCTTTGAGTAAAATTTTATGTTGTTGTTTTAATTTTTTCAAATCATGTATGGAGATATTTTCCTTTACATTCTTCATATCTTCCACTATATTATATTCGATAGTATGAGAGACAATTAGGGTCTTTGATGTAGATGGAAGAGTAGAAGAAGTTGGGCTTGATTGAGGAGAAGGAGTTATTTTTTTAACAACTTTATCCTTAACAATAGAGGATGAAGACTTTTTCTTTTGAGGAGACCGAGGGAGATCGATAGAATTTTTACTTCTAGTTTTAACTGGAAGTGCCTCATGTTCATCTTCATTTTCAGACATTGGAAGAATAAAGTCACATAATCCATGAACTTTGACTAATTCTTCATCTTGTGATTAAGTTATGTGGATGATATTGTTTCATATTGATCTTTGTCTTGATCTGATTCAACATTAAATATTACATTTGGAGGTTGGGAAGCTTGAGTTTTCTTAAAAGATATGAAAGGTTTCTTCGAAGAAGATTCAACTAATTGTTTCTTTATTTCGACCATTTCATTCAACATAGTTTTGAGAACCTTTTGTAATCTCTCAATATCATAAGGATCCTTGGATGTTTTATTTTTGGATTCATATTTAAATGAAATTTTTTTAGTTTTTCTTTCCTCCTATGCAATTTTATTTTCTAAGGAAAGAATTATCTTTTCTACAGAAAGGGATTCTTTCATATTTTCTACCAATGTAGCCTTATTGACTCTATCTACAAAAATAGCAATATAAGACGGAAGAGGGGATATGTACCATTCTATTTTTACATCTACCTCAGGTTTATATGTGGTTGGGGTTTTATTGAGAAGCCTATTAAATATGGAGTTGGAATCTTTGATCTTTTCCCCTGTATTTGCTTTGAGACTGGAAATATCATTGATAAGAATAGTATTAGTACGATCATCACCAAATTTAGTAAGGAATTTTTCTTCTAATATATACCAACTAGTAATAGTGCCTGATGGTAGTGAGAAATACCATGATCCATATGATCCTTGAAAAATATAAGGAAATAACCTAACTACGCAATCTTCTTCACTAGCATCATTAAGAATCATGGAAAGAATAAAATTATGGAAATGTTCTTCCATAGGTAGACTATCATCTGGGTTATACTTATTAAACCATCTTTCTGGATTTTTAGGTAAAGGATGAAGAGGGCTTGGTAATTGAACAACTCTAGGATTTGTCCAAGGTCTAGCTGCCATTATGTGAATAAGAGGATTAGTTTGCTCTGAAGAAGGATTTCGAGTGGAAGAAGTAGTTCTAGTAGTGGATGTAGGTGTGGAAGATACAACTATGGAACTAATACTGCTTAAGGCAGCAATTATAGCTTCAGAAGAAGAAGTGTGAATTGATGAATAAATTGTTTGAGAAGATGTAAAAGAAGAAGGACTAAATGATGGAGTTTGAGGGGTAGAAGATGATTGAATCTCACTAGCGGATCATTGAGTCTCAAATATCAGATATTTCCTATGCTGATAATGGAGAGGAAACTCAAAAGGGATTATTTCAAGATTTTCACTCTTACAACAAGTTAATTCACACGTGCCCTCAAATATTGAAGTAACACTTCCTTATGAGGCTTTAGAACGTACAGGCTTCTCTGCTGAAATAGAAATTTATTCCAATTTATTTATTAAGGTTTGTACTTCAGGTGATTCTGGAGTATAATATAAGCATAGTTCTTTAGGAATGGAATTAGGAGTCTTGGGAGGTGATTGAACAAATTTTGATCTAAGATTAGGAGATTCTGAACCAGGACTAGAAGTTGTAGGAGATTTGGAGGGAGAATAAATCTTTTGATGGTATTTTATTTTTGAATTGAGCTTTGGTGCCATTCATAGTGTGATGTCCCTCCTTCTAGCACCAAAAATGTTGAGGCCCTAAAAATCGGTGCAATAACATCGGGGAAAACCACCTGGTTAGGGACCTGAAAATTGTCCCTTATCTGTTTGGTATGGTGTCTCCGACTGGATTTATGGGACCAGGTTCCCAGTGAAATATAATTGGGTGTATGGATGATATTATAACTTACTGTAACTTGGTAGATGGGAGTGATAAAAATATTGAAGTAAATAAATATACCTATCTATATCTATCCCAGGATGAATTATTCTCTGTGCGATTTATAAAGATGATATTTCAATGAATGCAAATAAAAATTATACAAACACTTAGAGATATGAAAACAATTTCAAATAATTGATTTAATTAAATAGTTACTTAAATCAATCGGATAAGACTATATCGCATCTATTTACTACATGTATTGAATATGTGCCAAAAGATAACAATCTAACATGTTCAAAAGTGAATTAATGGCTAATTGTTTTAAAAAAGATACATAAAACAAAAAATTCATAAGAAAAATTAACCATTCCTCATTTGGAACATAAAATTAACATATAGGATAAAAACACGATGTATACGCTAACTCTGATCATTTCAAAAAAAGTATTTGGTCCAATCCTTTCTATTAAGAAAAATTTAATAGTACAAAAGTATGACTTCTGTAAAGTCTTCCTTTCAAAATTTCAAGACCCCTTCTTAAAATACATGAAGGGGTTTAAATAATTTAACCATCACTTATTATCACTATTCATCTTGAAACCCTATCTTAAATTAAACATAACACTCTCTTAACAATCACAATTTTCCACTTATCTCTAATTATAATTATGTTACTATTTTCCTCTCCCTTAATAAATTAATAAATTAGGATTTTACATTTTTTTTAAATTAATAATCATAATACTATAGCACAATTAATTTTCTCATCTCAACATTATTATCTATACATTATAATTCATAAATATAACATAATTCATTTAAACATCATTATTTAATTAATTTTTAAAAATCTAACATTAATATATTTTTTCATATTAACTTTTCACAATTTTATAAAATCCCTTTCAATAACCTATCCTTAAATAAATAAATAAATAAAAAATAAATAAAAATAAATAAATAAATATAAAACCTTCCTTGAGTTTACTATAAATAAACACATAATCAATACATAAATTCTTTTATTAATTAAGGTTCCCTCAATAAATTAATTAGAACTCCATTAATTAATTAATAAATTAAGATTTTATATATCTTAAAATTAATTATCATAGTATTATAATACAATTATTTTTCACACCTCAACATTATTATCCACACATTAAAATTTATAAATATAACATAATTTGTTTACATATTATTATTTAATTAGTCCTTAAGTCTAGCATCAATATATTTTTTCATATTAACTTATAAATACCTAACCAATACCTAAAATAAAACAAATACTTAATTAATTTAAATTCTAAAATCAATACCTAATTTAATTTAGAAATTCAAATATAGCAGAATTTACTAAGAATAAATAACTCAATAATTTTGAAACATGTCGGTTCTTTTTTTCCTCACCTACCCCTATTTATTCCTCATTCCATTTTTTGATATCTCTCTTACTCACATCTCTACCTTGATAATGAACCTTGGTAGCAAGTTTAAACATTGGTAAAATAAAATATACCGATGTGATGGATCCAAAAGACACTCTACAAAATAGAAAGTCTTAAAAATAGTAATTACGATAAAGCTGAGGAGGTTTAAACAATTCTCCTTAACCTAAGTGAAAATAAAATAGAAACATAATTTAATGGGGTGAATTGCTTGAAGGTTGTCTTGTTGTCTCATCAACCATTCATTCCTTCAGTTGAAGGATGTTAAGCATATTCTCAACCTCGGGAGGTTGGCCTGGATTGATGCGCAATTGTCCAGTGAAAACTGCATCTGAAAGTGGAGGCAACATATAGGAAGAAGTATTTGTAAGACAACACAACATGAGCCATTTTCTATGTGGATTTTCCAAGTATTTACAATACTTATCCCAATCTAGCTTTTCCAAATTTCTGATGCTTTCCTCTTTGAACTTGGAGGCTTCTTGCGATTTCCTTATCAAATATTTAACAATAGGAAGAGAACCAGGAGGGAATATATCAATAATATTGGAAACAATGAGATTTTGACTAACTGTTTGAACAATATTATTAGCCACATCTCTAGCTTTGTGGATGGCCCTTTCAGCATGTTTCAATTGTATTTTCCATTCAATAAATACGATTTCTTTTTTTGAGTCCTTAATCGTGAGAAGGTTAGCCTTTCGTCCATCAGTAGTATCTTTGCAAGTGACATAATGTGAGACTTTATCATCAATATTATCAAAACTGATTCTCTGGTATGCTATTCGATTCATCAGCGAATCGCTTTGCTCACATAACTCAATGATATTTGACAACTTTTGACAAAAAATAAGTTGTTGTTGTGGCTGTAGGGTATTCAATTCTAGTGCTTCTTTTCTAAATTCATATATTTTTGGATTATCTTTCAATTTCTCAATAATAAACTGCAATTGACGAATTCACGTGTCCTTAGCATCGATTTTAGTTCGGTGCTATAATTTCAATTGATCTATGCTCTCTTGGAGCTGCGATGCCTATACCTGTAGTTGTTGGTTAACGTTTTGGTTTTCTGCCTGTAGTTCTTGTTCTAGTTGGATGATCCTTCATCCTTTTCTTTAATCAACTGTTGAAATTCAGAGGCCTTATATATAGTTGTAGATACATATGATCATGTGAACTAGGTCAGACGAGTTAGATCTTAAGAAGGATTTTCTTGTGAATATTTCCAGGCTACCTCCGTTGAAACATCTCCTGGAACAAGGAGTTGAGACTGCTTTGTCCTTCTTCTTTTTCTTTCCCTGCTCATAACTACTTTATGCTTAGGACTGTAGAATATATCCAGAGGAGGGATTTCCTCAATTTTCACTACAATTTGTGTAGTAGGGAAGGCCGAGATGAATTCCACTTGCTTTGTGCTAAATAACTTGTTAAATTTCCCAATAGTAAATGGGTCCTGACTTTTTCTTTGAGGCGTTTACACTATATGTTGATGACCAATAATCATCACTTCTTGGTCTCCTTGGAGTTTTTGATTAAACTCCTTCTATACATTATTCAAATTACTTTGGAACTTTAAATCCATGGTTTGAACTTAAACAGATTTATCCTCTTCAGTTTTACTAAGGACTTCAGTATGCTTAGGTGCATGTTCCTTTTACTGTTCCTTCTATGTTATGGGTTGGGATACTTCTAGCATTTTCAAAGAAATCCCTTCCAATCTTTGTTCCTGTATTTCTTAAACTTTGACAACTATTGTGGATGGAGGCGTAGCACTTCTAACTTTTGAACTGCGGAGTAAGTGTCGATTGACTCAAAGAAGTCATCGAACTCATGATATTCATGTACAAAAGGTCTGATTTTAACTTGAGTGGTAAAATCATTGGCAACTTGATTCAGGTTGTGTTGTCTGTTTGAAATTGTAAAAAATTTCAAACATTCAATTTGGTTGACCTCCAATCCTACGTGTTTATAGTTTTCCAAGGTGTAAATACCATAGTGAATTGGAAAGGAGGGCCATGATGCTTTCTTAGCTTCCTTCAGAAACTTATTTAATCCATTTCTAACAGTTTGATAATATATTTATCTCGAGAGAAGCTTATCCGAAACATATAATGGTAAAACATGTGGTCGAGCCAGGCTCCCAAAAACTCTGACATAGGTAAAAAATTATTCTCCAAACCATTTTCTAATGGAGGAGAAGTCAATTTGAGCTTCTTTTGATAACCTGGGGGCTTTCTCATTGAACACAACTTGAAATAAAGGGAGTATAATTTCATGGCATATTTTATAAAAATGATTTTCATATTTTCACTCCCATAACATGCTATGGTAGACATGGATGGGGAGAGGGTCCTAGGTATTCCATTTCCAACCCATGGCTGGAAACTCTGAAGTGAAACATATAATGTCCATGATATAAGCACTCATATAAAATGGGGAAATTTTTTTGGAGGAAATAGAGCAATTTTTACTATATTCCAGAATTTGAGTGGAAATATTTTTGGAAAAAATGGTCCCCCAGTCCATGATATAAGAATATGTGACTGCTTCCATTAGATAAACCCATTAAATTGAAAATTTGGTAGTATCATGCTGACCAAAGAGCCTAGACATCATTGTAGTAACATAATAGTAGGGACTAGCAATGGAGTCAATAAGATACATACTCTTATCATCATTTTTGTTTTTATTCAGGTTGTTCATCCATTGCTTGATAGGATTTGACTTCAACTCATTCTCATTGGCGAATTGCGCCATAAATTATTTGCCGTAGACCTTTTTTGGGTCTCGAATGTGATACATTGACTTCAAGTCTTTTTCTTTAAAATAACTTATCATTGTTCCTCTGCTTAAGAAATTTTTGTCCCCAATGTTGAGGTTTTTGATTATCCATCTTACCATATCAATATATGGTAGAATTTTGGGGCGCACAACAACCCAGTGTAGAAAGAATAGACAACTTCTTCTATATTAGCTTCTGAGGAATCAGAAGCATTTGCAGTAACTTACCATTGAACCCTATGGGGTTTCTCATCCTCAAATAACTCATACATCGCTTCCCAGGAGGAGCAACCACTTTGTGGCCTGTATGTTGTGTCTGTGAATAGAGGAAGCATTTATGTTCTTTCACTTACAGTAGGTGCAAAATTTATAGGTGCCATAGGTTTCTTAGATTTCTTCACAACTTTCGACATCTCCGAATAGCTTTGTTTATTTGGACTTGCCTGTGAACAATGAATAATTATAAGTAGAAAGAGGAAATTTTGATTTAAAAATACAAAAGTACTGTAATAATGGAAACAATCAAGCGAATGAAACTTGGCACGTGGTTACTACATAAATTCAATGCTTCTTGCAGTCAAGCATGGGCTATAAAATTGTTTAAGTTATGTAATTAATGGTTAGTATGGGTTGATGTGCTTGTGTAATCATTCCATCATTTGAACGAGATTTGTCGCATCACGGTGTTATTCATGTGTGAATCTTTATAAAGTGTTAATTGACTACCTTTTTTCGATTGTGATATCATAATCGCAATATCGGTGAAAATGAATGAAGGGCAAGAGTGGTCACGAAGCAAAAATTCAATGCAATAGAGTATATCGCATCGAGGAAATGTGGAGGATAACTTTAAGATCGTCAGGATAACACTGCGAAATGTGATTTGCCTACGTGGCGGAAGTGGGTCCCAAAGTCTCTTTCTTATAGAATTTGTTTGGGGAAATGCTTTTTTCCTTTATCAAAGCACTTTGATGTATTTCACATCACAATTTGTGTTGAATGGATTTTAGGATCCATATGCCTTTCATTTCAATATGCTTAACATTATATGCTCAAGTGTCTTTAAGGCTAAAATTCAAGGTTTTTAACCCATTTGATTCCTATTTATTTTTAAATTAATAATTTAAGGGTCTTATTTGTTTTACTCTAAAAATTTTAAAATGGTCCCCATTATTTTTCTAAGGTAACTATGCTAAAATAATGGGGGTTGTTAAATAGCACAACACAAGGTCAACACAAAAACAGAGCTCAAATGACCAAGACACCTTCCCACACTGGGATCCAAACATCATCAAGGCCAAACAACAACATGAGATATCAATACTAACCAGGGAAATATGTCCTCCCAAGTACCATCATATTGACAATTTTATGGTACTCATCTCTCCATCTCAACGAAATTAGAGATATCAACCAATCCAAACATGCTTAAAACTTCTCATGGAGAGATCAACACATCAACTAATAATTTATTATATTTTAGCCACATGACCCTAATTACTCCAACATATTGGTTCTTATTATCGATATGTTAGCACAATATTTAGGGTCCTCAACCATTCTGATGTTGCTCAGGTCATTATAGTATTCAAACAAGTCTTGACGAAAACTTCCTTCTCCAACTTCTTTAGTAACACCTAACTCAACTTCAACACTTCTAAAAACAATTGAATCTTATTCAGGATATATCAATATCAAACATCAGTAGTGCCTTAGCTAATCTCCGCTCTCATCATCTCCTTACTATATGTATGGTTGACACATGTCCTCCCTCTCAACTATGGAGGATATACATTTTCCTGCACTCATCAACAAATTTTCATCTTCACAAGCTCTTTCTTTTGCATCATCATATCATCGGAGAATTTCGATCTTCCAAAACTTCATTTCTCTTATCTTCATATGGAAAAAAGGTCATATTTTAATCATCAATGCAATCAAGGTTATTACAACTTCCTCTTTCAATCATTCTCATCATAAGGTCATCGTCAAGTATGAGGTATCCATTATATCTCTTTAACACTTCTCTCAAACTGTGTACCTGTGAATCTCAACAAGTACAATCAGGCACACAAATATATAGGTACAAGAGTAGAAAATTAACTATATCAGTATAGGGTTAACATGTTATCACAATGGGAGCGTATATGATTATCAAATATTTTAATAAGAAAACAAACTTTAGATATCCAAAACCTAAACCTAGTTATGTTTTATTATAATGGAAGCAATTAACTAAGGTTTCAATTGTACGAAAGAATTTATACCTTGGGTTACACTTTCATGCCTTAGAATCTTACAAAAACTTTTGCTAGGGTTTTGTCCCAAACCATAGATACCATTAACCAAAAATTAATATCAAATATCAAAACAATAACTATACCATGTTATGGTTTCATTCGTACTGAAGAATATACACCTACGGTTTCATCCCTTGGATCTTATATTAGTTGTTACAAGGGGTTTGTCAGAAACCCTAATTAATCAAACCCTAAAAAGATAGGGTTTTATCATACATTCTAACTATCATCAACAAACCATAAAAGGCTAGGGTTATAGTGTACCCTAAAGGTTAGGTTTTTACCAAAGTGAACAAAAGACAACGCATATCGTTGGGTATGTGTTATGTTCTTTCCACTACTAGCTCCATGCGTAGGGGGTAGTAGCCCCCTTGCACGGGGTCTGGGAAATGCCCCAAGGTTTTTTTTTTAAATGCAGACCTAAGGATGGGGGGAGAACCCAAAGATAGTGGGAGGACCTACCCATGGTTTTGTGCATGGGTTTTGCACATGGTTTTTGGCACGATGGTTTTCTTCCCATGGTATTTTGTAGGTCACGTCAAGGGATCTATAGTTATGTTCTAATCTAGGGTTAATGGATTGGGGTTTATGAATGCTTCCGCATGCATATATATGTATTGTAAGATTGAAAGTAAAATAATGAAATATCAATATGGTAGTCTTGTTTTGGGGATATAGGGGAAAATATCTATGTATATTTGTTTTATGTTCTCACCATTATATTTTTTTTTTTTTAAGAATTCGTTTGCAGGTAATTTCTATATATGGTTAAAACCTTCATTTGGTATGAAAGTTGTTTTGGATTCAAGGGGATGCCTTTGTTGGTGAGGGGTTTTTCTAAAGCCTCTGGTAGCCCCTATTTAGTGGGATATCCGTGGGATCGATTCTTTAGGTGAAAGAAGATGGAGAACAATGGAAAGATAACCCCTAACATTAACCCCCCATATTTCACTATCAAATATGGTAGTTCAAATCCCTTGCTAAAATGAGAGAGTGGTCCTATAGAAAACCATTATCCTATAGTTGTTTCCAAAACTCTTGTCTATCTATATACAATCCATAATAATTTAATAGCAATATAGGGCTTTCTAGAACTCTTAAAGTACCTTCCAAGATAATACCAACCTCCGAAATAAATGGTTTAAAGAAAAAATCCCTTGGATTCCACATAACCAATAGACCCCCAAAACACCTTGAGGCATCTGCAGAATAAACATACTTCCCATGATAGATCTTGTGAAAATCCTCATGGTCTTTCTCCTTTGACACCATGGTTTCTTAGATTAAAATTACCAAAGGTATACTAAGCTCAACATGTCTCTTGAGGGCACATTTTTTGGGAGGTCTCCCCACTCCCTGGATATTTAGGGATACCAGAATCATGTGGAACCCTCTTGAGAGGGCTTATTTTCTCTAAGTTCATTATGATTAATAGAAATATTTGTAACCTGGTTGAATAGCCATCCTTGGATAACACCTTCAAGGGCCAAATCTTTATTGTTTTGTTTTTTCTTTCTAATAGTAACATTATTAAAAATGTATTCATATATGAGGACTATGGTCCCTTTGAATTCTAAGAGGGTAAAATAGTCAAAGGGGTGCAGTTTAATGCATACTTCTAAGAAGGATCTAGAGAAGAAGCCCTAGGATTTGAAAAGTCCAGCAACTATAGACCAGTTAAAGGTTGAGGAATAAAAGAAGAGGAAAATTTATCAGAGGAAGACAGTTTATCAGAAAATCTTCCTGAGGATCCAAATGTATCAGGACATTTTAAAACATGAGAGGTAAACTAAGTAGTCTTAGGGGAACTAGATGATCTTAAAATCGGATTATGACATTCCTCCAAACCCATAAGATGACTAGGCTAGATTTCATATTCATAAGGGGGATTCTTCATCATAAAAATGGTTTAGAGCCTAGTTTTTGAAAGTAGGATATTCAAAAGCATTATGAAGAGACAAATTTGTAATAACGGAAATAGAAGAACAACATTCGACTTCATTTGGAAAAAGTATCACTTACGGGCTAGGGGATTGTATTAACTTACCTAAGAATTCATCTTAGAGGGAAGATTCTTCCATTTGGATTATAGGATCACATTTAATCTAAGTTTTTGTCCCAAAATATTTTTCCTTTCACACCTCCATTGACTGCTCCTTTGAGTTCAATTAGGAAATAGTAGGTGTCTCCGAGGATCCATGGCTAGTTTGAAGAGGAATTCCTATAGTTCTGAAAACCTCGAGAGAAAAAGGATCATCCCCACATATAGTGTTAGTTTTTACGTCCATGTTCAATGTTGAGACAAAAGTAAGGTCATCCTGCTCAATGGTAGAGTAAGGAGTTGCAACATTTGAGCACTTGGTCCACACAACTGTTGGAGGAGTCATGGTTTCCATCTAAGTATCAAAATCAAATGTGGAACTAGCTATAGTGAGTTCACCGAGAACATTATCGGGATTTTCCAAGTCTTTCATCTGAACCACCTCAAAAACCCTACAAGGATTTTGCTCCCCTACGACAACAATGATATCCTCTTTAGGCATATGAGCAACCAACAATGAAAGTAAGGAACTCCCCACGTGAGAGACTAATTGATCTAGACAATCCCGAAAAGAAACCTCCTCATTTTGAGCATAGTCAAATTTATGCACACCCAAGCCTCGCCTAGAAATATCTATTGCTCTAGACATTGCCTGTTTATCTTCAAAACCATTAAAAGGGTCCTGACTTATAGGGTCAAGGACTAGCTTATTTTTGCAAACGTTACCCACAATATCTGAACAATTGGCTTTTAAATGGCTGGAATGATGGCAATGTAAACATCTGAATGAGAATTTCTAGAATTCCAAGGGTTAGCTGAATGAATAATACCCTTGAGAAATATCTATCTCTGTTGGAAGTCTGAGGGACACATCCAATTCTACCAAGATTCACATAATCCTTTTATTGAATGCAACAAAAGGAAAATCATCAAAATATACAAATTTGTCAACGTGGTTGGCTAATTTTTCAACAATCTATTTAGTCCAGAGCTCCAGACGAAAACCTGCCAAATTAGCCCATAGAATCGGTGACTTCAGTTTCTCCAAAAAAGGGCTAAACACAACATGCCATCTTTGGAGCCAAAGATTACCACGACGAATCACCCAGGGCTTTTGAAGGATCAATTCAAGGTCTTTTTCTACTTGGAAGTGAAAGTGCAATCAACGGTTCATGAGTAGACTAATGTTGGGTGAATTCTTGAGCAGTGGTTTCCAAGTATGAGACACCCAATTTAAAATCTACTCCTTGTTAGGGGTGACATAGTTAAATTTTCCACCAACGCCCTTTTCACTATACTGATCATTATACTCATGTCTACATCACAAACTAGAGTAAGGGTGGCTTCTCAAGATAAGCTTTGATGACTTCGGAAAATATTTTAACCCTCATCACTTCTCCTAGAAATTTCGCTTTGTGTTGATGTGACTTGACTTTCTGACATTGTCCAACACCCTAAGGCTTCTGCATTCAACCCTCCTTACCACTGACTATGTGTGTATCAAAAGTGTTCGACTGCTCATGCTTAGCACTGATAGGGTTTTGTGGAAACTTCTCACACTCATAGGTTGAGATCAGGGTTAACAAAGAGAAATTATTCGAAGAACAAAACTTAACCCTACGAGCACCAGAAAAACCCTGGTTACTTGGACTGGGTGCCACCTCATGTCCTGTTATCCACCTCATGTCCTGTTATCACAACCTTCGGTGACTAGTGTGTCTTATTCACCTCACCCTTCACAAATTCTAAAAACAACACAAAACTTCCCTGCTGTCGATGCTCCTCTATGACCAATGCTTCGGTTACCACACCATTCGTCCCCAAATGCTCAGGTTGAAACATAAATATTTAATGATCACCCATCTAACCTTAAGATTTTTTTTCCCCTTAGATATAAAACCTAAGTTAAATTCTTATCATTTTCTAATTTTATATTTTTTACCATGAAAAACTCTCTTTTCCTTCCTTTGATCTAAAGCGACCATGGAGAATTACGGAATCTTACTTTTCTTTCCTTAAAAATGAAGCAACGATTTAAATTAGATCATTTTCAAATTTAAATATTTATTACAAATAGTAGGAGTACTTTTTCTTACTCAAAAGCCTCAACTAAAATATTACTATATTTGAAATTTAATATTATGTAAAACAATTATGAAAATTGAGAAGAGTTTTCAAGGTTTTTTAATTATTTACATGAGCAATTTAAGCTCGTGCACTTGCTTCTCCTTTGCGTAATATTATTTTAGAGGTAATCACTAGTTTTAGCCTAAGTACTGCAATCAAGGTATTTATATGTATTGCGATCTCAATGAATTCGTAGTTTTTTCGTGGAAAATGGATTATTGTTTTTACATGTAAGTTGATTTTAAGATATTAAATTTTAAGTTTCTTTATTACATAATTGTTTTAAGGAAAAGTGAAATTCTTAATACTAGGTCAAGTTTTTCTCATTAAAGAATATATAAAGTTTCAAATCTATATAATAATATTTATAGACACAAAGTTATTATAATAATATTTATGGAAGCATTATAATTTATTATATCATTATTGAAAATTTGAATCTAGAAAAAATAATAACCATTCCATTCAACTACTTAAAAATAATTCTAATTAATATATTTATACTTTTATTATTTTCAATATTAAATAAAATATATATATATTTAATGATATTGTATAATATACTTCTTTTTCCCTTAAAATTTATAATTTTATATTTTTTGCAATTTCATAAATCAAATCAAGTTTTATTTTTAGTGAATATCATATTTAAATAAAATAAAATAGAAAATCTTCCCTCGATCCATGTAAAAATAAAACACCTACGGAATACAGGGATTGATGGAGAAAAGGCCAAAAGTGAAAATGGCAATGGGCATCTTGTGGCGCAGAGTATTGGGAATATGTCTGAAGTATAATACAAATTATGGTAGTCAAATATTTTCACTGCAAGTTGATTTGTTGTTGAATTTACATCAATTTTGGTTTGATCATTATGTCGATAGGCATATTATGTTGATAGACATTTTATTGTGGAGTTCTTGTTGGTAACACTGTTGAGATTCGTCAGTCGTGCGAATCTCAACAATGTCACCAATCTTCTTAATCACGTTTTTTTCCAGAAATTCTTTAAATACTCTCCGAGTATATGGAGTCTGGCCTTGGATAACGCTAATAGCTTTGAAGCTGGGACACGCTGACCTCTTCGAGTAAAGATTTACAGGCATGGTGGTATTGTAGGAGGTGTCTTTGCAAACCTCTTCATCTTATTTCCTACATATGCAGTTTCTTCGAAGTTTTTAGGTTTTATTTTCCTTCGTCCCTATCAAAAATAAGAGAGTGCACCTCGAGTGAGCATGACGAACAGATACACAGCGAGAAGACCTTGAAACTGGACCCGAAAGCATGTACCCAATGCGTTGTATTTGTAGATCTGAGCTGACTGTCATTGATGAGTAGCTTGGAAGCTAACCAATAGATGTTCAACTTGCTGGAACTAGCTAAACATCATAACAGAACTAAGGAACAACCGCAGATGACTCAGGGAGTGCAATATTTGTAGCATCGTCATCAAGGGGGTTTGAATTCCAAATAACTTGTTGATGGAAATTCTGAAGAAAAATTTTGTGAAATGAAAAAATTGTTGAGACCATTCGGTAGTCTATTTATGACTCGATAAAAGAGATGCTAGATCTCTAATATTGTAAGCATTTTCAGACCATGAACTCAAACTCATTGAAAATCACATCCCGAGATATGACCGAGAGTTGTCTCAACGGCTTCAATGGGAACCCTTGTTTGTCCAAATGATTAAAGACAATAGTGGCGGCGGTGGAGAATTCTGATAGCAGCCAATTGAAGGAGTTGGTGGGCGCCATCCTAAAGTTCGGGGAGGTGTATGAGTGGACAAAGGTGGTGAAGCATCAACAGATCATGATGGGTCTGGAAAAACAATGCATGGAGTTCACCAAGGACTTGGAATTTAATTCTAACTGCCGTAAGCAAAACAACATGACGACGAATTAACGTTGATGGGAGTTTGAAGGATGGCAGCATAAATTTCTGATTGGATCGAAGGATAGCAAAGGTGGTGGAAATCTTCAGACCTGATCTTCACGCAACCACGATCTTATCTGCAGCATCCACCATCAACCAATTCTCTACCAACCACATTTATCGCACAACATCTCCATTCCGAGGGGTAGCAAGTATAGGAAATAAAGAGGAGCGATGACTGGCTAGAGTGGGTGATGTCATCCTCCACTGGACCAATGAGAGCAGTTCTGGGGGGATAAGGAAAAGACCTTTGGAAAGGTTTTATAACCCCACAGAAAGTTTGTTTTATATTTTGATTTAAGCTTTATTTTCCGCATTATGTTTTAGAGTTTTAACGTTGGGTTAATTTTATTTACTGCAGTACATTTGTTTTTAACTTTGGTTAAATATATTTTGATATATATATATATATATATATTATAAATATGGAATATATATATATATATATATATATATATATATATATTATAAATATGGAATATATATATATATATATATATATATATATATATATATATATATAAAGTCTTATATATGTCGTGAGCATTGTGAAGAGAGTGTAGTGTATTATTGTAATTTTCCCGAAGGCAGAGAAACAGAGAGACAAAGAAGAAATATTGAAGCGTTGTGTGTGTGTGAAGCAGCCAAAACATTTTCCGTTGTGAATCTAGAACACTAGAGTTCTGAAGACTGTCATTTTGTAATAGTTAGTTTTATATTTAATGAAATAGAATTTACATTTCATCTCTCTATGTCCGCATTCATTTTTTTTTTTTTCTGTGTTGTGGAAGAGGAATTGTTTTATTCCCCTGTGTGTTATAATTACTCAGAAAATTCCAACATGCTATCGGAGCTAGTCTATGCACTCAGTGAACGAAGCAGAGATCGCTCTTCACTACAGAAGCTGTAAGAAGTTTGTTGAAGCAGATTTCTCCAGCAAAGAAAGCTTCTGTTTGTTTTTTTTTTTTAAACACAATCAAGAAAATTGTCTGGTTTGCACAGTAACAATGGCAACAATAGGCACCAATCTGACAAATCCCCAACTTCCACAGTTTAACGGGAAGAACCATGATTATTGGGCAATCACGATGAGAGCCCTGTTTGCGTCACAGCACATATGGGGGCTAGTTGAGAATGGCTACCCAGAACCAGCAGATGTAGTAGCACTAGCTTCTTTGACAACAGCAGAGAGAGATTTGTTAAGAGATAATAGGAAGAAGGACTCCAAAGCCCTCTTCTATCTCTTTCAATCAGTGCACGAGAGTAATTTCCCAAGGATTGCAGCAGCAACAAAGTCTAAGGAGGCGTTGGATAGTCTCAAAACAGCCTATCAAGGCATGGAGAAGGTGAAGACAAAAAAGCTGCAAATGTTGAGGAGAGATTTTGAAACTCTCTGTATGAAAGGGTCTGAAACTAATTATTCACTCATGTTATTGGGTTTTTTACCTAGATAAGGTCTCATGGAGAGACACTTGAAGAAAGAAGGATTGTGGAGAAAATCTTGAGAAGTCTACCCTCAAGATTTGATGCCATAGTAGTGGCAATAGAAGAGACAAAGGATCTCTCACTATTTACAGTGGATGAGCTTAGTGCATCACTGATGTCTCATGAACACAGACTGAACATAGGAAAAAATTCCTCATTGGAACAAGCTTTCAAGACTCAAATGTCTTTTGGCCGAGGCAGAGGTCGAGGCAGAAGCCAAAACAGAGGAAGGAACAGCCCTGCAAGTTCGAGTGGAAGGGGAATCAATCAGAACCAGAATGAAGGCTCAAGCCAACATCAAGCTCATGATCAAAGGTATGATAAATCCCAAGTGCAATGTCATTATTGCAAGAAATATCGGCAGTATGCCAATGAATGTAGGAAAAAGAAAAATGACATGAATAATAGGCAGAATGCTAATTTTACAAAAGAAGAAAAGAACCAGAAGAATGTGCTGTTAACATGTAATGTAGCACAAGATAGACAAGATGATCTATGGCTCTTAGACTCAGGTTGTAGTAACCACATGACTGGAAACATAGCAATGTTTTGCAATCTAGATGAAAATGTTAAATCTGATGTAACAACAGGGACCGATAGTAAGGTCTCTGTCATGGGAAAAAGAAGATTGTCAATATTGACAAGGAAAGGAGAACAGAAGTTTGTGCCAGATGTATATTATGTACCTGGCTTGAAATGTAATCTTTTGAGCATTGGACAACTCATTGACAAGGGCTACAATGTATTTTTTAAAGATGATGTGTGCACAATCATGGACATACCTCCAAGCAAGAAAGTCATTGCAGAGGTGAAGATGACAAGCAGTAGGATGTTTCCTCTCAAGCTCAGAGTAGACTTGAAGGAAAGAAGAAATGTAGCAGCTGTAACACAAGAGGTCTTTCAAGAGGAAGTGAAAGATGAAAACTAGTTATGGCACTTGAGATTTGGACATCTCAATTTCAGAGGCCTGAACTTGTTGCACAGAAAGGGAATGGCAAAGGGATTACCATTGATTGAGAAACCAAACAGCCTTTGTGAAGGCTGCATCTTGGGCAAACAACACAGAGAAATATTTCCAGCAGGGAAGAGTATAAGGGCAAAGACACCCTTAGATATTGTCCACTCAGATTTGTGTGGACCAATGAAAATGCCATCTTTAGCTTGCAACAAATATGTTTTGACATTCATAGATGATTACACCAGAAAGACATGGGTGTATTTCTTGAAACAGAAGAGTTAAGTGTTTGAACAGTTCTGCCACTTCAAAGCTCATGTTGAGCAGCAGAGTGGGAACTACATCAAAGTGCTAAGAACTGATAGAGGTGGAGAATACATCTCCAAAGAGTTCCTACGTTTCTGTAGGGAGAATGGCATACACATGTAGTTTACCACAAGGTACACACCTCAGCAAAACATTGTTGTAGAAAGGAAGAATAGGACCATCATGGACATGGTCAGAAGTATGTTGAAGGAAAAACATTTTCTAAATGAGTAGTGGGCTGAAGCTGTCAATTGTGCAGCGTATATCTTGAATAGATTCCCAACCAAAGCTATCATGAACATAGTTCCAGAAGAAGCGTGGAGCGGCATAAAACAACATGTCACGCACATGAGAGTATTCAGTTGTGTGGCTTATGCACACATTCCAGATTAGCTAAGGAAGAAGTTGGACAGTAACGGGGATAAATGTATCTTTTTTGGATACAGTGATGAGTCCAAGGCATACAAACTCTATAATCCATCCACCAAGAAAGTAATAATAAGCAGAGATGTGCAGTTTATTGAAGAAGAAGCTTGGGATGGAAGCTTAGAGAAAACAGTGAACGTGAAGACATGTGTGTCTCACGAAGAGGAAGAGGAATGCACAGCTACAAATAATTCACCCATGGTGGCTCCTCCTCCACCACTGCAAGCACAACAAACCACACCACAAGCTGGAAATAGAAAAACCTTGAGAAATTAAGAAAGTGCTTCTTCAAGCACACCACAGGGAACTGAAACTCCCTCGAGTTCAAGTGGAACTCCAAGTACACCAAGAAGACCAAGATTCAGAAATCTGAGTGAGATTTATGAACAAGGAGAGGTAAATGATAATGCCAGTCTGAACTCTTTATTTTCTTTGTATTGTCATGTTGATGACCCAATTCATTTTGAAGAAGCTATAAAGGAAGAAAAATGGATTGAAGCAATGAACGAAGAGATTGGTGCAATAGAAAAGAGTAATACATGGGAGTTAGTGGACCTCCCTAAAGGTAAATAAGTCATTAGAGTAAAATGGGTCTATAAGACCAACAAAAATGCTGAAGGCAATATTGAAAGCACAAAGCAAGACTTGTTGTCAAAGGCTACAAGCAGCAACAAGGAAGAGACTATAAAGAAACCTTTGCACCAGTTGCAAGGATGGAAACAGTGTTGTCCATAGCAGCACAACACGAATGGAAGGTTTATCAAATGGATGTGAAATCTGCATTCTTGAATGGATTGTTGAAAGAAGAGGTATATGTTGAACAACCTCTAGGCTATGAGATTGAAGGCCAAGATCACAAAGTATGCAAGTTGAAGAAAGCTCTTTATGGGCTGAAGCAAGCACCGAGAGCATGGTACAGTAGGATAGATGCTTACCTGACTGAAAATGGATTTGAGAAATGTGATGGAGAACCCACACTCTACATTAAAGAAAATGATGGTAAGATACTTATCGTTGTTTTATATGTAGATGATTTGATCTTTACTGGCAATGAAGTTTCTCTCATTGTTGATTTTAAAGCAGTCATGAAGAGTGCATTCGAAATGATTGATTTGGGTTTTTTGAGATATTTTCTTGGAATAGAAGTAGAGAAAAATGAAAATGGGATTTTTATTTCCCAAGCAAAATATGTTGAAGAAGTGTTGAAAAGATTCAACATGCAGAACAACAAAGCAGTTGTAACTCCAACTGTCATGGGGTTAAAATTAAACAAAGAAGACAATAGTAAGGATTTTGATCCAAGTTTGTATAAGAGCATAGTTGGCAGCCTCATGTATTTGACTGCAACTAGGTCGGATATTATGCACACTGTAAGTTTAATTTACAGATTTATGGAAAGGCCAAAAGAGACTCATTGGCAGGAAACCAAGAGGATTCTAAGGTATGTGAATGGAATGAAGGGGTATGGTATTTTATACTCCTCATCTGAAAATTTTAAATTGATTGGTTACACTAACAGTGATTGGGATGGAAGTGTAGATGACAGGAAGAGCACATCTGGATATGTGTTTCATTTTTTATCAGGAGCCATTTCATGGGCTTCCAAGAAGCAACCAATAGTTTCTTTATCAACAGCAGAGGCAGAATATGTGGCAACAATAGCAACAGCATGCCAAGCAATATGGATGAGAAGAATGCTCAGAGATTTATGTCATGAACAGGACAAAGGAACAATAATTTATTGTGATAACAACTCAGCGATAGCTTTATCAAAGTATTATGTCTTCCATAAGAGAACAAAGCATATTGATGCAAAATATAATTTTATACGAGAACTGGTTAATAACGGTGAGATTTTTGCAGCACTGCATAACAGAGGAGCAGTTTGTTGATATACTGACAAAGCCATTAACGCAGAAATTTTTTAACTATTTCAGAAAATGCCTGGGTATGCAAGAAAATCCAGCAGTTGAAATTAATGGGGAGTGTTGGAATTCAATTCCAACTGTCGTAAGCCAAACAACAGGACGACGAATTAATGTTGTTGGGAGTTTGAAGGATGGCAGCATAAATTTCTGATGGGATTGAAGGACAGAAAAGGCGGTGTCAATCTTCAGATCTGATCTTCACGCAACCATGATCTTATCTGCAGCAACCACCAGCAATCAATTCTCGGCAAACCACATTTATCGCACAACAACTCCATTCCAGGGGGTAGAAAGTATGGGCAGCAAAGAGGAGCGATGACCCACCGGAGTGGGTGACATCATCCTCCACTGGACCAATGACAACAGCTATGGGGGGATAAGGAAAATACCTTTGGAAAGGTTTTATAACCCGAGGGAAAGTTTGTTTTATGTTTTGATTTAAGTTTTATTTGCCGCATTATGTTTTAGAGTTTTAACGTTGGGTTAATTTTATTTACCGCGGTACATTTTTTTTAAACTTTGGTTAAATATATTTTGATATATATATTATAAATATGGAATATTTATAATATAGATATATATGTAATGTCTTATATATGCCGTGATCATTGTGAAGAGAGTGTAGTGTATTATTGTAATTTGCCCGAAGGCAGAGAAAGAGAGAGACAAAGAAGAAATATTGAAGCACTGTGTGTGTGAAGCACCCAGATCATTTTCCATTGTGAATCTAGAACACCAGAGTTCTGAAGACTGTCACTTTGTAAGAGTTAGTTTTATATTTAATGAAATTATAATTTACATTTCATCTCTTTGTGTCTGCATTTGTTTTTTTTTCTGTGTTGTGGAAAATAAATTGTTTTATTCCTATGTGTGTTAGAATTACTCAGAAAATTCCAACAGAATTGCAGCGAATGCGACTCTTCGTGCAAAACCAACTGGAATTTGCCAATATCAAGCACACCAAGCATGGAAACACACAACATTATCTCTAAGCATTCCATGTCAAAGAGTCCATTTCATCAACAACCATTCTTCGATAGCTCCAGGGAAAAACAAATTTGGCTCAGACTTGGAAATTTTGGAGCAGTTGAATTTGTATCTTCAAAAGCTCTCGTGATTGAATATATTAAAGGTGTTTTTTGCTAAATATTTACATGCATGGTTGTGGCCAATTGCATGTACTATCTAGCCTGTCTATGTGTATTTTTTGAAAGACAAACACCTTTAGCCTTTGAGAGTTGTAGGAGCCAAAAAAATTTACTTGGTCATTGAAAATTGACATAATTCCAAGGAAACCTATTCACTGCTGCCCAGCAAGCTTGTGAATTTTGTCTCCTCGGATTTGATGGCCAGGGGCTTTTCTTTTAGGTGACTTATCTACGTTGGTAAACCTTGCAACCTTGATTCTTTCCTTCAGTGGGGAATGTTTTACTTATCAATGGGATAACCTTTTAGTTCACACGTATTTACTAAGTTTGTTGGGAGGATTGTCCTCATATCCATATCATGATCTAGGAAACCTTTTGTACTGGAGATTTATTTTTTAAAACCGAGGATGTAAGTAACTTGTATTTGATAAAAACATGTGAAATGCTCAAGATAATGAAATATCTCAAAGATGTTACAACAAAAATAATAGTGAATTGTAAAAGTTAAAGATTCAATGCAAGTAGTCAGTAATCTAATTTAATGAAATAAATTATTCATCACAGGATTGGATTAATTGATGAACCGGTGGAGTTCTTGGGATTAGCTTAGCCCTAAAATCATGCCACGAGTTTCAAGAATTGTTGTTGTTCTTGTTTAATTCTATTTAGGCCATGAGAAAGCTGCATTGTTTAACATGATTTTGGAGTCTGGTCGTGATCATTATTAGGGAGATTCCTCTTTTACTTGAATCTAGTTTTTTTGGAATGAAATCTTCTAACAACAAGTCTGATCCTCGATAATGAAGCCCCGGGTATTTTTGTTCTTGTCCATGGATAATCAAACACAATTTTCCTTATGAATAATATGCTATTCATTAATTTGTTCAGTCACATTATTCCATTGTCTCTGAGTACTTCTAATTTGAACGGATTTTAAGAAAAAAATACATATGACGCTAATCATTATCTAGTAAATGAATGAATTATTTTAACAAAACTCTCCATGAGAACTGATCACTATGGTCTTTGTCAGTCATAACTCGTTAAATGCAACTGCAATTAGGGTCAATCAAATGGACACTGGATCACGATCCTCCTAAAACTTGCCTGAATAGGTAATACTTTTACATTCACATCTACATCAACCATGTAAAAGTAGTATTTGTGAAGTCAATAGTCTGAGTCGAATGTGAGAGAAAATGTTTCAAAAATTTGAGTACCAAGACGTACATATTACACATATTACAAACAAAGATCCTCAAATTATCAGTAAATGTCAATAAATCCAATTCTATCTACCTATATGAGCATGATAGCTTGAATCGTTTTCAATATTTGAGCTTCTGGGCTAAATCGTTATTTATCATGTTTCACAGATGATCAAGTAGCGCCATCTCTGCAATTAGTGTCGAGTTTGGGACCTTTAGTCTCGATGAAATTAGACTATTAGATTTTCTTTTAATTTAGATCAGCATCTTCAATAAGCATTCAAGATTTGGAACTAGCAAAATTAACTCGAGATTTCCATCACTGTACTTTCATTTATTATTATTATTCTGTCAAAACTAAGTGAAGTGAAGTGATGGACAACGGTGAAGGTAGTCCCATTGCATCGCTTAATTTCAAAATAAACATGCGTACTCCTAGATTTTTGCCTATTTTCAATTTCAATCTCAACCGGATGCACCTTCAGGATACTAATACCTAATTGGTCACTAAGCATTATCCGTGTCTTAATTTCAAAATAAACATGCATACTCTCAGATTTTTGGCTATTTTCAATTTCAATCTCAACCGGATGCACCTTCAGGATACTAATACCTAATTGGTCACTAAGCATTATCCGTGTCTTAATTTCAAAATAAACATGCATACTCTCAGATTTTTGGCTATTTTCAATTTCAATCTCATCCGGATGCACCTTCGGGATACTAATACCTAATTGGTCAGGAAGCATTATCCGTGTTTTAAGTTTATGGTATACTTTGTGTTTTTACTACGAAATCCATTTATATTTATTTTACTTTTATTAAAAATATTATAACATAAACGTCGTTTTACATATACATAGTATAAATTCTGCAGATATATCATCATATACAATATTGTAAAATAAATCATTTTTCATTTTTGCTCCGAGAGGCTTATTCTACATCCCAGTATGAAGGGATGTGTAATTTTGCCAGTCGGTGCCCCTTTAAAACAAAAATAAAAAATATGTTCTAAATAGAAAAATAATGTAAGCTATATTTAAAAAAAATGAATATGCTCTAGTAATTAGAAGTTAAAAAAATTGTGAATGAAATGTTTAAATATTATACTTTTCAAAAAAAATTCAAGAAGAGATTTAAATAAACTATTTGAAAATCTACCTTAACTAATTTATGTCAATATCAACTTCATATATATCTATATATAGAAAATAATTATGTTTTTTTGGTTAACATTTTTATTTAGTCCTATATATATCCTATTTAGCATTCAAAAAAACAGTTTAAACAATTAAAAACAACACATTGTATTTTGCACTCTATAAAATTTTGCACATGAAGAAATTTGATCCCTTTAGGCTCATGTTAGATCCATACTTAAGATAGATCTATGATGGCTTTATTTTTCTAATATATTTCACAATGAACTTACAAATTATATATTTATAAATTTGTTTTTATTTTAATAATATAAATATAGTGTTGTTTTGAAGTAATTATAATAAAATAAATTAATACTTTAAAATAAGGTTAATGATAATTTTATAATACATTATTTTATAATATATTTAATTATATTATTAATTTTTGTAAATTTAAATATGTTTGGTTTATCTAATGACATCAATAATCTTTAATAGTTTAATCCAACATTATTATCTTTATACTACTCTTTTTTAAGTGAATTTCATTGAAATTTAATATAGTGTTAAGAAGTTTTTTATCATAAACATAGCTTAAATGCTTTATATTTTTATATTTTTAGACTTATTTTACAATCAATATTCCTTGATATTTTTTGAAATAGAATGAATTTCACAATATTATTTGTGTTGTCCCTTGAAATTTTAATAGGTATAAGTTTTCAAAACCTCCATGTTTTGTTTGAAAACAAATTGTTGTTCCTTTTAATCTATCTAATATTCCAAGCTTCATTTTCTAAACTTTGAAACAAGAATGTGAGCAAGTAATCCACTTGTTTCCCATCCAAAATAAAAATATGCTAAAAATACTTAGGGATTCCTTAAATTGCAGTAGAAAAGGACACCAATTCAATCTGTTTAAGCTTTTGAGCACCCTATGAAATGCTTGTTTCTCAATTTATTTTTTCTCCCTCATCCAAATAACTTCTCATCATAATATCCACTTCTCTTAAAGAGCTTCCCGGATTATCCACAGTATTAAGGAACATTTGTCAATAAGATACAGGAATAGTTTTTCAGAATAAGGTCTCAAGTATGTTTTTCCCCTTTTGAATTCTAATATGGTTTTAATAATTAAAGTTCTTTCTTCTATTAATTATCCTCATTAATTATTTTTTATTTTATCTAGAAATAAAAAATAATTAATTAATCAATAATTATTAGTAGTATCTACTATATCCCTTAAATTTTCCCAAAAAAACAAAAAAATTCCCTAACATAAATATTAATTAGTAAATTAAATAGACATAATTAAAAATAAAAATAAAAATTAATTAATTAATTACTATATATATATATATATATATATATATATATATATATATATATATATATATATATAACCTTACTATAAATCCTAAATTAAATATATGTTTTTAAATAAAATTAACAAAATTAGTAACTATATATTAAAATAAATAATCATCAACTTAATTAATATTTATTTATTTAGCAAATAAATATTATTATTAATATATTAGTTGGTTTATTTTATTATATATTAATTAATTTTGATTTTATTAATTATTCTCAAAGCCTCTAATAATTTTAGTATTTTACCGCTAGAATTATTAAATTAAAAATGAAATTATTAAAATTAATAAAAATAAAAAATAAAAATTATTAAAACTTTGGTCAGCTCTTTTCATAAAATTCGTCACTATTAATGGTCTAAAACCCTTCTCTCAATTCTTCATTCAAATGTCCTGATGATGGATCCCCATTGGGATTCGAAACATCGACAAATGTTCCTTAATATATATATATATATATATATATCTCTATATATATATAAAATTTAAGTTTCATTTTTAAATAATTTTTTTAGCACAAATTTAAGTTAATTTAAATTTTCTTATATTTTTGAAGTCTTGTGTTTAATTATGGGCTTGAGGAGGACAACGTAGTAAGGTACTCATAAGGTGTTAGTCATATGAAAAACAACAAAAAAGCAATATATTGTCTCTACCAAAGAATTTTTTTACCCAAAGAACATCAAGTGAACAGACTTACTGTTATAGGAGATTCTCACATAATCCTGCATCATCTGGTTATAGGCTCCCTCCCAAAGGAGAAATCTATGAAAAAACATCATGAGAAGAATCAAGAAAATTGTGAAATATATCTCATCCAAAGCATATTTCTATGTTCTAAGAGACTTCAACAAAACAGACAAGTATTTTAATCAAGGGTGTAAATTGAAGAGAATGAATTAAATATTAACGGCCAAATCAAGCCTAATATAATTCCGTAATGGAATACGATGCCTATTAAAAATAAAATTTAAATTGGTTGAAACAAGAAAATATAAAAATGGAAAACTTGGGGGCCCACGTGACTTTGTGGCAACCTCGAGGAAACACATGCATGCAAACAAACCATTATGAAATATTTTATAATTAACTAGTAGCATTATGTGTTGTAAATTTTGTGTTTTGTATTTTTGTTAGGTATTTACCTGAAACCCCCTCTTTTTATTGCTAAGATATGTTATTCTAATTAAGATAATGCACTCTTATTGAAAAGGATAAAACTATTGGAAAATTTTGATGAATTAGCTTTGTGATGCATGATGTATTTACTGTGAACCAGACACTTAATTATATAATAGAAATACACTTTCCGGTATATAAAAAAAAAAAAAAAAAAGAGTCTTATGTTTAATAATATGAGTCATGTGTTTTATAAAATGGGGATGCAAGGTTTATTTCAGTGTTTTAAATAAATTCATATGAATTCTCTAGCAACTTAACATTGTTTTGTGTTTTAAAAAGACAAGGGTGCAAGCTCTATATTAGGGTTTTAAGTAGATTCATATGAATTCTCTAATTACTATGAAAGTGTTACATTCTATAACATTTTGAGTGCCACCTACATCACCTCTTTAAATATATTAACTTGAAAAATATTACACACCTTGGAGTTTATCTAACAAAGATCTTCTAACTTCTCATTGGCATGTTACATGTGCTAATTTCGATATGGGTGATTGTTCACATAGATGATGCTATTATTCACTGCTTTCAATGGATGCTACCAACATGTATAAAAACTAATTTGGTAGGAAATATTCATATGAAATAGAGGAGAAGGAACATACCTATATCATATCATTGCAAGAAAAATCTCAAAATCCTCCCCAAAACCTTAATCATGCCCAAAAGGAAAAAATAATGGTGTTCCCATTACAACCAAATAAGAGTAAAGTTGTTAGTATATGGACTAAAAGTTGATTGCATCATATGAGCACATCATGGCCTTGGAGGAGAGCAGGCTTGACCCAAAAATATTAAGCAACAATGGGAAGGGAATGTATTATTTGATCATATTGGCATCACACACAACTAATACATTGAATCCAATATTGGAGCCTCCCTTGAACTAAATTTTGAATCTATATCTTGATCAAGAACTAGATATGTATATATGAATATATATAAATATATGTTGTTGGATAAAAAAATACTTGAACAAGCAAGTTGGTTGCATGAGTGATTGGATCCTTTTATTTACATGCATGAGAGATCATATTCTTTGCTTCCTTTCCTTGTATAGCTTCTAATTCTATGACTAGTGGGTTGAATATGCATGTTTACTTGTAGTAGATCCCATTCCCAGTCCCAACTAAGCATCCCCAACAAGATTTTTAAATTAGTATGGAAATGGCTATGTACATCCAAGCCTACATGATATTCGTAACTTTTTCCTTTAATTTGTTGGCTAGTCATGATGTTGAATTGAATTAATGACATAATTTGATTGAGAAATTGAACATAATCTATTAACAATGTAAACTTTGAAATGGGAACTATAAACTGAAAACATGAACTCTAGCCAAAAAAAACCTCAAAAAACATGAAAAATGACCCAAAAATGAAAAGGGTGTATTCCAGAACGAGGTTTTTTTTTTTTTAGTGTTAATTTGTAACATTTTTAAAATATGGCAGTAAAACCAATTTTCAAGTGCCAAATAAATGGAAAAAACAGAATGGTTGGTGCTAGAATACCATTTTTATTTTCTGGGTACAATTTCAACACATTTTTAGCAATGTCGTTAAATATAAAATAATGATATTTTAAACACATTAAAATTCTAATAATTTTTATACAGTTCATTTAACATATAATGTCATGACACTAACAATCCCTAAAATTCTAATTGTTTTCAACCATAATGTTAAAGATAGAATATATTTCACAATTTTTCACCCATAGAATTAAAAAATTCTAACTTTTCAAAATATTTCAACCATGATATTATGAACAAATTATATGACTAAAATAACCCAATGAAACATAAATTATTTCTCCAAGTTATTGTTGTATTGTCAATATTTAGACAAATATCATAATTAAAACATATAATCCAAAAAACATAAAAATGACTCATAACTTCATGTAAGATCATAGGGAAGTTAAAATATCATTTTCATTACTCAATGCAAACATCATTTATATCAATTGTCTTACACAATTATTCAAAATCACTGATATTTTCTTACACACCATCATAATTCACATCTTTAGATGAATGACTCGATGCAGATGAAGATGTTACATATTCTTCTCTTTCATCAACTAGTGCCCCATTTGAGTCAACGTGCATGCCCACCACTTGAGGTTTCAAAATTCTTGTAGATCTATGACTAGGTTCAACAGACTGTCATCTCAACACTGTTTCTTGTGGTAGAAACCTCTTAAGAATCTCTATCATCCTAGAGCGAAGAGTTCCTCTCTTTGTTAAATTGAAGTCATAAACAAGTATGTCAACTTCCTCCAATTTTAAGAGGTCTGTGAGGCGATGATTTATATTTATACCCTTTATTTTTCTCTTTCCGCCAATTTTTTTGTCAACTACCATTTGTGGCTTGTATACACAATTTAATGGGTGTGTGTTTGTAGCATACCAATGTACTTCAATGTTTGTAACACCCTCATTTTTTGTAATCACCTTTATAGCCTTAGCAACCCATAATGGATAGCCATGTGGATCTTCAAGTGCTAAGACTGCGATCATGCAACCCTCCTTAAAATCCTGTACCAAACCTCTGTAAAGGTCTTCCATGTTTTCATGTTGTGCACGAGATACTCTGGAACCAATATATATTTATATTTCCTCCACCTATGTAGAATTAATAATACCATATAATTTTTTTTGTTCAATAATGTTTTTTTCCCCCTATTCATTTGACACATTTTGTGGCCAAATAAATGGAGTCTTCAAAATCATATCTTCATTTTCTGGTCTTGAAAGGATATCACTCTGATCATTGAAAAAGTACTCCCACCAAAATGAATCAGCAACATCAAAGTACTCATATGTATATCTAATGGTTTTTTAAATTTCTTCTAGGCATTCATAATAATATATATCTCTCTTTTTCCTTCGTGCATTATGAAATTCACCAACTGATTGTAATAACGATATATTTGACGCAAACATTGGATGATATAGAATGAAATTCAAAAATTCCAAACCTGATGATGGCACCCATTCTGCAGTTGTTGAATACTTCTTGCCCCATATAAGTGTTTTCCCATCAATTTGTTTGATACAAAATTGATGTTGGAAGCTAATGTCATTAATTTTTTCAATGCATTTCTCTTGACCATGTGATCCGACAATAAACCTTCGCATGTCAACATTTTCTTCTAACACGTGAAAAATAGGCTCTGGAATATATGATTTCTTAATACATACAATTAATGATGGCAAGCTCCCAACATTCTTCCTCCTCAATGTTACTGAAAAATGACTGAACATCTGATCCAAATGGTCATGAGTGTACGCAACAAGAAGGAAACCAACCCTTACCTGATGAAAAATTTTCAATTCAACAAGCATGTTTAGATTTCCAAAAACAATCTGATTTTTGTTTTCACAACAAGTGTTGTCTAATTGTAGATACAAAATTTTTGGAATATTAACGCCACATTGAGAAAGAACATAATGAATTATCGTTATTGTCATATTTCCATCATTATGAATACTTGTAGCTGTGAAGTAAACTCTTGGCGACATTTTCCCATTGAATACCATACAACCGACCAAGTGAAACTGGATAAAATTTTCCTCCTGCAATTTTTTTGGTGTGTGAACAAAATGTGGTAGAAGTGTTTTCTTCTGGTCCATACCATCAATTGTCAAACCAAAATATTTATTTGGATTATCATAACACTTCTTTCAATGCTTGTACAACTTTTTCCTTTCACTCGTTTGTTTTTTGCGATGCTCTTGAAGGGCTTTAACAATGGAATCTACACATAACATAAAATAAACTTATTAATACATGCATGCTCATAGTTTATCACTATACAATTTAAAAGAATAATGGTATGAATGCTTACCTCTTGCTGCTCCTTGATGTTTATCCCTTTTTTATTTTAGAGAAGCACATGTAGTGCAAACCCCCATCCTTATCTTCTTAGGAATACACACATTGTTGAATACTCTCCTCCATATCTGCACTAAATATTAATGTGTAATAAAACGGCCATTTCCTTCAACACCTTCTGCATATTCCTTGTATAACTTGTAGATTTCTCATCTTGAGAAATTATCTGGAATATGTATTGTATCTCTATTTGACATAAACTCTCCATGTTTTGATAATAAGTCTTGCATCCATGACATTGCAGTGTTTGCTAGTGGCCAAAACTCTCGTTTATGAAAAAATTCTGAATAATATGTAGAATCCTTTTCCAAATTATCTTGGATTATTTATAGACGAAAATTACTAATTGAATGAATAATTTTGAAAGCCTTTCTACAGAGCAATAAAGACCCAATATGATAATCATAACCTTCCAGTGTAGATTGCATTCACTCCACTAAATATGAATTCTGCATGCTTTTATTCATTGACAAATAGTTATTCCTTTTCTCTAAAGAAATTTTGAAATTTAAATGTTTCAAGCAATCCTTTTTACAACAATCACTTGAAATGATCTCACTGACAGAACTTATTCTCGTGAAATATACTACTCTACCCCTTGTATAACTAGAACATCTTGGATTGTACGAAAAGGTCTACTCCTACTCCTAGAAACAATATTTTTGGGTAGCATCTCTATCATTTCATAATTATTTGAACAAGAATTACCATGATCATTAGGAGGAATAATATTATTACTATGATCATTTTCAATATTACCACCATCATTGTTTGAAAAATATTCATTACCATCTTCGACGACATGAAAATTTTCAATACCATCTTCTGTGGTTTTGAAATACTGAATTGGAGGATATTGTTCACCATATTTATCTTTCCCTTCATCACTGTTGCTCTCAAAGTTCATAGGATTAGGACTATGTCGAAATTTCAACTCATGATTTATTGGAAATTCTTCATCCCGACCTTCATCATTGTTGCTCCCATAGTCCATATGATTAGGAATAAGTGGAAATTGAGACTCTCAATTTATTGGAATTTCTTCATCCTGCCCTTCATCACTGCTGCTCTCAAAGTCCGTAGGGTTAGGAGTAATTGTAAAATATGATGCTTTATTTACTGAAAATATTTCATCTTGCCATTCATCACTATTTCTCTCATAATCCTTAGGATTAGGAGAAAGTGGAAAATGTGACTCTCTATCCACTGAAATTTTTTCATCCTGCCATTCATCACTATTGCTCTCATAGTCTTTAGGCTTAGGTCTAAGTGGAAAATGTGATTCTCTATCCACTGAAAATTTTTCATCCGGCCATTCATCCCTATTTCTCTCATAGTCCTTAGTAATAGGATAAAGTGGCAATTGTGGCTCTCTATCCGCTGAAAATTTGTCATCCTGCAATTCATCACTATTGCTCTCAAAGTCCTTAGGATTAGGACTAAGTGGAAAATGTGAATCTCTAGTTTTTGGAAATTCTTCATCTTGCCATTCATCATTGTTGCTCTCATAGGCCATATGATTAGGAATAAGTCGACATTTAGACTCTATATTCATTTGAAAATCTTCATCTTTCATTTTGTCACTACATCTCTCGTTATATTCATCAATATGAATAGAGTTCTTACGTGAAGAAGATGTTGATGCTTCATAAAACGAAACTTCACTATCAGAGGAATCCATTACACTCAAACAAGAAATGTTGAATGATACAAATGATCTCTCTCCCAATGATAATATATAGCTAAAACAATGAAAATTTCCCTCCAAAATTTTTCGCTGAAATTTTTTGCTTGAAGTACGTCCCTCCAAATTTTATTTAAACAATTTATTTGAAAATTAGTTATTAAAATATTCTCATAATATGGACCTCAATTTCAAATTAAATTCCCTAAACATTTTTCTCTTATTAATTTTTTTCAAACTAAAACAATTTTAATTGAATTATATAACTTTTACTACATTATAAATTTTATTTTTTTAATATTCATCAATGTTTTTTATCCCATTTTCACCCTGCCGAAAATAAACCTGTTATTTCCGCTTGATAAGAAATGTCATTTTAACTATTCCACACATCACGTGAAGATTTATCGATGATTTAGGGGCATCCAGACATATTTGAATTAAGTTAAATCTGAAGTTGGGTATGCGAACGACCATGTGAAATTGGGGCGAAATTGTTGAAACCAATGCTGAAATTTTATGTAACTAATTAATAATTAGATCTGTCGTGTGTGCGGTTGAGGAGATGAAGAGTTTCTGAGCGATTCAGGAGAGATTATGGATCTCAAACGATTTGGGATCTTTTGTATTTTCTATAAGAGCGAATCTGTAATGTGTGAGGAGACAGAGGAGCGAATTCAATGTAGTCGAAAGGGGATTTGTACTAAGGCTGAACTGCCTTAGAATCTCTGCAATGGTTGTATATAATAGGAATGTTGGTTATGTAGAATTTCTGTGTGCTTAGCGTGGGTTGTTATTTCATAATTTTAGTGATTTATTGACCATCAATCCGTACAGGATCGATGGAAATCTGATGTTTATATGTTGTCGAGAAATTGATTGAACTATTTCCTGTATAGAAAATTCAGAAGTGGTCGAAGAGATTCGCTCTGTTAATTGAGCATAGTAATAGTAGTATCTGGTTATATTAAACTCTACATAAGACTCATGGAAATCAAATACAGCCTCGTTGATTAAAACCGATTGAAATCAATAAAATTTGATCCATAATTGTTGGCTCACAGTGGTAGAGAAGGTGTTCTTACCTTCGAAGAATTAATTGGTTATATCTGCTGGTGTTAATTTGAACACATTTTATCTACGATCCTTGTTTATGAATCAAATGCGTCTTAACCTGTGTGAAGGTATCAATGTGAATCGATGAGTTTGTTTTTATGAAGAATGCAACATATTAATCTCTTGTTATTAATACAGATTGAGTCTCTGGTTTGATGGAGTCCGATTCAATAAAGTCGAAGTTTAAAGAGTGCAACTGTGCGTGTTAAATTTTTGCATCAAATCTGTTTGGTTGAATCGACAGAGGTGAGGTCGACTCACAGCATAGGCGGAGTGGGCCTATAACCCACAGGCCCTAGGATCGAGTTTTGGTAAATGAACCAGAAATTTTGTTAAATTTTGGAGGTTGCAGGTTCATAGGGAGAAAGGAGAGGTGAACCTGCTAATAGTGGGTTTCGCTTTTCATCAAGTGGTATCAAAGTGGGAAAATGATTTCCTGCAGAGGAGGAGTTTGCATAAAGAGGAAGAAGAGGTAAACTTTTGTGAAGTTTTGTGAATCTTGTGATTTTCATGTTTTGTGAAGGTAGCAGCAAAGGAAGGTGAGAATATTGTAGCAGCCTAGAGTAGGAGTGCTCAAATGGTTCCACAGGAGTGAACCAGAGAGATGCCAAAAGCCAGAGCTTAGGAGAGAAGCTTGGTGAGGTATCTGGTAGTGTTAGCCCCTATTTTGAACCTTAGGCTGAAGGAAGGAAAATCAGGGTAACCTCAAACCATGCTCAGCCTTGTAGCTAACCCTACAAGGTCAGGAGAGGGCTCTCTCCAAGAAAAATATTCAATGAAGTGTAATTGTAAACTGATATTAGGCTAGGTATTATGATAGGAAATGTTTTTTATAAATCTTTTCAGGGTTGTATGGAATAGAAGGGGCAGTTTGAATCTGGGGAATTAAATCAAAGATACATGGTATTTCATGGGGCAAGGTAGGTAGGAATTTTAGAAATTAAGTTTAAATAATGATGGAATGGTAAGACTGGTGAGGATCTGAAAAGGGAATAGGAGATGGATCCTTTTCAAACAGCAGAAAATATAGAGTATTGAATGATTTCCCAAGGTAGAGCATTAATAATGGATTCTACCTTTCTATCTTGAAAGCATTCAACCAGAAAATGTGAATGAATGACTGGTAAACATAACAATTAACATATGAACACAAAGGAAAAAACAATGCTAAAATCCATACCACAGGGATCCCACAAATCAGAGCTGCATATATTTATTAATTCCCTGTCAAACTGTTACAAATGGAGCACATAGCGTCCTCAATAATTTCCAAACTAATTCCACACTTAATTCCCCCCACCTACAATGACTCCAGAAATTTCATTAAATAGACAAAAATTTGAGGGGAGCGAATCCACAGAAAGAGGAGTTGTTTTACCAGCTCAAGAAACGAAATCTGAACATAGGAAAAAGACCAATGATCTGCTCCTGAAAAGAAGGAGCAACAATATGTATGCACCATCTGGATATTTTCAGTTGCTCAAACAGTGGAGAAGAAAGACAAATTTGGAATCAATTCTCCCTTTATCATTACTCTCATGCTGTCATGATTTTTTGTGCTTATATTTAGTTCTCGGTCATTGATTGTTTGTTTTTCTTTGCTGAAAATCCCATATATGCTGAAAAATGCCTTGTGGAACCAATAAAAATGAAATATGCCATTTAGTGAAGAAAAATCCCCTTTAGGGTTTAAAGGGCAAAGGAAAGGATGGTGGGCCCAAAATGCAATCGCAATCGGAAGAGGGGAAGTGGTATATCTCACAATGGAGCAAATGCGATTGGAGTTTGCGATGTGATGGTGTATGGGGAAAAGGGAAATCACAATTGCAAATTGGCGTTTGGAGCAGGTGTAACACATTAGCGGAGTAAACTAAATATGTGATGCGATAGTGAAAATCGGGAATCGCAGTGGGGAGTGGTCATATTCCCTGGCGGGGAAGAGACGTGATTGCGCGATGTGCCAAAGCCGATGGAATAATGAAGAAATACCTTTAAAACAGACAAAAAATGGTTTTTATGCTTTTACAAAGGAAAAGGGAATTTTTTTATGAAAATGCGGAAAGGTTTCGGTGGGACCGAAGGGAGTAAATCACAATCACAATCGGGAATCGGAAGGGGAATGGGGCGGAAGTAAGGACTATGGGAATGCTGATTGCGATTGGCGATGTGGAATCAATCACATGAGCGGGGGAAGCGCGGAGGTTTTAAACACTTAATCTTTTAGAGTCGACTTATTGCATTTAACAAATGAAAAACCCTTTTTTATTTGGAACGGGGGGAAGGGTTTACGGTGGGACCCAGTTGATCGCAATCGCAAATCGGAGGGTGAGCGGGGTGGGGGTTAAAGTGTTATAAGAAAGTGCCGATTGCGATGAAAAACTCATGAAATATTTAAAATTAATATTTCGCGTTTAACAAATGGAAAAACCCCTTTTCATTTGAAAAGGGCGACAAGCCTTTAGGTGGGACCCAAAGGGGAATCACAATCAGAAAATCGAAAAAGGGAAAGCAGGTTTAAGTGTCATGAAAAAGTTCCAATTGCGATTTGAGATTCATCGCATCGGCAGGAGTTGATCGGGAGTCACAGTTTTAAATGGTGCGATCGGATCGGGGGAGGTCAATCGGAAGGGGGCGAATCGAGAGTTGTGACTAGATCAGAGGAGGTCAATCGGAAGGGGGCCAATCGGGAGTTGCGATTTATATGTTGCGATTAGATCGGAAAGAGGGGTGCGATCGGATTAAAGAAAATGGGTTTTTATAATGAAAAACTTTTAAAATTATGTTATAAAGTTTAAGGGGGAAAATGAGGGAAAGGGGTAAGGTTAGGCTATAGGGGACCTTTATTCACTTAGGCATAATTTTCAATCTAGGAGTTAGTTTTGAGAGTATAATATACCGTTGGAAAGCTCTTTCCGGGCTCTTTCTGATGGAAACACTTAGAACATGATTTCTAACTAAAAATGTTGTGGCAAACGCCTCTGAAAGGCAGGATGGTGAATTTGTGGAGATAGCAGCTTCTGAAGTGCAACTTATTACATATGAAGACATAAAATTACATTAAAAATGATAATAAAAGAAAATTACCATGTTTTCACCTCAAAGCATGGTTTTGAGGTGAAAATTACATCAAAATCAATAGAACATTTCGTTGATTTTCCCAGATGCTGTGACTTTGAATTTATTTTACCTCCTCATGACCTTGCTGATATTTATTAATAACTGACTCATTAATTTGACCATGATGAGACCCTAGAACCTAATGAGACCAACCCTATGACCTAATAATATGATTTACAAAGTGAAAGTGACTCATGATTGAAGACCAGAGAGAGGGGAATCAGCAAGTTTCACATGAGGGAAAAATGATGAAATACCACTACCATCAATGAATCCATGACTTAATGGAATGATGAAAATTTATGGTATGGGACTCCTAATATGCAAATGCGAAAGAGTAAATTTGATCACTGATGGCAGTATGGCAAGAATGCCATTAAAATTGGCTCCAATGGGGATGGTAGCTACTTGGAGGTGCCAAGAACACCGTAGACCAAGTAGCCTTATCCATTGGGAAAATATGGTCAAAATACTGAAAACTGACACAATGTAGACTGACTTTGACTCAAGACTAAGATTGAAAACTTAAATAAAACCAAACTTTACACATATCATTTAAGTTTTATAGCCTTCACCTCGGGCCCCAAACTTCAATGACTGTGTACTTGAAATCTGACCAAAAATAACATGGTATATACAATGATTGTGACATATTTTCTAATCCATTATCTTCAACAGTGGTAGTGCTTCAAAAGCCTACCATTCACTGCTCCTCCAGGGCAATCTTGGCCATCCATCTCTGAGAGCAAGAAAGCATTCTGTCCCATGTTTGCTGAAATCTTGTATGGTCCTTTCCACAGGTTGTCAAACTTACCATGCTTCCCTTTGTCCTCATTTCATGCATCCCATCTCAACACCACATTGTCCAACTGAAACTTTTCTTCTTTGGTCTTACGGTCATAGATTTTCTTTATCTTCTCCTGCAACTGAATAGCATTCTGAGATACTTCCTCCCTTGTTTGCTGAAGGTGGATCATTTGATTGATCCTTCATTGATTATCATCTTCTTCACTTCCAGCCTCTTGCAATAATATCATGACCGAAACTGTAAGTGAAGTAGGAAAGACCGCATCAGTACCATAAACTAGTTCAAATGGTGACATACCTATGGATTTCTTGTTGCTGACTCTATCTTCCCATAATGCGTTGATGAGCTTTCGATGCCAGTTCCTTTTATTTGCTTCCAACATTTTCTTGATTATGTTTATCAGAGACTTATTTGATGATTCTTCCAGGCCGCTGCCTTGTGGGTAGTACGTTGTTGAATGGCCCAACACAATATTGTATTTGTTGCAGAAATCCACCATCTTCTTAGATTTGAACGCTGCCACGTTATCTGTTATGATTTTATGAGGGCAACCAAAACGAGACAAGATATTTGATTCTAAAAATTGAATAATTACCGTATCAGTGGCCTGCCTTGCTGGAACGGCCTTGATCCATTTGGTGAAGTAATCGGTACCTGTTAAGATCCATCGATGATGTGCTGATGATGCGGGATGGATTTATCCTATGAAATTGAGTCCTCATTGCTGAAAGGGAGCATTTACTGAAACTGGTTTCAAAGGAAGAGGAAGCGATTTCCTTTTTCCTTGGAAAATTTGACACTCATGGAAGCTCATTACTGTTTTATACAAGTCTGAAAATAAAGTGGGCCAATAATACCCTGCTCTCAACACCTTCTTAGATGTTGTTTTCCAAAAAAAATGACCACCACAATCACCTTTGTGGAAGTCATGCATCACTTGCTGAGCCTCATCTTCAACCAAAAAATTAAGCAGAATACCTCCTAGATCTTTCCAATAAAGAGCATTGTTTAAAATACAGTATTTAGCAGACTTAAGTTTCAGTGATCTACCTTTGCTTCTAGACATCCCTGGAGGTGGTGAAAGGTGCTGAAGAACATGTTATTGCCTAAATCTACCTCAGGTTGAAGGAAGGCAAAGTTCAGGGTAACATCATACCACGCTCAGTCTGGTAGCTAGCCCTACCAGAACAGGAGAGGGCTCTCTCTGGGTCAATCTCAGCGAAAATTAATCAATATGGCTTGAGATGACTGAAATGAAAGCTAATTTTAGGCTAGGTATATAAGTGAATGAGTTTTATTATGTTTTTGGGGTTTTTTGTTGGATCAAGGGAAATAAAGTTTTGGGTGCGGGGATTAGGCCTAGTTTTTGCAGAGCTCTGATTGGGGCAAGGTAGGCAATAGTTTTGATGATTTAGCTTGAGTGGATGGATGGATAAAACCAGTGAGAAGATGAAGAGGGCAAGAGAGTCTCGAGATTCCTCCTCAAACAGATGAAAACATGAAAAACTAAACAAAAATGAAGGTAGAGCAAAGCAGATCAATGAATTCTACCTTTATAACTTGTTTGTTCAGTTTAAGAAGAAAAGAGAATGAAAATGGTACACATAAAAATCAATGAACTTACAGATACATAGAGGAAAACACCATCAAAACACAGAGCCACAAGGATCCCAAAAAGGGCTGCAAACCCTGGTCTATTCCTTACCTAAAATTGTAGAATGAAATGTATAATGAAGTGCCATGCAATCCCAAATGTCCAACCCTCTGCCAAAATCCAACAACTACACTACGAAATTCATAAAATATATACATTTTCTCATCCTTGTACTAAGGGAATTGAGCTCAACCATTTTCTTAAAAATAGAATCAGTTACATTAAACTTGGGCCGAATTTCTGAAAATAGGTGTTGAAGATGAACTCATATCTCCTAAGCCATAGCACCTGTTACAAAAATGAAAGAGGTTTTTGTATATATGGTCATGTTGGAGACAAAACTCTCTCAAATTTTGGAAATGCGTTTCCAGTTGCTCGCAATCTGTTCCACAAAATCATCTCTAAAACAGAAAATCATTAAAAATTTAAATTTGTAAAACTGAGCTGTAAAGATCTATTCACATATCCCAATTCGTGACACCTTTGAATAACCGGAAAGAGGTCTTTGTTATATGGCTCGTTTTTAACAAAAACCTCCTTGGGTTTTGTATAATTACTTTCCATCTGTTGTAAAATGGCCGCGCACTAAAATGACTAAAACAGTAAAAAATATGAAAATTTTTCTTTGTTTTAATGTAGGCTCCAAATATCACTCTATATCTCCCACATAGTAGCACCTGTGCATAAACTGAAGGAATTTTTTGTTATTTGGTATGTGATGAACAAAAACCTCTTTCACGTTTGAAAAATTCCTTACCACTATTTCACAAACTGATTTTGTACTAAACTTGTCATTGTGTGCAGCAACTAACCTCAAAACATGCATAACCAAGAATCACTCATTCATTTCGATCATATCTTCTAATCCGGGAGTTGGTTATAGGAGTGTGATATACCGTTGGAAATATTTTTCCGAGCTTCTTATGATGGAAACACTTGTGACATGTTTTGTGCTGAACATCATGTGCAAAACATCTAACAAAACCAGACATAGTAAGAGCTCATGTTGATCCCTGGTGACAGGTTGCGAAGACTAGAACTAACATCAGCTCCAATGGAGATGGTAGTTCCTTGGAGGTGCCAAGAATAGAAGATCTTTGGGAGAGCAGACAAGTGCCTTCATCAATTGGGTAATGGAGTCAAAAACTACAAACCCAAAACAACTCATACCAATCCAAAACATATACATACTGCAATATGTACATAAACCAATACCAGAAGCTGAACTGCTGCCTTGGGAAGCTTATTTATGCACAAACCTACCCTATTTTGCAGCAAAATTGATAGATCAAGTAATGCTGTAATGCCAAACCAACCAATCAAGTAACTGTGACAAGGATGTTGCTTTGAAGTGCTTGAACCAGGACACGACTGGAAATGCTGACAGCCATACATGCACAAAAGGAGTCTGGCTATGTAAAAGAAAATTTGATCTATCATTCAAACTCAAAAACATTTCCATGTACGTTGCAATAGGATTGAAAAAACCAGACTCTGTTTTCTGCCACAAATCCTCAATACATGCTTCCAGCTGCAAACTATCAATGCAAATATCCACGGGCAGCTCTATTGTTTCTTGTTTTGAAGGAGGGAGAGTTTCTAAGAAATTTTTGGGATCTCGGAATTCATATGATTGGATCTAATCATTTAAATACTGAATCTCCTTCTCAATTTTTTCAACAATTAACTCAAAGAAAATAGCTTTAGCTTTAGCAGGAAACTTCGGAGATCTCAAAAATTGAAGCATGGCAATGAAAAATACTTCGTCAATTTCAATATCCACTAACTAATCTCTAACTTCTTTTAAAACTTCACAAAGCGCAGGGTCTGCCACATACCCTGCCATTGCATGAATGGATCAGTGAGCACTGGAATCTCTGGATTGAGTTGGAGTCGCTAGGTGAATGTTTCAGCCTTCATATGTGTCTGAATACTGTCCACCATCAGCAATCAGATCTGAACTTGATTACATTTTACTGAGGAAACCAGATGTTCAGTTCATAAACTAGACTGGAGATTGACTGAAGCAGCATTCATCTACTTTCGCTAATGCAAATCAATAGCGTTTCAAAGGCTACCTGGCTAACTTCAGGCTCCGTATGTAGTTTATAAAGCAAACAAAAAAATTTTCTTCCCCATTATGGTCGCCACTATCTTATTGCCTAAATCTACCTCGGGATGAAAAAGGCAGAGTTCAGGGTAACATCATACCACACTCAGTCTGGTAGCTAGCCCTACCAGAACAGGAGAGGGCTCTCTCTGGGTCAATCTCAGCGAAAATTAATCAATAGGGCTTGAGATGACTGAAATGAAAGCTAATTTTAGGCTAGGTATATAAGTGAAGGAGTTTGATTATGTTTTTGGGGTTTTTTGTTAGATCAAGGGAAAGGCAGTTTTGGGTGCGGGGATTATGCCTAGTTTTCGCAGAGCTCTGATTGGGGCAAGGTAGGAAATATTTTTTATGCTTTAGCTTGAGTGGATGGATGGATCAGACCAGTGAGGAGCTGAAGAGGGCAAGAGAGTCTCGAGATTCCTCCTCAAACAGATGAAAACATGAAAAACTAAACAAAAATGAAGGCAGAGAAAAGCAGATCAATGAATTCTACCTTTATAACTTGTTTGTTCATTTTAAGAATAAAAGAGAATGAAAATGGTACACATAAACATCAATGAACTTACAGATACATAGAGGAAAACACCATCAAAACACAGAGCCACAAGGATCCCAAAAAGGGCTGCAAACCCTGGTCTATTCCTTTGCCAAAATTGCAGAATGAAATGTACAATGAAGTGCCATGCAATCCCAAATGTCCAACCCTCTGCCAAAATCCAACCACTACACTATGAAATTCATAAAATATATACATCTTCTCATCCTTGTACTAAGGGAATTGAGCTCAACCATTTTCTTAAAAATAGAATCAGTTACATTAAACTTGGGCCGAATTTCTGAAAATAGGTGTTGAAGATGAACTCGTATCTCCTAAACCATAGCACCTGTTACAAAACTGAAAAGTTTTTTTTTATATAAGGTCATTTTGGAGAAAAACCTCTCTCAAATTTTGGAAATTCGTTTCCAGTTGCTCGCAATATGTTCCACAAAATCATCTCTAAAACAGAAAATCATTAAAAATTTAAATTTGTAAAAATGAGCTGTAAAGATCTAGTCACATATCCCAATTCGTGACACCTTTGAATAAAATGAAAGAGGTTTTTGTTATATGGCTCGCGGTTAACAAAAAAATCCTTGGCTTTTGCAGAATTAATTTCCATCTGTTATAAAATGGCCGTGCACTAAAATTACTAAAACAGTAAAAAATATGAAAATTTTGCTTTTTTTTAATGTAGGCTCCAAATATCACTCTATATCTCCCACATAGTAGCACCTGTGCATAAACTGAAAGAGGTTTTTGTTATATGGTATGTGATGAACAAAAACCTCTTTCACTTTTAAAAAAATCCTTACCATTATTTCACAAACTGATTTTTTACTAAACTTTTCATTGTGTGTAGCAACTAACCTCAAAACATGCATAACCAAGAATCACTCATTCATTTCGATCATATCTTCTAATCCGGGAGCTGGTTATAGGAGTGTGATATACCGTTGGAAATATTTTTCCGAGCTTCTTCTGATGGACACACTTGTGACATGTTTTGTGTTGAACATCATGTGCAAAACATCTAACAAAACTAGACATAGTAAGAGCTCATGTTGATCCCTGGTGACAGGCTGCGAAGACTGGAACTAACAGAACATAAACAATGTCTGAATACCATGGGGATTGTAGAAAAATTTCTAAAACTGGAACAAGCAAACCTTCCTCCTCATCCTCTGACATTGATGTTATGAGATTTATATCCAGGGCACATAGGTTTGATTGAGCCATTAGCTTTGCCAAGCCTTGTCCTTTGATCAACTTTGTCGGTTTAATCTCCAAATCATATTCCAACATTGCTTCTATCCACTTACCTCTTCTTCCCTCTGGATCAGTTTGCATCAACACATCCTTTACTGCTGCATTAGGAACATATGTTATAGTATGTGAATGTAGAATGTATACCCTAAAATCCTTTAATGCTTTAATAAGGGTCAATGCTTGTTTCTCAATAATATTATACCGTAAGGTAGCATCTCGAATAGTCCTACTGAAAAAGGAAATTGGCTTTTCAATATGATCTCTCTTTTGCATCAAAACTGTAGCCATAGTATGCTCCGATGCAAATGAAAATATAATGAAATCTTGAGTGTAATCAGGACTAATCAAGACTGGGGCATTGGACAGAGCAAACTTTACCATATTGAAAGACTTGATAGCCTCCTCACTCCATCTGACGGTGCTATCCTTCTTCAACATATTAGTCATTTCTCTTAAATGTTCAGCCAAATTGGGTATAAATCTGTGCAAGAAGTTCATCTTACCATTAAATTCCTGAATCTCCTTTTTGTTACGTGGAAGGTGTATGTGCTGAATTTCCTCCACTCTTGAAGGATAAATGAGGATACCGTCTTTAGAGATGATATGCCCCAATATCTTACCTTCATCCATAGCAAACAAAATTTTCTTTGGATTGAGAGAAATTCCAAACTTTCTGCATCGCTGAAAAAAACCCTCAATTGGTGCAAATGCTCATCATCAGAACCAAAAAACATCGTCAGATCATCCAAATAAACAACAAGAAAAACATCCTTTTCATTGGCAAAAGCTATGTCCATTTCTTGCTAGAAAGTGGCTCCAGCATTCTTCAGTCCAAATGGCATTTTGGCATACTGGAAGGTTCCCCAGGGTGTTGTGAAAGCAGTTTTGTCTTGGTCTTTCTCCTGCACCAAGATCTAATTATAGCCTGAGTAGCCATCGAGTAGTGACACCCTTGATGCTCCAACTATTCTCTGCAGAATATGGTCCATATTTGGAAGTGGATAGTTATCCTTTAAGGATGCTTTGTTCAAATTCCAAAAATCTATGCACAACCTTATCTCTCCTATATTTTTACGTACCGGGACCAAATTTGAAATCCAGTTAGAAAATCTAATTGGGACAATGATACCAGCTTTACACAATATGCTTACCTCTTTTTCAATGGATGGCAGCAACTTTGGGTTGATTCTTCTCAGCTTTTGTCTAAATGGATTTTGATCTGGCTTGATGGGAATAATACGCTGAATTATGTTTTTGTCATACACATTCAAATCTGAATAATCCCATGCAAACACAGTAGAAAATTCAAAAAGAAATTTAACATATTGTTCCTTTACCTCAGGGGTCAATGCCTTTGATAACTTTAAAAGCTTAGGCTTGTCAGCTGTTCCAATATTCACATCTTCAACTCCTTTATCAGTAGGCACCAAGCTAGGTTTCTTTGCAACATCATCTTGATCAAAAAGCTCCTCTAAAGGTATAAGACCTCTAGGAATTACATTGTCTTTCATTTGTAATATGTCCATTTGATTTTCTTCAATTTCTTAATCATCAACCTCATAATAACCTTCTATGGGAGTATCCTTGAATTTTCCTTCACTCTGCAAAAAGGCATTGATTTCATTGTCATCCCAAAACACTTTCCAATACCTTAGATTATCTGGAACAACAGGCCTGTGTTTGACATAAATTTCAAATTTGTTGTTGGATTTCATTGGAATTTTCAAGTTGCTTGCAGTAGTGGCAAGAGAATCTGCATTAAGATTCTTCATTTGGGGTACTGCCGTCAAAGTGTACTTAGAAAATGTCCTCAAAATGTCTAAGACCACATTTTTATAGGCCCTCAATCACGGATGTTTTTCTTGGTACTCTCCTTTTACCTTTTTGATTATCAGTTCTGAATCTCCATATATAGAAATCCTCTTTTCTTTCAACTTCCTCAAAATTTTTAGACCTGCAATCAAAGCTTCGTACTCTATTTCATTGTTAGAGAAGTCAAAAGCCAACTTGTAAGCACATACTCTAACATTACTAGGAACGTTTTCAGGGTGGAAAACAGGGCTCTGAATCCATATTCCTATACCAGCATCATCCTTACCAACAGCTCCATCAAAGTCCATGCTCCAAAGGCCTTCTTCTTCTTCTTCTAGATGCTGAAATTTTTCTTCTTTCTCCACTTTATCTTGACTAATTTCTACGTCCTTCTGTTGTTCACTGTCCTTTTACTGCTGGCAGGTAGGAAGCTCAGAAATGCTTGTTGCTTTATCTTTCTCCTGTTTGAGGACTTCCCTAAAATTTTCTGAAATTTTAGGTATCTCATCTACTTGTACCAACTGAACATTTTCATCATTCAAACTACCATCTAAATATAATATAAATGACTCTAAATCTATGTGGACTGCATTAATAAGATGATTAACTGGCTTCTCTTTGCTAGTGATCATGTATTTCATTTTCTTCTCCCTATATAGTTTTCTCAACTGACCAAACACGGTAATGGTGGCATAAGAGAAGTCAAGTTGCATGGTTCCTTTATGTTTTGCACCCCAAGAACTGGATAGAAGCATTCCAAATCGTGGTGGAACATCGGCAACAAATACATCCATCAAAACATTCTTGGTTGGGATTTGATCTAAAGATACTACCAAGTCTTTGATAAGACCAATACAATGGACCCTACCAGAGTCAAAGGAATACAAATCATGGTATTTGTGGGTAATATCAAGTCCCAACTTCTCCATAATGGCTTTAGGCATCAAGTTATGCGAGGCTCTAGAGTCCAACATAGCATTATGTAAAATTAACTCATGCAATCTAAGACTTAGGTAAAAGGGAGGGACTTCACTTTTTTCAGATTGGTCTTCTGTGGCTGGACCAAAAATGAGTTCAGGATAATCGTCTTCAACATTTACCATATCTGATACAGAGTCTATTTGCAAAATTCTAAACACCTAATGTTTATAAGTGCTATTTTTCACCAACTCAGTCAAGGGCATGGACACCTGCAACTTTGAAATTTCATTTTCTAAATTAAAAGAAGGAACTTTTTCTACCTCTTTAATGGGAGGATATTTCTTCTCTACTTTCTCCTTTGTTGCGCTATGCTGGTTCTTTTCATTTGCAATGTTAATTTCTGAGGATGCCTTGCTGGGAGAGGGATCAAAAGGCTCTTTCCCTTTCCTTTGGGTGTTTTAAGAGTCATTTTTTTATTGTAGCTCCTTTCTTTTCTGAATGGGATTGTTTGGCACATCTCTACTCCTCAAAGAATACTGCTTCTATTGTGCTGACAGAGCATTCATGTACCCTCTCTGATAATCATTAGACTCTTCCTCTAACACTGCATCATTGGCTAATATGAAATCTTCATCTTTTTGAATTTTTGTAATCGTTGTGTATTCTTCATCTTCTATGAGAAAGATGGTGCACCATCGGCAATGAAAAAATGTTTGGCTTCAATAACAGGATCGTCATCATCATCATTTTCCGTTCTCTGAACATAATTTTGTTGCAGTGGAGTTCTGATCTGCTGCTGCGATGTTGCTTGGTCCTGCGTTCTTTGTTCTCTTTATTTAATTCTGAATTGTGGCTGCTAATGTCCTCTGAAATTCAGATTCCTGATTTGTGCTTCAGGCCTATATGAAATGGTCAATCGATCAACCATCTTCTCCACTGTCCGGATCAAAGTATCCATATTACTGTCTGAAGGAGAGGCTTCTTATTTTACAGTCACTCTCTTTTCGGCCCTTGTCCGCGCTCTTCTGGCTAGAAAATTTACTTCTACACTCACAACCATCTTCTGCATGTCTTCAAGTGTGGTAGGATCTCTTTCTCGTAGCTGATATGCCATATCAACATCGAAACCATCTGGAAAATTGAGCAAGGCTAATCCCACAGGGGGTTTAAGATTAACCAAAATAGCATTATACACAACATTAAATCTCACACAATAATCCTGTACAGTTTCACCCACATTCCTTTTAATATTTTCATATTCAGACAAGATTTGGAGTGGGTTTTTCTTTACCTCCCACCGGTCTAAGAATTGTATATGTAGTTCCTGAAAAGTACGGATAGAGCCTACTAGTAAGGCTCTGAACCACTTTCTAACTTCACCTCCAAAGCTTTGGACAAACAATCTTATGGTTACATTTTTTGCCTCTACCTCATGAAGATCGAAAAAGTCACTCGTTTTATCAACGTGCTATTGGGCTGTGATGCTTTGAGTGGCATCAAAGATAGGTATTTTAATTTGGTAATCAACAGGCATATCATTCAAGTTGTGAGGTAAAACCAGGGGTGCATACCGGGCAGCCATGACTCGAGGTGGATTTACAACAGTGTTTGTGCTACTAGGATTTAAGGGAGGTGTTGATGGAGGAGTCGAAAGCTGTGAATTGAATTCTAAGACTAATGGAAATGCTGATGAATTAGGAGGAGGAAATTTTGTTCCTGATGACTATGAAGGCTCAAGGATATTCATTACAGTGATAGATGTCTAAGGGGAATTCAAAATATAGTCATCAATTGATGTGTTTGCTCTTTGAACTTCGATATCTACAAGAAATTCTGGATCTAAAACTGTGTCATCAAGAGCAGTTTCAGATTTACTTCTAAACAAAGAAAGCTCAAAACACTCATCAAAAGAAAGATCTTCTACAAACAACCACTCACTGGGCTAGGAATGGGATCTGAAAATAGGTCTAGGACTTAGTGATCCCTCTTGCCTTCTGACTATCCTTGGAATAAGATTAGGATTTTCAAACATAGGGGGAGGATTTGGATCTAGATTGGCCCTTCTATATCTCCTTGAATCCAGTGTGGTCAAATTTCTACTTTACAATGTTTTATTTTAGCCTAGCAAACTCTGAATATCATCATCCAGAGTCCAGGAATTTATATGAAAGATACTACTGGGGTGATCAGTCTTTTGTTTTAAATACTTCCCCAGTATGGTCGCCAGAAATTTTAGCACCTAATTTGAACCTTAGGCTGAAGGAAGGCAAATCAGGGTAACCTCAAACCACGCTCAGCCTTGTAGCTAGCCCTACAAGGTCAGGAGAGGGCTATCTCCAAGAAAAATATTCAATGAAGTGTAACTGTAAACTGATATTAGGCTAGGTATTATGATAGGAAATGTTTTTTATAAATATTTTCAGGGTTGTATGGAATATAAGGGGCAGTTTGAATCTATGGAATTAAATCAAAGATAAAAGGTATTTCATGGGGCAAGGTAGGCAGGAATTTTAGCAATTAAGTTTAAATAATGATGGAATGGTAAGACTGGTGACGAGCTAAAAAGGGCATAGGAGATGGATCATTTTAAAAAAGCAGAAAATATAGAGTATTGAATGATTTCCCAAGGCAGAGAATTAATAATGGATTCTACTTTTCTATCTTGAAAGAATTCAACCAGAAAATGTGAATGAAAGAATGGTAAACATAACAATTAACATATGAACACAAAGGAAAAAACAATGCTAAAATCCATACCACAGGGATCCCACAAATCAGAGCTGCATATATTTATTAATTCCCTGTCAAACTGTTACAAATGGAGCGCAGAGCATCCTCAGTGATTTCCAAACTAATTCGACACTTAATTCCCCCCACCTACAATGACTCCAAAAATTTCATTAAATAGACAAAAATTTGAGGGGAGCGAATCCACAGAAAGAGGAGATGTTTTACCAGCTCAAGAACCGAAATATGAACATAGGAAAAATACCAACGATCTGCTCCTGAAAAGGAGCAACAATATGTATGCACCATCTGGAGATTTGCAGTTGCTCAAACAGTGGAGAAGAAAGACAAATTTGGAACCAATTCTCCCTTTATCGTTACTGTCATGCTGTCATAATTTTCTGTGCTTATATTTAGTTCTCGGTATTTGAATATTTGTTTTTGTTTGCTGAAAATCCCATATATGTTGAAAATGCCTTGGGGAACCAATAAAAATGAAATATGCCATTTAGTGAAGAAAAATCCCCTTTTGGGTTTAAAAGGGCAAAGGAAAGGATGGTGGGCCTGAAACGCAATCGCAATCGGAAGAGGGGAGGGGGTATATCGCACAATGGAGAAAATGCGATTGGAGTTTGTGATGTGATGGTGTATGGGGAAAAGGGGAAATCTCAATCACAAATCGGCGTTTGGAGCGGGTGTAACACATTAGTGGAGTAAACTGAATATGCGATGCGATAGTGCAAATCGGGAATCGCAGCGGGGAGTGATCATATTCCATGGCGGGGAAGAGAGGCGATTGTGCGATGTGCCAAAGCTGATGGAATAATGAAGAAATACCTTTAAAACAGACAAAAAATGGGTTTTTATGCTTTTACAAAGGAAAAGGGAAATCTTTTATGAAAATGCGGAAAGGTTTCGGTGGGACCGAAGGGAGTAAATCGCAATCGCGATCGGGAATCAGAAGTGGAATGGGGCGGAAGTAACGACTATGGGAATGCCGATTGCGATTGGAAATGTGCAATCAATCACATCGGTGGGGGAAGCGCGGAGGTTTTAAACACTTAAGAAATCTTTTAGAGTCGACTTATTGCATTTAACAAAGGAAAATCCCTTTTTTATTTGGAACGGGCAGAAGGGTTTACGGTGGAACCCAGCTGATCGCAATCGCAAATCGGAGGGTGAGCAGGGTGGGGGTTAAAGTGCTATAAGAAAGTGTCAATTGCGATGAAAAAATCATGAAATATTTAAAATTAATCTTTCGCATTTTAGAAAGGGAACAACCCCTTTTCGTTTGAAAAGGGCGACCGGCCTTTAGGTGGGACCCAAAGGGGAATCACAATCGGAAAATCGAAAAAAGGGAAAGCAGGTTTAAGTGTCATGAAAATGTGCCGATTTCAATTTGTGATTCATCGCATCGACGGAAGTCGACCGGGAGTCGCAATTTTAAATGGCGCGATCAGATCGGGGAGGTCAATCGGAAGGGGGCCAATCGGGAGTTGCGATTTATATGTTGCGATTGGATCAGAGGGGGTCAATCGGAGGGGGCCAATCAGGAGTTGCAATTGGATCGGAAAGAGGGGTGTGATTGGATTAAATAAAAGGGGTTTTTCTAATGAAAAACTTTTAAAATTATGTTATAAAGTTTAAGGGGAAAAATGAGGGAAAGGGGTAAGGTTAGGCTATAGGGGACCTTTATTCACTTAGGCATAATTTTCAATCCAGGAGTCAATTTTGAGAGTATAATATACCATTGGAAAGCTCTTTCTAGGCTCTTTCTAATGGACATACTTAGAACATGATTTTTGACTAAAAATGTTGGGGCAAACGCCTCTGAAAGGTAGGATGGTGACTTTGTGGAGATAGCAGCTTCTGAAGTGCAACTTATTACATATGAAGACATAAAATTACATAAAAAATGATAATAAAAGAAAAGTACCATTTTTTCACCTCAAAGCATGGTTTTGAGGTGAAAATTACATCAAAATCAATAGAAAATTTCGTTGATTTTCCCAGATGCTGTGACTTTGAATTTATTTTACCTCCTCATGACCTTGCTGATATTTATTGATAACTGACTCATTAATTTGACCGTGATGAGACCCTAGAACCTAATGAGACCAACCCTATGACCTAATAATATGATTTACAAAGTGAAAGTGACTCATGACTGAAGACCAAAGAGAGGAGAATCAGCAAGTTTCACATGAGGGAAAACTGATGAAAGACCACTACCATCAATGAATCCATTTCCTAATGGAATGATGAAAATTTATGGTATGGGACTCCTAATATGCAAATGAAAAAGAGTAAGTTTGATCACTAATGGAAGTATGGCAAGACTGACACTAACAGGTAGCAGGGAGGACTTGCTATTGCAGAGGTTTTGTTGTAGCTCACAGAGGACAATTCCGCAGATGATGCGAGTGAGAACTGTTCAGGAGATGTTGTTACAGGAATATCACAAGGAGCAGTTCCATAGATGACGTGGGTAGAAATATAGAAGAAATATGACCAGGAGGTCATAAATTTTTGTGCCTCGGGAGTCTGATGCAGGGGCATCCGGATAGATTTGAATTAAGTAAAATCTGAAGCTGGGTATGCGAATAGCCATTCGAAATTGGGGCGAAATTGTTGAAACCGATGTTGAAATTTTATGTAACTGATTAATAATTAGATCTGCCATGTGTGCGGTCGAGGAGATGAAGAGTTTCTGAGAAATTCAAGAGAGATTCTGGATCTCAAACGATTCGGGATCTTTTATATTTTCTATAAGAGCGAATCTGTAATGTGTGAGGAGACAGAGGAGTGAATTCAATGTAGTCGAAAGGGGATTTGTACTAAGGCTGAAATGCCTTAGAATCTTTGCGATGCTTGCATATAATAGGAATGTTGGTTATGTATAATTTTTGTGTGCTTATCATGGGTTGTTATTTCATAATTTCAGTGATTTAGTGACCATCAATCCGTATAGGATCGATGGCAATCTGATGTTTATATGTTTTCAAGAAATTTATTGAATTATTTCCTGTATAGAAAATTCAGAAGTGGTCGAAGAGATTCGCTCTGTTAATTGAGCATAGTAATAGTAGTCTCTGGTTATATTAAACTCTACATAAGACTCATGGAAATCGAATTCAGCCTCCTTAATTAACACCGATTGAAATCAATTAAATTAGATCCATAATTGTTGGCTCACAGTGGCAGAGAAGGTGTTCTTACCTTCGAAGAATTAATTGGTTATATCCGCTGGTGTTAATTTGAACACATTTTATCTACAATCCTTGTTTATGAATTGAATGCGTCTTAACCTGTGTGAAGGTCTCAATGTGAATCGACGAGTTTGTTTTTATGAAGAATGCAGCATATTAATCTCTTGTTATTAATACATATTGAGTCTCTGGTTTGATGGAGTCCGATTCAATAAAGTCGGAGTTTAAAGAGTGCAACTGCGCGTGTTAAATTTTTGCATTGAATATGTTTGGTTGAATCAACAGAGGTGAGTTTGACTCACAGCATAGGCGGAGTGGGCCTATAACCCATAGGCCCCAGGATCAAGTTCCGGTAAATGAACCAGAAATTTTGTTAAAGTTTGGAGGTTGCAGGTTCATATGGAGAAAGGAGAGGTGAACCTGCTAATAGTGGGTTTCGGTTTTCATCACTCAAACTTTGTTTAAAATCCTGGAATGATTTTCTAGAGCAGCAACATTGTCAACGAGAGATTCTCGCTTTTGAAAGGTTAGTTTTGTTTCTATTATTCCTGAAATTAGTAAAGTGTTAAAATTAATTAAAGTGAAGTTATTTTAAACTATTAAAATTTTACCAGCTTTTACTATTAAATTTTTAAAGTACAAAATGAAAGATTTTATTTTATTTATCTAAAATTAAAAAAATAAATTAACATGCCCATTGTGGGTGGGTCTGCCTGGGGCAACACATGGCCGATCTGGCACAAGTGGGCATGCCCACTGATCCCCTAGGCAAATAGAGAGGCCGATTCTGAGCATCGCCCCCCTGCTTGCCCAGGGGGTCGGTGGGTGCGCCCACTTGGGCCAGGGCACCCGTCCTCCAGGTGGATTCGACCAACTTGAGGGCCACCATTTGGTTCCCTCGGGCTCTGTTGGAAGAGGGTCTCCTACGAGCTGCGAAACTAGTCCGATTTTGTATATTATTTATTATATTTATTCTAGCACAGGGGTTTTGGGGTGGGTCAAAGGGTAAACCTGTGGTCTGAAAGCCACGTTTTGCGGATCGTAGGAAAGATTACGCTAGATTGTTATAAATAGAGGAACGTTTTGAATTGTAAGTAGGAAATGAAGAGCTATTGATGCGAATTGCGGTTTATTAATTATGTTTGGGTTTTTGGGGAAGGAATCCTACTGGCTATGTGTGGAGAGATCCAGAGTCCTGTTTTGTGGGGACCCTACTAATGTGTGCGCAGGTTGGGATGGGTATTGTAAGAGGAAGTTGATGATTAATGAATATGAAAGGTTGTTTGGGAACTGAATCTATGTGTATTGTTTATGCAAATCATTGGTAATTACTGTCTGATGTGTATTCTGTATTTAGCTGCGAAATTTCTGTGTAAGTGTTTTAATGCGTCTAGATCTATTCTGTTCTATTTATGCAATGTTGAGTTACTATCTTGAAGTATATGATTATTGAGCCCCATAGTACAATTAACCTTGCACACATGGATGCGGAAAGAAGCCCATAAGTCCTTCTCGGGGAGATCTGGACACCTTGAGGCAGAACACAGCTTTGCTTGCCTTACCTATCCTTTCTCAGGGTGAGGAAACCTGGTTCCAGCACCCACCCATACTAATTCGAGTGAGACTTTGACCTATGCAAGTAGGTCACTGCTGAAAGGGCCAGTATTATAGGGGTTTGTTGGCAAACCTTGAACTCCAAACCTAGGTCAGGACCCCTCGAGCCAACAGGCTCAGGCGGACGATGACTCATGGGCATGTCCACTCACAGCACAGCTCGTAGCACAATGCCCATGGGGCTGTGTTGCGAGTGGACGCGCCCACGGAGCGACGTCCGCCCGAGCGTGAGGGCCGCTACTTGGGATCCCTCAGGCTCGGGCAGACGTCATCCCACGGGGTGGTGTCCACCGCCCGAGCCCAGGGATTCGTACCCCCTGCCTAGTAGGAGGCTGATTCTGAAATCGGCCCTGATTCTCAGAATCGGTCCTTTGGCAATTAAAAAAAAAAAAGAAATTATATGCCCAAAGGGAAAATTCTCAGAATCGGTCCTTTGGGAATTAAAAAAAAATATTATATGCCCAAAGGGTCGATTCTCAGAATCAGCCCCTTGGGCATATAAAAAAATTTGATTTTTTTTTAGTGGGGTTTGGGAGAAAATATAATTTCTTTTTTAAAAGGAACTTGTTTTAAATTTAGGGGGGTTGATTCTAAGAATCGGCTCCTAGATTATAATTTTTTTTTTTTTCAGGGGGGTTGGGTAGATGACATGTAAAAAAAAATTGTTTTAGATTTTTTGTTGGGGAAAAAATGTATTAAAATGTCATTTTTTTAAAACAAGTTTTCTATTTTGTTTACGTAAGATATTTGTTTTTTTTTATTTAGTAATTTATATGTAGATATATATGTTTGTAGGAAAATGGCATTAAGGAAGGTTTATGTCAATCTTTCTGGACCAAAGTCAACATTTGCATCATCTAAAGCTACAGGTGGGCCTTCAAAAATCAATGTTGGACAAACTACACCTCAGTTAATTACTGAAAATGTGGGAGATGCATCCACAAAAGAAAAGAAGTTGGTTTCATACTGGAAGAAATCAACAGAAGTGAATCTTTCAAAATATGCATGGTTTCTGAAAGATATAGAAGACAAATCTCTGCATTTATATCTATATTCTAGTAAGAATTTTGATGTTGAAAGTTATGACTTGGTGGGAAAAGTATTAGACCTATATATTCTTCCAAATACTGAAAGTGTTTATATACTATCAAAACCGCCCAATTCGCATGATAAACATAGATATCATTTTACATCATCGATGTATAACACGGGGGAAGATTCTTCAAAGATATGAAAAAAAATTCTTACAAAATATTGCACAGAAGATTGTAAGCACTTTTATTTACACTTATCTATTTTGGGTTATTCAAATTGTATCATTGTATTTTTAATAACTTAGTTAATATTCACATATTATATTTTGTTTTACAAGATTTTGTTGAGGGAATTTAAATTATATTGGGGGGAATCTATTATATAGAGCGAGATAATATGAAATTTGTCTTCATTTTCCATGAACATGAAGCAAAAGATATGGGAATGAATAAAAAAAAATACTTCATGATGCTACAAGATTGTATCAAATGGATCAATCTAATAAAGGTAGACATGTTACTTTTCAAAATGAGGAAGTTGAAGTTGAAGCTTAAGCTAAAGTTGAAGATGAAGAATGTGTTGTCATATCTGAGGATCATATTAGATCTGACGCTAGAAAGGAGAAGATCCATAAAAAAACAAAAACAAAAATTCCCAAGAATGTCTCCCTTATAGTTTATGATGAGGAGATTGTTTCGATTCAAGAAAATATCATAACCAATAGGAGGAAGAAAAAAAAAAATCTCATTTTGAAAAAATCATTGACAACAGTGAAGGGCCTAGTGAAAACTCCAAAGAAAGCAGGGAAATAATTAAGCCAAGAGTTGATTTAGAGGATGGCGATATGAAAACAAATAAAATTCCATTCAACATCATTTGGCGAAGATAAATTTAATTAAGGTTGGTCATTCGTTTCAACTTAATGTCATTCAAGTCTACAAGTCATATGAAGGATAGTTCAAATATCAAATTAGAAAGCCACACCACTTGCATGTTCACAATTTGAAAACATTGATGAGGTACAACCCTTTTGCATATGTGGTTAATTATGTTCTTCTTGTTGATCCAAGTCAGGTTCCTAACAAAGAATCATTTGACAAGTCAAAATGTTTTGAATACAAATATTATGTACTTAGGGGAAACAATTCTGTAGAAGCTCAAAGGAAATTAATGGAGGAATATCCCAATAACCCACATTTTGAAACAATGAAATGTATCATTTATGATGGTTTAACATATAAATAAGAAAAGTTATTGGCATAGGATCATAATTCAAATAATGAGTATAGGATGTCTATGACTTTCATTCAAAGGGTCAGATTTATTCATAGTGAATTTGAAGAAAAATGTGGTGGTGATAAGACAAAGGTTGATCATGCATTCTGGAAGGAATTTTGTATGGAAATCGGTTATCAAATCAAAGAAAAAATAAGTTCAAAAGGTGGCAAAGCAAATTATGAAATATTCAGAGGTATGGATAACATTTTCCAGTTGGCATTTCGAACTAGAGAGATATGGGAATTTATTTATCATATTTTTGAGTTGTGGGAGAACGTTGGCATTAAAAGCCAGAAGGTCAAAGAGTCTAAACCATTGATATGTACCAATAATAAATCAGGTCCTGAAATGAAGCTCCTTCTAGAAGATATAACTATCACACCTTGGAGATCAATGCAAGGAGTGAAGGATGACAAGATTGTGAAAACAATATTATCTCGTGTAAAGTCAGGAGAATTATCAATGGAGGAAATGTCCGAGGAATTTCTAAAGTAAGTTTTTTATTTTTACTTTTTTTATTATTATTATAACTTTCTGTTAAATATAATATATTTCTTTTGGTATTATTTGTTATACATAGCACTATATTAACATTGTTACTTTATTTATTTAGTCACAAGGTTTATATGAGAATACACAAAAAAATGGTGAAATTGTTGAATGAATATAGTTGGGATGATGTTGTACGCAACTATCCAGATTCAAGTTCTACATCAGTGCTAAAATATTTTTATCTTGCATTTAAAAAGGTATGTTCATTCATACATTCATTTCTATTCATATGTATATTATTTTTAATTTATAACTTATACATTTCTTTTGTTTATTTTATTAAAGATGAAGAAGGATGCAAATGGAGCACTGGATAATTTCAGAAGCTTTATTGAAAAAATAAAAAATGGAAAGGATAAGAAAACAATGTCTTAGTGATGTTGAACTTGATCCCAGTATTAATCATTTCATTTGGAATGGGCTCCACACTATCCAATATCAAATAATATCAGGTGATTGTGAAGACATTGAAAAACTCATACCTAAAAGGGATTATTCCCTAGTTATTGCAGATATTCCTCATGGTTTCAATATCCCAAACATTGAATATGATAGTGACCCTTATACCTATCAAGCATTTAGTAAAGTGGTTGCGGGATTTTTAGAAGTCACAACATCAACATTTTGGAGGTTTGTGACAGTTCATTCAGACACACAATTGGGGTTGTTATTATCAAGATTCAAGGGAAAATCAAAGTCAGGGATGTAGCTTACATGGTAAGACGTTGAAATTGTATGTTTGATTAATGTTAAAAAAATAATTTATGTACAAGTTAATTGAAATTTTACTATTTCATGTTACAGGAAAAGGCCAAATCTTATTTGTGGTCGAAATCAACCAATTTTAAGTGAGCATGAGTTCATTCATGTTGAAAGTTGGACAAAGGATTATTGCTACAAGCCTATTCTTTCAATCGAGTATATGGAAAGAATCATAGCCAAGTACTGGTCCATGATGTTATTGTAAAAAAGCTAACATATGAAGATAAAGAAGCAAAAGGAGAGATAGTTAACATATATCAAAAACCGTAATTATTGATTAACTACCTTTTAGATTTATGTTCAAATGAAGGAGATTGGGTTTTGGATTTATTTTCAGGCTTAGGTAATTTTTATTATATAAGCATGAATTTCACTATTTTCTTTTTTAATTTTTTTTTTTTATACTAATTTACTAATTTTTTTCTTTTGTACTTGATAATTAGGCACAACACTAGCAAGTTGCTTACAAAAAGGAAAAAATTGCATTTCCATTGAAAAATACCCAGGACAATGCAAATTTATTCATCAAAGAAGCAATGCTCTTCAATTTCTTCCACATGAAATCCAAGAAGTTGGTTTGAGAAAAAGGGATTTTATTGAATCTCGTGTGGCAAAAAAAGAAAAATAACCTCAACCACCATTAGATGGAATGATTGGAAAGGCATACTTTGGGACGTTCGCAGACATCAAAGATCCATCAAAAGAGGAAAATGATGAAACTGAAGCCAATGATGAAAATATTGTGGAAGAGGACAATAATGAAACTCTTGAATATGAGGAGTTTGGGTTACGTTATATTATTGATTATTGATTAAGTTAAGCTTCCAAATGAAGCTCATTTTTTTGTAACTATTCATAAGTTATACTTGTAATGTTTTGACTCTGACATTTTATGAGAAAAAATAAATATTCAATTGTTGTTATTATATTTTTAATATTTGTATAATGTGATTTTCACTTCATTTTTATGCAAAACATGTAAGTTTTTAAAAAACCTGTAATTATTATTAACTTTTCACATAAAATTCACAAAAATTGCAAATTTTTATAATTTTTTTGTTAAATTTTTCCTATAAAAATGGTCTATTTGACATGTCATGTTTAGCAAAAAAGATGAAAAATGTGTATATTTTCAGCTATTTCTATATTCAAAATGTGTTTTTTAATGTAAATTGTTAAAAATTATTGTTTTTTTAGTGGCAATTATTTCATGTGAAATGAAATATTATTTAACAATATATAATTAGATAAAAGATTGACACTTTAAAATTTTGACCTTTTTTGTTTTTTTGACACTGCAAAAAATCAAATATCTCACTACAAAAAAAAATTAAAAGAAAAACAAAGAAACAAATACCTGAAAAACACTTTAAAAAATATGTAAATGAAGAGGAAGAATTCGAGTACCTCAAAATTTGTTAAATCTAGAAAATAATTATTAGCATTTAATAGATTAGAAAAATTGAAGTAAAAAATAAGTCTTCTAAAAAAAGGGGATGATGCTAGCATCAACACTTTTCAAAATCAACATAAAAACACTAACATTTTAAAAATAATGTCTATACTTAGTACATAAGAAAATTTAATGTGTAAAAAGCATGCTAAAAAAAGATTAAGATTATTCTGAATCGGCACTTTTCAAAATCAGACCATTTTTTGCTACCTAAAAAAAGCGGTTACTCGTTTTCGTTCCCGTTTCAAAGTTTACACTGTTTTTTTTTTTTTTTTTTCTCTGATACATTTTAGTGTGGAATATATGAAGCTAGAGTGATCGAGACTGAAAGTTGAAAGTGTCGCATAAACAAATATCAAGGATCCCATAAATCATTGAATCTAACTAGCTTATGCAAAGGCCATGGCAATTTCACTATGTTTCTCCTGAAATTATGAGTGGCCACATTTGTATAAGCTGATGGCCATATAGTCCCATCCTAAAAAAAACTTCAATAGCTAAAATTTTCTCCATGTCTCTCTAGGAATAAGGCCATGTATTCTCATGCTATTTTTTTTTACAGTATCTAAATAATTCTTAAATCATTTAAAGAACATGAGTGAAGAAGATGCGGTTATTAGGTTAAATGTATGTGTTGAGGAGAAATTGCCACTTATGGAGGGTCTCATGATGGATTGATTACTTGGTTGGCTATGTGTGGGTTTAAAATGTTGCATAATTCACCATCTGAAAATACATGATTGGTTTACATGGAAATTCATGGCATTTTTCTCATTTTAAAGATTGATAACACCACTCTATTACTTCCCAAGCTATAATGCTAGTTGTAATAAAATTTTAAATCTTGCATTTGAGACATTAAATAGGGTAATTGATCGTGTATTTCTATGAGATTTGGTTCCCCCACCCCTATCATTTTTTTGGAAATAATGCATCCTTTACATTGAATTATGAAAATTCTAGAGAACTACTTAATACTTAACACCTACTTAATGTAGTCTAGATATAAAGTATATCATGGAACTAAGGCTCAACCTTGCTATCCATTTGAGTATTTTCACCCCCAAGCACTCCATCAACATCCATGCCATTACCACATGTTAGACAAGTAGAAATCCTTTTTTCCTTATTGTTATCATCATAAAATGATACACTAGCTATACGTGGTAGGTACGTGGAAGTCCCTACCCACCTTTGAACACAAAATAAGGTCACATCCTCAAAGGGGAATTATCCTATTATCCCTATCTAGATATAATACTTCTAAGAATCCCCTATTTTAGCATGTTTTATAATCCCTATAATTTCGAGTTAATTTGCATCCTTTAGAATTTCTAAATCCATTTAGATCCATGATTTATAAAAATTTCATTTTAAAAAATATCTAAACATTCAAATCTCCACTACTTCAACCTTTTAACCAAGTACATAACCTCCACATAATCTTTGACTTGGATTCCACCTTAGTGCCCCTATGCACTCTGATCCATGTCACCACATGCCATGTCATAGTAGTTAACGTGGGTCAAACCCTTGCGCATTTAGGTATCTAAATATTTACATTTTTGTATTCATCTATATATGGAAAACCTCCAAAAAGGTCAATTTTGTGAAACTTTAGTTCTCTATATTTCCAAATTCCATATCACCCTTTCCATGTAGTGCCACATCCACTACCACATCAACTCATTTCACTACAAGAAAAAAGGACATTGGTGAGGGGTGAAAAATGTCACCATAAGCTCATTGGGGAGGGTCAAAAGAGCCTTCATCACCAAAGGTGGTGTTGCCAAAAGTAAAGGTGATGTGGTGACATTCAAGGTCTGTCACCAATAATAGTTTATAATGACGTATAGTGACCATCACCATTTCATATGAGCAATGGTGACGGACAATAGCCTCCGTCACCAAAAACCTGAACGTCACCAAAGGTGGCGTTACCGAAAGTATGTGTTGTGGTGACATTGAAGGTCCGTCACGAATATTGATTATAATGATGAATAGTGACCTTCACCATTTCATATGAACAACAATGATTTTTGGTGATGGACTTTTCATGGTCATCCCTTTTGGTGCATATATATGGCGACATTCGTTGACCATCACCATTTCATATTTGGTGAGGGTCAAAAATTGTCATGATAAGCTCATTGGTGACATCAAGGTCTGTCACGAATAATGATTATAATGAAAAACAGTGACCCTGACCATTTCATATCAACAACAACGATTTATGGTGACGAACCTTTTATGGTCGTAACTATTAATGCATATATATGGTGGTGTTCGTTGACTGTTGCCAGTTCATATTTTGGTGAGGGTCGAAAAATGTCACCATAAGCTCATTGGTGATGGTCAAAAGAGCATCCATCACCAAAAAATGATCGCCGCCATTCCCTATGAATATCAAGGCACGATGGAATTGAACCACCAACCTCCTTCTTGTAAAGCAGGTGCTATTCCATTGAGCTAGCACCCTTTAAAAAAGATACTCTAGAAACGTTCTTAGCAAACCACTAACGTAAGCAAAGCTAAGAAATATTGCTTTTTAAAAGAGATATTCATGGTCAAATTAACAAGAAAGTGACCTTTTAGCATCGTTGCACTAGTGCTGCTATTACAATATTTGGCCTAAACAATAAACAGAAAAAACCCTTTTCAATTTAGTAGGAGCATGCTGGGCAAATAATCTCACAATAATACCTAGCATTCAACATTCTGACCCACTAAATCACTTTTACATCCTTTAGAAGTCCCTCAACAAAGGGCTTAAATTTGGGAACAATTTCATAACAATACTTACAGCTATAGAACAAGCATTTTAACCTTGCCTCTGTTGTATGATATGGACATTATTCCTTCAGACAGAGTTATGAGACACAGAACCAATTTCACCCTTATGAAAAAATGCGGTTGTAAATGCATGGTAAACTCTCTTAATCATAACTATGCTCTTAGTATGATATTGGATTCTCAGACTAGTGTCAGGTTTAACGGTGCCAAAGACTTTAGATTTTAACTATGATATGCTGCACACTAGGCTTCAGGTCAACATATTATTTAGGAATTTCATCTTCGGAAACCTCTAAATTTGTGTCCAGGAAAACTCAAGTTAAATGGAAATATTTTTGTATAAAGGTTGTGAGTCATATGTGTTAGCCATCTATAAATTTTCCATATACTACGATGACTAAGACAGGTTTATTAGTCTTCAAGAAACAAATTTCAAGCAAATATGTGACTTCTTGAAGCCTCTCTGTGTTTTGTATCCTCAATAAAGCCATTCCATTGATAGTATTCATTCAAAAATTCCTCAAAGAAACCCTGTTGTTATAAAAGAGACTATTTTCAACCATTGTCTCCATCATTTCACGTTCATAAATCTCCTCTAAAAAGTTCCCCCCCATTTCCACTCATTGCACAAACTAAAAATCCCTCTAAAAACCATCATTTCCCTTCTATACCCTTCTTTTCCCAAGAAAATCCCCTTTAAACTTGATGAAATCCCTTTATTCTGGTTTAAAACCCCTTTTATATCCTATCAGAACCTCCAAAAACCTCCATTTTCAGCCTAAAACCCTCATTTTAGTATTTAGGCCTTAAGCACCTTTCGGCTTAAGCCTTTGCCCCTTTTCTGTCTTATGACCAGGCCCATGACCAAGCGCTAAAGCCCATCAGATATCTTCCATCGGCGATCCTTGTTTCCTCATTCTTGAACTCTTTTTCCGTCGATGGCCGATCTCCCGATTCAATTCGGACCGTTCATTCTCCCAGATCGGATGGCTCTCTCTCTATCGACCATCGCAGGCTTCCTCTCCCATCTCACAATTCACCCCTCTGTGCGAAATTGCGATCACATTTAGACCATTGATCCTCTAGATTCGACGGTTCGTGCGCTTTCAAATTTCCACTCGCTCAGAACACTTCTGTGACTCACTTTTTCCCCGGTCACATAGCCACCGTTGATCTTTTCCAATCCAATGGTCCATATTCCATTGCATTGTCAATTCTCTCCCCTGATTGCCTTTATCAAAGCCTTGAGCTGATGCATTTGGGACCATTGATCTGGCTCCCCCAGATCCAATGGTTGGCGCAGTTTCGCCTTTTCACCATTCCTCCACCCCGTTCATTCATTTTTGCCATTCTGCGATCAGATCTTGATCGTCGATCCTCTTGATCTAACGGCCAGCATTGTTTCACAGGTCCTGCCCTCTGCCTACACCGTTTTTCATTTGTGTGACCTGGTGATGAAATTTGGGCCATTGATCCTCCCGATCCAACGGCTCCCATTCAACCTTACCTCAACCCCTTCCCTTTATAAATTCTCACCTCGACTATGTTTCTCCGCGACGTATCTCTGCCATTGATCCTCAAGATCTAACGGCCCTCGCTTCATCGCAAATTCGCCATCCCCCTGACCCCTCATCCACCATATTTAATCTCCGCTTCTCCGAGTTAATCCTCACCATCCATTCCTCCCAGATCAACGGCTTAGGTTCACTACGAGGGCATCCGACCAAAGTGGCCCGTACTCCCCAGTGCCCCGCAGTTGACTCTTTTAAATATGAAAAATATCAGATCTACGGTTGAGGTTTTCTGTGGAGTCACACCCCGATATTTTCCTCCGTACCCCCAGTCCCCCCGGTATGACGTCATCCACTAGTCCCACTGCTGAGAACTTCGTGCCATCGCGCTCCCTCTCCACCATTGATCTAGATCTCCCCCAAATCCAATGGCCCACAATCATTTTCGTGCTCGTTTCTCCATAACTGCTCTAAACCCCATTTTCAATGCGAAAATGGTGGTTTTTAATGAAAATGTGGTAGCCTCCGATGCGTATCGCGTCCACCCTGCGTAAAATCACTTACTGCTCAGAGCCTATGCGAAAACCGTCTCCGGTTTTCCAAAACTGTATATCCATATTTTCGCGCCAAAAGCATATTTAAACCCTGTTTTTCATGGTTTCCTCCATGGAATCCACTCCTCTGTTTTTCATGGTTTCTTCTGCACTTCTCCTCCACCCCTCGTCGAGCCCTCATAAGCACTTTAACCATATAAAGATAGGTTTTATATAATGATTGGTTGTTTGTTGCACGTTTCATGGTGGTACTCATAAAAAGTTGTCCCACAATCAAGGAACAGTGACAAAGGTCGAGGGTGATGATCCTCAAAGGCCTGATCAAATGCAAAAAGGGACATAAAGGGTTAGTTTCCATGTTTTAACCAATTGTTTCATAAGCATTCGTTACACAACAAAGCCCTCCAGCGCAAGCCACCTGTACATCAAATCGAACAAAGAAGTGAAGATCAGAACAGAATCAAAGATTAAAGAGAAAGGATTAAAGCCTAAAGCCTGAATATCTTAAGGCTTAATCCAAAGATTAAAGGTTAAAGATGCAATTGGAAACAAATTGATTAAAGCTAAATCAGTTAGCGCAGTGAATAAAATAGAAAGATGATAAAGAAGGCCTCAGAGCATATCAAAGGCCTAATTCAGAGTTTAAAGAGCATAATGAAATAGATCAGCAAAAAACAGCCTTAATTGCCAGATCATCAAGGCTATTTACTCCCTCCAAAGATCAAAATGCCACCTGCCAGCTTATTTTACCTCAAAAGAATACAAATTCAATGCATAGTCAGAGATATTTTCAAAGACAGCTCAGAAGTAATTGGCAGCTACCAGAAGCCTCAAAAGTCAACAAAAGTGATTGAAGTAGATGAAAGTTAAATGTAAAAATCAATTAACAGAGTTAAGACACTAGACATCTTCTCCATTCAGCCTCCTAAAGGCCCAGAAGCATTTACTCTGTATTAATTGAATGGTTAGACCTTCCTTTCACTCCACCCCCTCAATTCATCTTTAAATATCATAAGAGGAGCCCATTGTAAATGTTGGTTGAATACTTATTGAATGTAAATAGTTGTTGAGGTTGCTGAAGCTCTGTTAGTAATTTAAGAAAGATAGGTTGAGAAGAGAAGTTTGAATCTGTAAAGACCTACTGGACTTGAAGATTGTAACTGGTTTGAACATCAAATATACAAGCTGATTTGTGGGATCCCGGTCTATGTCAATGGTGATTTTTTCTTACTATAATTGTTGTTTTTCTTATGTTTCATACTGTTCACTTTCTCTGATAAAGAAAAGGAAATATAGATTAGGATTTATTGCAAAGTACCCTATTTCTCACTGATAAGCTTTATCTCTATGTTTTCTTCTAATTATTTCTTTGGGAATGATTTCAATAGAGTATAACCAGTCAAGGAATGTTGGTGAACCCATGTCTTGCTGAGTAAAACCTAAGATGTTGTTCTTGAATGATCTTTTCACTACATGCTAAGTAGAATCTTTATCAAGGAAGTTTATGGTTAGCCCTGTCCATTTTTTAGTCTTCAACAATTGTTTTGAAAGTTTCCCTTGAGAGTATGCCAAAATCAGGATAGATTCAAAGTTCTTACTTGATCTTAGGCTATTCTTTTGTTTATCTTATATGTTTTCTTCTTTCTGAAGGTAATCTGTTAGATTGTTGGATGGTTGTTTGAAAGGTGTGCTTTAGTAAAAGTTTTCCCAAAGAGGTCTATGGATTGCCCTGTCCTTTGGCCTGCTTCAAACAGTTACTTTGAAAGGCTTTTATTGTTTAGTGAAGTTAATATATTCTTAAATGGTTATTAGCTTTGCTTCTTTCACAACAATTTTAATGTTCCATATCACAAATCAACCTAAAGAGATCCTTTGATATAGATGACTTTCCCCATGGACCACCCTTGAAACTTGTTGTGCAATTAAATCCTTTTGTGACTCGATAGCCCAATGGATTGATACTGTCTCTTACCTATCCTATCTGCTGAACTATTCTTTCAACTTACTCACACCTTTACCCTTCAAAAGACTTCCTTTATTTTGATGATATCCTACCCAAAAAAAAATAAAAAAATCCCTTGTGCTTCATAACTAGCTTAATATCATATCATGAGCTTTAAAAGCATATCATTCTAAACACATATAGAGAGATGCCTCTCTGAATCCAGGAGGGCTAGATCCTAGGATTTCAAATTGGTTCTTATGTAGGCCCTACAGTGTTTGTTCTTACCAATCTTGCAAACTACGGGAGCCCTAATAGAGTGGCGACCATACTGGGGAATATTGAGTAATAAATAACTTCACAACTCAACTAACCCCTATTCCTAAATGAGACAAGTGTCACCAAGACTGGTTATTATTGATTGTTGATGGTGAACAACAACCAAACCTTGAAAACAAGTAAAAATCCTTCACCTGACGACTCCATTGGTATTCAGTAGGCCTGCTAACCCCACTAGTTTTTCCTAAGACTCCATTGGGAAATTCTTTTATCCTTCAAACACCATTCAAACCCAGTTAAGAAGACTTTGAGGATTGATTTTTCTTTGAAAAATATTAGTTAATTAGCCTATAAAACACTGACATACTTGGCTGAAATTTTCTCATCATTAGGTCTAAAAACACCACATAGTGGCTTCTAGAAGAATTTATACTAGAGCCTATCCTGACCCAAATCCTCTTGAGATAGTTGATCATCCAGAAAGTATCCTTAGGAAATCTCCTAAATCCAAGACTTCAACTGTTGTCAGACCAATTCATAGAGCTAATTCTGTCCCTAAAAATCTCTCAGCTCTGCAAGATACACAAGTTGACTTACCATTCATAAGAAACCCATCCAGAACTAAGTCACTTAGTGATATAGATTAGATATACTTTGAACCTCCACACTCACCCCAACATAGTGGTGAACATACTGATAGCAGAGAAACCAGCCCACCTGATCTGCATTTCATTCATAACTTTGGTTTATCTCATCCTAGATTTTCTCAACAGTCTCTTGGTGGTCCAAGTACTTCTGTTATCCATGCACCCACTGTTCAAACTACTCCATTCCATCTTCCCCCTCCTATCCTTTATCCTCCACCTATAAGCCCCCCATTTTTTCCACAACCTCCTATCATGGCAACATGGTATTCTCCTCTAGTCCTTCCTTTAACTTTAGTAAACTTGCCACAGGACTATCAGTCCAAGATTCCATTATATGATGCTAGTAGTTCTACTACTGCTTTACAACATGTGGACAAGATGAATGACTATTTTGATATAAATGAGATTGATGATGAAACCATTAAACTCAGATTGTTTGCTCAAAGTTTAGGGGGAGAAGAAAGAAAATGGTTGAAGAACTTAACCCCTAACAATATCAATGACCTTTCTCTTTTCATCAACTATTCCTAAACAAATGGGAAGTCAAGAGAAATCCCCTTCAAATCCTGTCAGAATACAATGATCTTAAGATAAATGTTGGAGAGAGTGTCCAAGACTATTGCACTAGATTCAATAGTGTGTAGAACTCTCTACCCATCCATATGAAACCTCCATAAGGCCTGGATCTAATGAAATTCCCTAATGTATTTGATCCCGAAATGGCCTATCAACTTAGAGAAAGGGAACCCCTCACATTAGAAGACATGCAAAAAGGGGCAGTAAGTGTAGAAGGTAACCTGAATGCCAGAAGGGAAAGACTCAAAGCAAAGAAGAGGATATCATATAGGGATGAAGCTGCACCTTCCACATCTAACTCAAAAATGGAAAGGATGATGGAGAGGATGAGCATATATGAAAAAACTCAATCTAGAGAAAACCAAACAACTCCTCAAAATAGAAACCAATCCCAGAATCAAAATCAGAACTTTAGGAGAAATCAACCTCAGAATAGACAAAGAGATGCTGATCAACATATCAGACCTCCTTTTCAAGAAAATTATGTTAATGAGGATGGAGTAACAATTGAACAAGCAGAGGATGATAACATAAACATGTTGGGAGTAAGCAATGAGGATTTTTATTTCCTCCATGAAAGAAAACAAGGTCTATATACACCCTATGATGATAGAATACTAGAAACTGAATACTATGAACAAGATTTTGAAAATTCCATCATAGGAGCACCCAAACAATATGACCTAAGAATTAAAAAGAACCCAGAAACTCCCAAAAAGAAAACCTTTGATAATTCTGCCAAAAACAGCCCTGTAAATACTTCCAAAAAAACAATAGAAAATCATAAAACAATGGCTGAAAGTTTTGATCAAAATAAGGGAAAAACCGCTCAGATTCAAGACAAACATAGTGGCGACCCTAGCAGCACTAGCATTTCAGCTAATGCTCCTGAAAAAACCATTTTGACTGCTGTAAATAGTAGAAATCAGCAAGCTGATTTTGCTGATAAAGGAGTGACTAACAAGGCTGAAACAAACATTTTGAAAAATCAAATTCCCTTTAGCCTAGAGAATGAAATTTCCAAAATCAAGATCTCTGTCCCACTCACTGAGTTATTCGCTCAAAATGTATATATATGTAAAGTTTTAAAAGCCTTGAACATAGAATATATTCATGATACTGTTAAATTGAATGATGATACACGAAAGCTTCTGTTCGGTCCAAATATTGAAGGAAAATTTCAAGAAGGAACTACCCCTCCATTCTACATCAGTTTTAATATCCATGATAAGATGTTACAGAACGCCATGCTTGATTCAAGGGCATCACATAACCTCATGCCCAAAGTAATAATGGAAAGATTAGGCCTTGAGGTAACCAGACCATACAAAGATTTATATTCCTTTGATTCATGTAGAGTGAAATGCCTAGGCCTAATAAAAGATATATTTGTTAACTTAGCCTAAATTCCATCCAAAATCCTAGTGATGGACATTGTAGTGGCTGATATAGCCCCTAAATATGGCATGCTTCTTTCAAGATCATGGGGTGCTAAGTTGCAAGGTACTATGCAGATGGATATGACTTATGCCATCATCCCTGTCTTCAGTCAACCCAGAAGACTCTATAGGGAAACACACATGAAATATGTGGTGAGTAGTCAAGAAAGACCAGAAAACTCCCCTCTCTATTCTATACATACTAGCCTTGATTCATTCATTCTTTATAATGATGAGATTTCAAATGAGCAAGGATTAATCAATGAAACATCAACCAATATAGTGGCCACTCCATCCCCAAACATAGTGGCAGCCATAGATGAAGAGGAAAACAAGGAGAAAACTAAAAAACAGTTTGATGATTCAGAAAATCAAAACAAACAGATCACAGGTCTTGTGCATCAAAACAATCATGAACATAGTACAAATCAAGAAAATCAAATAATAAAGCCTCAAAACATTGAAAATCCTGAGGAACAAAATAAAGAAAAACACAGTGCAGTCCTACAGGAACAACACAGTCACAGATTAGGCAAACCAAACAGAGAGGACAACAATGAAATGAATGAAATGAATGAAAACAGTCCTCTTTGGAGTATGAGTTTTGATGGGTCTTCCTCTAAAACTAGTGCAGGAGCAGGCATATGGGTACACAACACTGAAAACAATCATGCTAAGGGTCATTCTTATAGATTAAACTTCCTATGCACAAATAACATAGCAGAGTATGAAGCTCTCTTTTTAGGCCTGCATTTATTGAAAAAATTAGAGGCCAAGAGGATAATAGTTCATGGATATTCAGAGTTGATAATTAGGCAGGTAAAAGGGGAATACACTGCTAAACATCCCAGACTTAGAGCCTATAGAGATGATGCCATAGACATGTTAAAAAAATTTTCTGAATTCCAACTTACCTTTGTCCCAAGGAACCAAAACATTCATGCCAATGGATTAGCCTTTGCTGCTAGTACTTCTCTAAGACCTTATGAAAGCAAACAATACACCATCCAAGTCAAATATAGACTAGTTGTCCCAGATAATGAAAAATACTGGCAAGTTTTTGAAGGAGATAAATAAATAGAAGACTTCCTACAGTCCAAAAATGAATTTGAAATACCAAACTCACATTCAGAGTATGAACAAGACTATCCTACTGAATAAAACCCACTTTTTGAAGAAGAAAAGTCTCCTGAGATTGCTGAGATAAATCTGTTAACTAATAGACCCAAACATACAACAAAAAATAGCACAGATTTAAAAAAAGAAGCCTTAGAAGTGCCTCAATCTAAAAATCAAAGCTTTCCAAAAGGATTGGTCCCATTAGAAGAATTGTTTGACTGGAATGATGTTGCCAAAAAGCCAAAACTGGAACCTATTGAAGTTGAAGTGGAAGAATGCAACATAGGTAGTGAGGAAAAGCCCAAAATGATCAAATTATCCAAGACACTGCCATCTCACATTAAACTGAAATACATTGAGTTATTTAGAGAGTTTTCTGATGTTTTTGCATGGAGCTATGAAGATCTAAAATCATATGATACAGAGATAATCTAGCATAAGATACCCCTCAAAGAAAACCAAAAACCTTTTAGACAAAAATTGCGCAGAATCAACCTTCTTCAATTACCTTTGGTTGAGAGAGAAATTAAGAAAATGTATGATGCTGGAATCATAGTCCCAGTAAGATATTCAAACTGGGTATCTAATCTTGTATCTGTTAGGAATAAAACAGGAGAAATAAGGCTTTGCATTGACTTTAGAAACTTAAACAAAGCCTCATTAAAATACAACTATCCCTTGCCCAAAATGGATCATATCTTACAAAGGGTAGTTGGTTCTAGAAGAATTTATTTGCTGGATGGCTTCTTAGGTTACCATCAAATATTGGTACATCCCGATGATCAAATTAAAACAGTCTTTACTACTCCTTGGGGTACTTTCATGTATTTGAAAATTCCCTTTGGTTTAATGAATGTTGATGCCACATTTCAAATAGCCATGGATATAGCATTCTCAGAAGAAATAGGTTACTTCATAGTGATTTATTTAGATGATATAACTATATATTCAAAAACAGACAAAGAACATCTGATACACTTGAGAAAAGTCTTTGAGAAATGCAGAAAATATGGGTTATCTTTAAATCCAAAGAAAACATTGTTTGGTCTCCAAGAAGGTAAACTTCTTGGACATATCATATCTGAAGAAGGAATAAGGATAGACCCAAAAAGGATTGATGGTATATTGCAAATCAACCATCCTAGAAACATCAAGGAACTTCAATATTTCATTGGGAACATTAATTTCTTGAGAAGGTTCATACCCAACCTAGTTGAACTCCTTAGAAACATGACAAATATGCTTAAAAGAGAAGAAGGGGTTAAATAGACCTTAGAAGCAAAGAAGTCATTTGAACTGGTAAAACAAACACTTACTAAAACACTAGTTCTCATTAGTCTTTATTTTACAAAAGATTTCTTCATATTTTCATTTGCATCATAACATACAGTGGCTGATGTCCTATTACAGAAAAACTTGAAGGGACAAGAGTAGCTAATTGCATTTTTCAGTAAGGCATTAAGAGATGCATCTCTAAAGTACAACATAATGGAAAAACAAGCCTTTTCCCTGGTCAAAGCCTTAAAATACTTCAGAGTTTACATTTTACATTCCCACGTTATAGCATTTGTGCCTCATTAAGTTGTAAAAGACATACTGACCCAAGATCCAGATGGAAAAAGAGGAAAGTGGATTGCTGTAATATTGGAATATGACTTAGAGATCAAGCCCACTAAGCTCATAAAAGGCCAAGGACTAGCAAAATTTATGGCTGAATCCAACTTTCAAGCTCTTGATATATACATGTTTAATTCATTAGATGAACAGGAGGAGTTGACAACTCCAATTATTGAAGATTATTTTTTGAATTCATCTTGGTATGCCGATATTTTGTATGTGTTGCTCAACCTAAATGTCCCTCCTGGTTTTTCTAAAACAAAGGCAGGATTCTTAAAGTTGAAAGCTGTAAATTACTGCATTTTAAATAAATGTTTATATTGGAAAAATGCTAGTGGATTATTGCTTAAATGTTTGCATGAGAATGATGCAGATAAGATCAAGCACGAGTTTCATGAGGGAGAATGTGGAGGCCACCTCTACTGGAAGTCAACTGCTAACAAAATCCTTAGAGCTGGTTACTACTGGCCCACCCTCTTTCAAGATATCCACAAAATCAAATGCCAAATCTTTGAAGGAAAAAGAAAGCTGCTTCCCTTACCTCTACAACCAATCACTGTTGAAGCTCCTTTTCAGCAGTGGGGTCTAGACTTCATTAGGGAAATCCATCCTCCCTCATCTACCCAACATAAATGGATCCTCGCAGTAACAGACTATTTTACCAAATGGATAGAAGCCACCCCTTCTAGGAATGCCATAGACTCAGTTATCATTTCATTCCTTGAAAACCATATACTGTCTAGATTTGGCTATCCTATAAAGATCATAATTGACAATGTTGCTGCATTTGGGTCTAAAAAGATGGTGGAATTCTGTCATAAATATCAGATTATATTGGGTCATTATATAGCTTATTACCCTCAAGGTAATGGGTTGGCAGAGTCCTCAAATAAAATTTTGGTGAACATAATCAAGAAGTTGCTGGAAGATAACAAGAAATCATGGCACAGTAAGCTAGTACATGCATTATGGGCAGACAGACTAAAAATTAAAAAATCAATTGGAATGTCTCCCTATGAGCTAGTTTATGGAACAGATGCAATATTTCCAACCAGTCTAGGAGTGCCAGTCATGAATCTAATCCAAGAAGTACAGTCTGAAGATGATGATATGACAAGAAGAATAAACCAGACTATACATCTACAACAAACCAGAGAGGAGGTATACATCAAAGCACAACAACTACAAGAAAACATCAAGAAGCTATTTGAAAAAAGAACCAAGGCAAGTGACTTTAAAATTGGTGACAAAGTATTGAAATGGGATTCAACGAGAGAAGATAAGGGAAAACATGGAAAATTTGATAATTTATGGCCAGGCCCTTATCTTATTCAATCTGTTATCGGAAACAATGCATTCTTTCTGCAAGAATTGGATGGATCTTAATATTTTGGAGGTCCTGTCAATGGCAAGATGCACAAACATTATTTCTGTTAACTGATATTTTGGTTTCAAAGCTTTTTGTTCATTGTATATAACATTGCTTTTGAATTTGAAAAAATAAAAAAATACAAAAACAATAGAAAAGGAGAAAAAGAGGGCAGATTAGAAAAAGAAGAAAGGTACAGCCCCATACCAAAAAAGGAAAGAGAGTCTTAAAGTGCGCAAGTTTAAATGCCACTACCAAAAGAGAGCACTGCTATTTAGTCATACAGCCTAATCATGACTAGATAGATTTCAATTTACTATTGATAGGTTAGTGAATCAGATTTTCCAAATTGTTTAATCTTGGCTTATCAGTGGACTAGATTAGGATAGAAAAACAGAGGTTCAAACAAGCTTAAATCCTGAACCTGTAAATTTGATGAAGAATGGCTCTAATCAGATCAAAACCTAAGCCAAAGAGAAGAAAAAGAACTGGTTCTAACATGCTGAAAACTTGAACCAGGTAAAAAAGAAAAAGGATGACTCTAAACAGATCAAAATATGAGTCATAAGAAGAAATAAGGATGCTTGTAATTTTCAGATCTTAAGCCTTCACAATTTTGTTTCATTTTTCTGGAAAATTTAGTCTATGTGCAGCTTGTTTTTATGCCATAGTCATACAGCAAATCAGACAGCTTAATCCTGGTTTTTTTGTATTTAAATTTATGTTTTAGAATATAGAGAATAAGATCTGTCAAATAGCTTAATCTTGACAGAGAGTAGTTTAGGTACAGAATTTTTGAGTTCAACTGTTTAATCTTAACTCGTGGAAGACATAAGTGTAGAAATAGGTTAGTTTCCTGCTTTCAAATAAAAGAATAAAATGATGTTGAAAGGGTTTGCAAGTCCAAGTGCACCCATTGAAGAAAAAATTTTAGGCCAAGTAGGTTGGGTAGGTAGAATGTTTGGGAGATAAAATCATCTTGTAGTAAATCTGTAGATAATCTTCTTAAGCAACATGGTTATCAAAGATATAGAGGATTTTCAAAGTGCAGAAAAACATCAAGGCACTGGTCTACTTTCCAGAGATTTATCTCTGAGGTTCTTGACACCTCCATGGAGCTACCCTCCCCAAGTGCAGCAACTGTTAGCCATCTATAAATTTTCCATATACTATGATGGCTAAGATAGGTCTATTAGTCTTCAAGAAACAAATTTCAAGCAAATCTGTGACTTCTTGAAGCCTCTCTGTGTTCTTTATCCTCAAGAAATCCATTCCATTGATAGTCTTCATTCAATAATTCCTCAAAGAAGCCCTGCTATTATAAAAGAGACTGTTTTCAGCCATTGTCTCCATCATTACACCTTCATAAATCTCCTCTAAAAAGTTCCCCCCATTTCCACTCATTGCACAAATTACAAATCCCTCTAAAAACCCTCATTTCCCTTCTATACCCTTATTTTCCCAAGAAAATCCCCTTTAAACCTGATGAAATCCCTTTATTCTGGTTTAAAACCCCTTTTATATCTTATCGGAACCTCCAAAAACCCTTCAAAAACCTCCATTTTCAGCCTAAAACCTTCATTTTAGTATTTAGGCCTTAAGCACCTTTCAACTTAAGCCTTTGCCCCTTTTCTGTCTTATGACCAGGTCCATGACCAAGCGCTAACCATTCGATGATCCCCGTTTCCTCGTTCTTGAACTCTTTTTCCACCGATGGCCGATCTCCCGATTCAATCCGGATCGTTCATTCTACCAGATCAGACGGCTCTCGCTCTGTCAGCCATCGCAGCCTTTCTCTCCCATCTCACCATTCACCCCTCTATGCAAAATTGCGATCAGATCTAGACCGTTGATCCTCCAGATCCGACGGTTCGCGCGCTTTCAATTTTCCACTCGCTCCGAACACTTCTGTGACTCACTTTTTCCCCGGTCACATATCCACCATTGATCTTTTCCAATCCAACGGTCCATATTCCATCGCATTGTCATTCCTTTCCCCTGATCGTCTTTATCAAAGCCTCCAACCGATGCATTTGGGACAGTTGATCTGGCTCCCCCAGATCCAATGGTTGGCGCAGTTTCACCTTTTCACCATTCCTCCACCCTCTTCATTCATTTCTGCCATTCTGCGATCAGATCTTGACCGTCGATCCTCCTAATCTGACGGCCAGCATTGTTTCGCAGGTCCTGCACTCTGCCCGCACTGTTTGTCATTTGTGCGACCTGGCGATGAAATCTCGGCCATTGATCCTCCTGATCCAATGGCTCCCATTCAACCTTACCTCAACCCCTTCCCTTTATAAATTCTCACCCCAACTATGTTTCTTTGCGACGTATCTCCGCCGTTGATCCTCAAGATCTAACGGCCCTCACTTCATCGCAAATTTGTCATCCCCCTCACCCCTCATCCACCATCTTTAATATCTGCTTCTCCGAGTTAATCCTCACCATCCATTCCTCCCAGATCAATGGCTTAGGTTCAATACGGGGGCATCCAACCAAAATGGCCTGTACTCCCCAGTGCCCCCGCAGTTGAATCTTTTAACCATGGAAAATCTTAGATCTACGGCTGAGGTTTTCTGTAGAGGCACACCCCATGATTTTTCTCCGTACCCCTAGTCCCCCCGTTATGACATCATCCACTGGTCCTACCACCGAGCACTTTGTGCCATCGCCCTCCCTCTCCACCGTTGATCTAGATCTCCCCCAGATCCAACGGCCCACAATCATCTTCGCGCCCGTTTCTCCATAACTGCTCTAAACTCCATTTTCAACGCGAAAACGATGGTTTTTAATGAAAATGTGGCAGCCTCCGACGCGTATCGCATCTGCCCTGCGTAAAACCGCTTACTGCCCAAATCCTATGTGAAAACCATCTCTGGTTTTCCAAAACCACCTATCCATATTTTCGTGCTACAAGCAGATTTAAACCCTGTTTTTCATGGTTTCTTCCATGGAATCCACTCCGCTACATCCGCTTTCTTCCAAACTGCTCCTCCACCCCTCGCCGAGCCCTCCGAAGCAATTTAACCATATAAAGGCAGGTTTTATATGAATATTGGTTGTTTGTTGCAGTTTTCATGGTGGTAGTCATAAAAAGCCGTCCCACAGTCAAGGAACAATGACAAAGGCCGAGGGTGATGATCCTCAAAGCCCTGATCAAAGGCAAAAATGGACATAAAGGGTTAATTTCCATGTTTTAACCAATTGTTTCATAAGCATTGGTTACACAGCAAAGCCCTCCAGCGCAAGCCACCTGTACATCAAATCGAACAAAGCAGTGAAGATCATAAGAGAATCAAAGATTAAAGAGAAAGAATTAAAGCCTAAAGCCTAAATATTTTAAGGCTTAATCCGAAGATTAAACATTAAAGATGCATTTGGAAACAAATTGATAAAAGCTAAATCAGTCAGCATAGTGAATAAATCAGAAAGATGATAAAGAAGGCCTAAGAGCATATCAAAGGCCTAATTCAGAGTTTAAAGAGCATAATGAAACAAATCAGCAAAAGACATCCTTAATTTCTAGATCATCAAGGCTATTTACTCCCTCCAAAGATCAAAATTCCACCTGCCAGCTTATTTTACCTCAAAATAATACAAATCCAATGCACAGTCAGAGATATTTTCAAAGACAACTCAGAAGTAACTACCAGCTACCAAAAGCCTCAAAAGTCAACGAAAGTGACTGAAGTAGATGAAAGTTAAATGTAAAAATCAATTAACATAGTTAAGACACTAGACATCTTCTCCATTGAGCCTCCCAAAGGCCCAGAAGCATTTACTCTGTATTAATTGAATGGTTAGTCCTTTCTTTCACTCCACCTCCTCAATTTATCTATAAATATCATAAGAGGAGCCCATTGTAAATGTTGGTTGAATACTTATTGAATGTAAATAGTTGTTGAGGCTACTGAAGCTCTATTAGTAATTGAATAAAGATAGGTTGAGAAGAGAAGTTTGAAGCTGTAAAGACCTACTGGACTTGAATATTGTAACTGGTTTGAACATCAAATATACAAGCTGATTTATGGGATCCTGGTCTATGTCAATGGTGATGTTTTTCTTACTGTAATTGTTGTTTTTCTTATGTTTTCATACTGTCCACTTTCTCTGATAAAGAACAGGAAATATAGATTAGGATTTACTGCAAAGTACCATATTTCTCACTGATAAGATTTATCTCTATTATTTCTTCTAATTGTTGCTTTGGGAATGATTTCAATAGAGTATAACCAGCCAAGGAATGTTGGTGAGCCCATGTCTTGCTGAGTAAAACATGAGATGTTGTTCTTGAATGATCTTTTCACTACATGCTAAGTATAATCTTAATCAAGGAAGTTTATGGTTAGCCCTGTCCCTTGTTTAGTCTTCAACAATTGTTTTGAAAGTTTCCCTTGAGAGTATGCCAAAAGCAGGATAGATTCAAAGTTCTTACTTGATCTTAGGCTATTCTTTTGTTTATATTATATGTTTTCTTCTTTCTGAAGGTAATATGTTAGACTGCTGGATTGTTTTCTGAAAGGTGTGCTTTAGTAAAAGTTTTCCCAAAGAGGTCTATGGTTTGCCCTGTCCTTTGGCCTGCTTCAAACAGTTACTTTGAAAGGATGTTCTTGTTTAATGAAGTTAATAGATTCTTAAATGGTTATTAGCTTTGCTTCTTTCACAACACTTTTAATGTTCCATATCACAAATCAACCTAAAGAGATCCTTTGATATAGATGACTTGCCCCATGGACCACTCTTGAAACTTGTTGTGAAATTAAATCCTTTTGTGACTCCATAGCCCAATGGATTGATATTGTCTCTTACCTATCCTATCTGCTAAACTATTCTTTCAACTTACTCACACCTTTACCCTTCAAAAGACTTCCTTTATTTTGATGATATCCTACCCAACCAAAACCAAAACAAATCCCTTGTGCTTCATAACTAGCATGATATCATATCATGACCTTTAAAAGCATATCATTCTAAACACATATAGAGAGATCCCTCTCTGAATCCAGGAGGGCTAGATCTTAGGATTCCAAAGTGATTCTAATGTAGGCCCTACAGTGTTTATTCTTGCTAATCTTGCAAACTACGGGAGCCCTAACAATATGGATGCACATTAATATACATGTTTTTTCCTAAATTTGAATAATTTATGTATTTTTTGGTCAATCAGTTTTTTGATCCGGTTTTTATCTAGTTCCAATTCGATTCATATTTTTTAGGTTAACCATTTCGATCATTGGTCCATTTCATGTAATTAAATAGATCATAAAAGATAAGGTGGTATTTGTGTGTTCATGAGAGTGTTGCGTGCATAAGTAAGATGGGAGTTACAAAAATCTTCACCTATTCCCAATTGGAAAATTAGAGTGTCGTAGATGTAATAAAATGTGTAAGAGGATATCCTCAATTTAGAAATAAGAATCTTGTGATGTGTCATTAGGGAAAAAAGGTTTCAATTACCTGGAAATATCTTCTTGCACCACATGAAAACCTCGCAGAGTAAGAGAAATAATTCACACGACAGATACATCTAATTATGAAGTATAAGGTTATAGACTTCAAGTGAAAAAGAGTTGGACAACTCACTATAAATAACATCAACCACTTCAAGCACAAAATGGTATAGCATAGGATGTCTCAATACATCAAGGAAATCAAATACATATGCATTACGACATCTTGTTTCAAAAACAATATTTAAATCTCCTACCATTCAAGCATTTCAGTAGTTACCAATTCGGGCCATAAAAATTAAAGACAAAATATCCATCTTGAAAAGAGAGAGCTCAGCTAACTCCCTTAAACTTGGACTCTTCTTAGGGAAACAAAATAACAACATAAAAAGTGTGTAATTGTGAATATAGATAGATAAACACTCTAAAACTACTAAAGAAATCTAGATCAATGCAACAAAAAGAACAAGCAGGTAATAAGCAGTGAAATTTAGCTCAAGGAATAAAAATTAGAAGAAAAATTCTCAAAAGTATGGCATGTAAAGGAAGCTCTTGTTGAACCCTTAGTTAAACTGAGAGGGGGGGGGGGGGTGAATCAGTTTAACACATTCATGGAATTTTAAACTTTTATTAAATTTATTTACATGGCTATGATATTATTATGGAAGTGATGTAGAGTGAAACAGAAATAAATAAATATATATTAACGTTTAATATGAGAGCAGTAGGTATTAAGCAGATGATATAAATTAGATCAACACATAAACATCATGCACGGAGACACCAAATATAAGTGGAAACCCATAAAGGGAGAAAACCACATCTTATTGTTGTTGTGATGCAAAGGCAAGCTCCAACTCCCTCTCACCACTGTTTTCTGCAGGCACCAACCTACAGGAGGCTCTATCCTCAATTCTGCAAGCTACAACTTGCAAGGAAGCTTCAACTCCCATCAATTTTTTGCAGGCACCAACCTACAGGAGGCTCCAACCTCAGTCAGCTACAACTGACATTTTATCAAGCTACAACTTGATGTGGAAGCACCAACTCCCATCTATTTTCTGCAGGCACCAACCTACAGGAGGCTCCAACCTCAGTCAGCTACAACTGACATTTATCAAGCTACAACTTGATAGGGAAGCTCCACCTTCCTTATTCTTTCAAAAGAGAAACACTTGCTGATTCACCTTGGATATCAACTCTGTTTTGTTGCATCTGCTCTATTGTTCATCTATTCTCATATCTGCCCTGTATCATCTCTGCATCTTCTCAGATTCTCTATCATCTTCTCCTTCTTCTCTGCTCAGCTCCTCCTTCTCTGCTCAGCTACTCTTTCTTCTCTACCTTACTGCTTCATTTCTGCATTCTCTTTACTTACTCTCTAACTTCTTTTATGCATATCCAATTGATATTATTTATAGAGTTCCTCACATGACTTTTTGTATTTTACAGGAATTTGGAGTGAACAACCATGACTCTTTGGCTTCTGTCTTTTCATTCCTATTATTTAACTCATTTTAGATTTATAACAATATTTACAAATTTTCATGCCACAGTGGGATTTTTCCTTTCCTTAGGATACTTGCCTTTGCATCACAACAATATAAATCAATTAAAAACCATTTACATTTCACCTTTTTGGTTACATAAAAACCAATTTCACTTAGCCCATTTTCTGGTCTTTGGCTCTGCTGGTTTTGTCATTTTCTGCTGATTGTAAGTACCTGTTCTACACTCTCTATTGCAGTAATGTAACCACTGCATATATATGACTATCTTTTTAATATAACTGCGCTACGCACATATATACTTTGCCAAAGGTTTAAGACTAATCATTGCTTGTCGCGCCCACGATGCATTACACCCTGCCTTTATATATATTGTGCACCGTATAAATATATATATGGTTTGGGCGTTTGCATATAAGGCGCATCCCTAATTCATCTACGCATGTTGTTGATATAACTCAACCATATCATATAACCCTCGGCATATACATATATTAAACGATGTCAGCCTACTCACATATAATGCTATATCTCTTATATGGTCACGACCTCCGTTCAAATATTAAACCATCACGATATGGTTGATCCCACATATATTTCATGGTTCATCCCCTTCGCTTATTCGAACATCATTTAATAATCCCGCAAACCTTAGTTTAAAAAGTTTTGATCAATAGAATTTTAGAACTAGGCCCCAGCGCCTACGACCATCCAAATCCGACGGCTGACAATACGGCGCATCACTTTGGTTGATCCAACGGATATTTCTCGGTGGAGATGTGCGAACGATAACGTGCGATGGCGCGTAATGGAGGTGATTTTCCCCGAGCCCTTGGAGCCACGTGTCAGCTAACCTGCGGAATCGCTTTGAAATCTGAATTACTGCTTATTCTGCAAGGGCAGTGCGATCAAACCCACCGGGTTTGCTCCAAACCGCGTTCAGTCTTCCTCCTTCGTGGTTCCGCTCTCATGGTTCCGGTTCTACTCCTCAATACACCATTTCGACTTAAATCTGCCCACTTGTATTTCTTCTGCGCCTTTGTTATAAAATCTCCATCTTCGACGGAAATGCCTCCCTCTATATTGTCTCCTTCAATTTTCAATGGACCTTCACAATCCCTCACGAGGATTCATACGAACATTTGAATGGAATTCTGATATGGTCAGTCTTTCCTCGCACAACCATTAGATATTCACTAGATATACAAAAGCGTGTACTGTGGCGCCAGGGTAAATATAGTTTCACATTCTTATCCCAATAAATAACAATCCCTCTAATTTCTTCCACAGGTATGGCTAGGCATACTCAATAATTTCACTAACATCAATTTATTCCAATCCCATGTAGAATCACTATCAACTTGGTTGTACAGAAATCAACTATCATTCATCCAGAACTCGTATGTTCACTCAGGGTTTAACTCGATAGATGCACAATAATCCTGAAACAGCTTCCTCATTATACAGTGAATTAACTTACAAACTTTTTGCTGGCCAGAGTTTAAACATCACTGGTGAATCATTATTCAACTTCCTAGTCTGCCTCTTTTCCTTGGCGTTCCTTTCATCCATCTACTCCGACGCATAGCTCCGCCATACATAACCCTTGCGGCTATGTTTTACAGTGCTCACAAGCATTGGATAATTAACCACAGTTCCACAATAACTTCAATCGATCCAGACGGACATGATCAATCATCGGGTCCTTAATTGCTATAGAATTCGATAATCTCATCAAGAACACACGGGATTATTCATATCGATAACCCAACAATCCTCTACACAGAAACTCATTCAGAGCATTTCCCATACAATTATTACTATGCCATCACCTGATTTCACAGTTTCCTTTGCGGGTTCACTCTGTTATGACTGTAATTTCCTTAGTATATATATAACCTCACACACTATACTCCACAGTAAATCCATGTACAGAGTTAATCATAATTTCACATAGGAGCCATTTATACTTCGAATTACAGAGTCTTACCATACCCATGCAATGGTGAACACTCAAAGATACCCACTTTGCACCTTGAATAGTTTTCTGCTTCTTTGCTATCCTCTGCTCCTTGACTGATGCTTCTCCTTACTTCTCTTTTTGCTATCTCCTTTGCCTTTCTTTTGCTATTTCTCCTTGTCTCTGTTTCCTCTGATGTCTCTGCTGCCTTTCTGCCCCTTGAATGATGTTTCAGGTGCTCCTCCTTTATCATCTCCTTTTTTATCAATGACAACAATTCCAACAGTCTCCCCCTTTGGCATTGATGGCAATACTCTTCCTCTGTTTGTCTTATAGAAGCCCCTTTTTTCTTTTCCTCCCCCTTTGAAATCAATGGCAAAGGGTTGCTCATTTCCTAGTTTTCTTTCTGCATTTCCTCTCTTTGAGATGTGATTACGCCTTCTTCTTCTGACTTTGTACCCTGCTACTCCACACTGGTGTAAAATATTTGTTGAGAGAACACTTTTGAGGATTATTGATCTTGAATGTACACTGCAAGTTGATACAATCCCAAAGCACTGACTCCTTTCACTTGTATAAAGTGTAGGTGATGACAACCATATATAATCATACTTGTATAATCAGAGATGTATAGTTGTATCCAAGCTTAAAGATCGTGAATGTTCCATGTGACATATCAAGCTTGCTTCAGCTATACTATTGTTTATATTATAACCTTCATGTATGATGCATATCTATTGAGGAAGGTTGAAGATGAAGTAAGTCTTTTTCTGAAAAGTACATCTATAGTACACATCTGTTCAATTGTGATGAGGCCAATATATCTTTTATTGTTGTGGTACACCTTTCTTGCCTATTGGTGATGATATTACACTTAATGACTGAATAATCCTTGTTGCTGAAGTGAATCAATGAATCAAACCTGAGCCTACAGTCTATTGTGAGAATAGGCAATATCTTTCAATATGAAAGACCAAATAACTTTTCTGCTTGTTCAATGTATTTTCAAAACAAACCCTTGAGGCTAGATACATTCGGTGTATTAGTCAATCTCACTTATCAACCATGCAGTGTTATTTATGACATAATGGGTATGTATGTCAATAATCAATCTCTCTTTAAAGGTGGATTACCAGTAAATCCTTTGTGCTGAAGTAGGATTTAGATGATTTTTAAAAGAAAACTTTTGAGCTTCAGATGGTAATCACAACTAGTCCTTTATTCTTCATATACTTTGACGGTTCTATCAAAATGAACTTCCACAAAAGCATATTCAAGATGTTTAATTGAAAACTCAGCAAACAGACTTCACACAGTTTTGTAACTGATTTTAAGAAAGATGCCTTGAAGATATACATGTACCAACTTCAGTAAGGGATGAAATTATATTTGGAAAAAGATATTGCTTCAGTGCTCAATATACTACTTCAAGTGTAAGCAAGATAATGTTATTTTTGCTCTCCTACTGACCTTTTCATGCTGGATGTAGATAATACTGGGAATATTACCTTGAGTTTATTTTGCTATAATCCTTTGATCCTGAGGACCTGTACCATATTGCTGCTCCACTGATAACCCTTGATATTTAGTTGATAGGCATGCTGCTTGTACCTAAATGCCACTTTGATAAACCATGCAGAGATTTCTATTCAGCTTGTACATTAACCCATAATTGATGCATCCTTCATAAATTCTATTATTGATCTTTCCACTGTTCACACCAACAATCATCAATATATTGAATCTGATCTTGGCATTATTTACCACTCTTATTTTTCTGTCCTTCTGTTCCAGAGAAAGCCATTGCATGTTTCTTTCTAGGACTGCTCTAGAATCATTGCTGCTTTATATTCAATTCAATTTTTCTAACATAAAGATTTTCAGGAAGACATCTTCAATTTCTTTTCTATGAATCTTCATGGGCTGATTACTCAAAGATTTATTACTCACTTAACTGCATTTCTCCAAGAGGACCTTTTGAAAGATGTAATGAACTGATGATAGGTGCTTTTCTTACTCAACCTTCTTAATGTGATACATTGTTAATTCTAGCAGTATAGGGCATAGTGTGATCATCACTTTAATGTGCTAAAGTCTTCTTAGCTTATATGTTCATTGCTAAGGTTTCCTCTATCATCATGGCTTCTTGCTCTCTTCTCTTCTTCCATCAATCTGTCAGCTACTTAATACTTCAGATGATCTTCTTTCTCTATAGTTCTCTTTTAGAGGAATTTCCTTTTTCTTCTTGATCTCACAGTTGTTCTCATTACATGGAGCTATTCTTAGACTACTTTCATGGGGTCTATATATGAACTGCTCTCCCCCTGGGATGTTGCTTCATATTTTTCACTGGATGGATTTTTGCTTTGCTTCCTAGAGCAGCTCCCCCTGAGACTAGCATGTATTCATTATGTTATTGAGATAATAGGCTCCCCCTTTCTCTTTTCTTTCCATACTTTATCGGGGTTCTTCATAATGACCACTCTTCCTTTTGATTCATAGTTTTGATTGATCTGTTTTGATTCCATCATATGTCTAGAGTTCTTTAATATATATGGCAGTTTACAGTCCTTTGCTTTGTGGCCAAGCTTGAGGCATATATAACATCTTATTTTATCAAAGTATATTTGAGCTGATGTATAATATTTCATTCCCCTTTTTGAACATAATTTACAATTAACATATTTATGTCCAAATTCATTTCATGCATAACAGTAGCCATGGAAATGATTTGTGTACCTAGTGAAAGATTGTCTTTTCCATTTGCTTGCTTGAGGGGTTCATCTCTTTTGTTGCATCCTTTGCTAGTTGGACTGGATTGGCTTTGTCTTACAATATGCTGCATTATGTCCTAGTTTATGACAAGAGAAACATGTGCTATTTTTCATAGGAGGAAAGAACCTTCTTTGACATCTTCCAAATTTATTCATTTCATCTTTAGGAGCATGTGAGCCTTTAGCAGTTGATGGTTTCATCTTCTCATTCTCTGTTCTTTCATTTTGTTGCTTGATTCTATTTGTTTCTCTGCAACTCATGTTCTTGCTGGCTTCTTCTTCTGTAGGAATTTGCTGAGCTATTTCACTATTCTTTATAGCTTTTACAAAAATGATTTTCTTGTTATCTTCTACCTTGGACTTATTGGTTTCTCCTTCATATCCTAACCCAGCCTTTATGAGAGGATACCTTTGAGCATTTAGAATTTGGTCCAGTTTTTCAGAGCTTTTCATTTGAGGAGTATTCATTAATAAGTCTCTTTGGGCCTTTTCTAATTTCTTTCTCAGGTTCACTACTTCTTCTTCCAATTTTTCACATTCCAGATTTTTCTCTCTCATTTGTTGCAGCAGAATGTCTTCTACTTTATTTGCCTCTTCAAGCTGTGTCTTCAGGCCAATAATTTCTTTCCTATCTTCATATTCTCTCTCATCACATATTTGTACCAATCTCTTAAGGTCTTTGTTTTTATTCTTCAATCTTTCTATTTCAGTCAAAGTTGTGTCAAGTTTGGATTTTTCTTCAGCTGCAATTTCTTCATGGCTCTTACTACCATTCACACTAGCAGGTACCTCATTTGATTGAACATCTTCTTTTTGACATGAATTTCTCTTTTTCTTAATTCTCTTCTCCTTCTTGAAAATGAAATCCTCAGTGTCTACTCCATGCATGAAATGCAGTCTGTCCCAGATTTCTTTTGTTGAAGTTAAATCCATTATTAACTCAAGATCCTTGTTATGAAGATTGTTATATATCACACATTTTTCCTTGGCATTCCTCTGTTGTTCTTTCACCGTGGGTGAGTCTTTGCAGTAACCATCACATACAAGCTTCCATACCTTAGGTTCATTGGCCATTAAACCTATTTTAACCTTATCTCTCCATTCAAGAAAGTTTGTTGTATTTAACACAGGTGCATTTTGATAGTCCATGACTCAACCAGATCTCCTTCAAGCTATTAAGCTTACTCCAAAGGAACCAGCTCTGATACCAATTGTTGAACCCTTAGCTAAACTGAGAGGGGGGGGGTGAATCAGTTTAACACATCCATGGACTTTTAAAAATTTTCATTAAAACTTATTTACACCTTCATTTCATATTCAACTTAATATGTGAGTAGTCTTAGAGTGTGAGCAGCAATTATTAATATAATGTAACAGTAGATTTAATATGAGAGCAGCAAGTATTGAGCAGATGTGATAAACCACATCAACACATAAACATCATGCACAGAGACACCAGATATAAGTGGAAACCCATAAAGGGAGAAAACCACATCTTATTATTGTTGTGATGCAAATGCAAGCTCCAACTCCCTCTCACCACTGATTTTCTGCAGGCACCAACCTATAGGAGGCTCCTACCTCAATTTTTCAAGCTACAACTTGCAAGGAAGCTCCAACTCCCATCAATTTTCTGCAAGCACTAACCTACAAGAGGCTCCAACCTCAGTCAGCTACAACTGACATTTTATCAAGCTACAACTTGATGTGGAAGCACCAACTCCCATCTATTTTCTGCAGGCACCAACCTACAGGAGGCTCCAACCTCAATCAGCTGCAACTGACATTTATCAAGCTACAACTTGATAGGGAAGCTCCAACTTCCTTACTCTTTCAAAAGTGAAACACTTGTTGATTTACCTTGGATATCAGCTCTGTTCTATTCCATCTGCTCTGATGTTCATCTATTCTCATATCTGTCGTGTATCATCTCTGCATCTTCTCAGATTCTCTATCAGCTTCTCCTTCTTCTCTGCTCAGCTCCTCCTTCTTCTCTGCTCAGCTACTCTTTCTTCTCTGCCTCACTGCTTCATTTTTGCATTCTCTTCACTTACTCTCTAACTTCTTTTATGCATATCCAGTTGATATTATTTATAGAGTTCCTCACATGACTGTTTCTATTTTACAGGAATTTGGAGTGAACAGCCATGACTCTTTGGCTTTTGTCTTTTCATTCATTTTATTTAACTCATTTTAGATTTATAACAATATGTACAAATTTTCATGCAACAGTGGGATTTTTCCTTTCCTTAGGATACTTGCCTTTGCATCACAACAATATAAATCAATTAAAAACTATTTACATTTCACCTTTTTGGTTACGTAAAAACCAATTTCACTTAGCCCATTTTCTAGTCTTTGGCTCTGCTGGTTTTGTCATTTTCTGTTGATTGTAAGTACCTATTCTGCACTCTCTATTGCAGTAATGTAACCACTGCATATATATGATTGTCTTTTTAATATAACTGCGCTACCCACATATATACTTTGCCAAAGGTTTAAGACTAATCATTGCTAGTCGCGCCCAAGATGCATTACACCCTGCCTTTATATATATTGCACACCGTATAAATATATATATGGTTCGGGCCTTTGCATATAAGGCGCATCCCTAATTCATCTCAGCATGCTCTTGATATAACTCAACCATATCATATAACCCTCGGCAGGTACATATATTAAACGATGTCAGCCTACTCACATATAATGCTATATCTCTTATATGGTCACGACCTCCGTTCAAATATTAAACCATCACGATATGGTTGATCCCACATATATTTCATGGTTCATCCCCTTCACTTATTCAAACATCATTTAATAATCCCGCAAACCTTAGTTTAAAAAGTTTCGATCAATAGAATTTTAGAACTGGGCCCCAACGCCTACGACCATCCAAATCCGACAGCTGACAATACAGCGCATCACTTTGGTTGATCCAACGGATATCGCTCGGTGGAGATGTGCAAACGATAATGCACGATGGCGCGCAATGGAGGTGGTTTTCCCCGAGCCCTTGGAGCCACGTGTCGGCTAACCTGTGGAATCGCTCCGAAATCTGAATTACCGCTTATTCCACAAGGGCAGTGCGATCAAACCCGTTGGGTTTGCTCCAAACCGCATTCACTCTTCCTCCTTCGTGGTTCCGCTCTCATGGTTCCGGTTCTACTCCTCAATACACCATTTCGACTTAACTCTGCCCACTTGTATTTCTTCTGCGCCTCTGTTATACAACCTCCATCTTCGACGGAAACACCTCCCTCTATATTGTCTCCTTCAATTTTCAACGGACCTTCATAATCCCTCACGAGGATTCATACCAACATTTGAACGAAATTCTGATATGGTCGGTCTTTCCTTGCACGACCATTAAATATTCACTAGATATACAAAAGCGTGTACTGTGGTGCCAGGGTAAATATAGTTTCACAGTCTTATCCCAATAAATAACAATCCCTCTAATTGCTTATACAAGTATGGCTAGGCATACTAAATAATTTCACTGACATCAATTTATTCCAATCCCATGCAGAATCACTATCAACTTGGTTGTACAGAAATCAACTATCATTCATCCAGAACTCATATGGTCACTCAGGGTTTAACTCGATAGATGCACAGTAATCCTGAAACAGCTTCCTCGTTATACAGTGAATTAACTTACAAACTTTTTGCTGGCCAGAGTTTAAACATCACTGGTGAATCATTATTCAACTTCCTAGTCTGCCTCTTTTCCTTGGCGTTCCTTTCATCCATCTACTCCGATGCATAGCTCCGCCATACATAACCCTTGCAGCTATGTTTTACAGTGCTCACAAGCATTGGATAATTAACCACAGTTCCACAATAACTTCAATCGATCCAAACGTACATGATCAATCACCGAGTTCTTAATTGCTATAGAATTCGATACTCTCATCAAGAACACACGGGATTATTCATATCGATAACCCAACAATCCTCCACACAAAAATTCATTCAGAGCATTTCCCATACAATTATTACTATGCCATCACCTGATTTCACAGTTTCCTTTGTGGGTTCACTGTGTTATGACTGTAATTTCCTTAGTATATATATATATATATATATATATATATATAACCTCACACATTATACTCCACAGTAAATCCATGTACAGATTTAATCATAATTTCACATAGGAGCCATTTATACTTCGAATTACAGAGTCTCACCATACCCATGCAATGTTGAACACTTAAAGATACCCACTCTGCACCTTGAATAGTTTTCTGCTTCTTTGCTATCCTCTGCTCCTTGACTGATGCTTCTCCTTACTTCTCTTTTTGCTATCTCCTTTGCCTTTCTTTTGCTATCTCTCTTTGTCTCTGTTTCCTCTGATGTCTTTGCTGCCTTTCTGCCCCTTGAATGATGTTTTAGGTGCTCCTCCTTTGTCATCTCCTTTGCCATCAATGACAACAATTCCAACAGCTCTAAGACACTAGAATAGCATAGACATCAAGAGAATCAAAGGAAACTAAAAATATCAAGAAATAAAAACTACCCACAAAAAAATGTCAATTATTGAATAAGCAATATATGATGTCTTAGCACTAAAGAATACATCCATAAAACTAAACAACTTTCCTACTTCCCAGAGGTTACAAGAAATTGGCTGAAAAATACATATGAATTATTAAAATTAGAGAACAATTTTAAATGCCATAAAAAGGTCGGAAATGATTAATATTTTTCACTCACCTTTACACGTTTTCCATAAAGGACTGAATGGAGGTATTTAATGGTGTTGTCAGCTCTGCTCCTCATGGAAAATTTATGCACCACTGCATAATCAAGAAAGTCGTATTGTTGTCAATATTCATAAGCAAAGATTCTAATACAAGGATGCAATTGAAAATTATCTAAAATGCTACGATGCATAGTCAAGAAACTCTTAATGTTGACAATATGCTTTCTGAAGTGACAATTTAGAAGCAAAGAATCTAATACAAGGATACAATTAAAAATTATCAAAAATCGATTCTGATCCCAAACGCTTGGTAGGCTTGCCTCATCATGAATAGGATATAGACTACCCTCATAATACTAGACAATTCAGTATATGGCTTATTTCTTAAGTTGCAAGTAAATATGTATCTTGAATACCACACACCATTACTGTCATTGCCATAAATCAAATACACACACACACACACACACACACACACACACCAAACTCCATGACAACTAGGCCTGTTAGAGTGGCAACACTCTATAAGTATTGTTCGAGATTCATTAATACTTTGCCACATTTTAATTTTAATATGTGACCAATGTAATCTTAGATGTTGTAGTTAGGGGCAGTAATTAGTGGTTAGGAGTCATTAATACATTGCTGCATTTTATTTCTAATATGCAACCAAAGTAATGTTAGATGTTGTAGTTAGGGCTATGTGGTAAAACTACCTAACCAATATGAAATTTCATAAATGTGATATATAGTGTTTTATAGTGTGTGAGGAGAATATATGCTTGAAATGTGAATAATAAAGTAAATATTTATTCTCACACTCCAACATTTTGTGTGGAGGAGGTATGCACCCTAATGTCTTGCAAGACCTTTGGGCTTTGAGCAATTTCCAAAGACACATTTATGTTTGTATAATTCCATTTAGTATTTATTTCCTTGGGATGAAGAGAAGCGATAGATACTTGATTGTCTTCCAACTATTGGTTTTTTATCACAAAATGAGATCAAGTCATTAACATAGGCTTTCAGCTTTCTTTACAAGAGCTCTTCCAAGAAATGATTGCCTACTTTCCTTCCCTTCTCAAAATACCTCAAAGTATAACCACTATGGCACCACTATTATTAGGCTAGTCATATGTTTTATGTAAATTTGAATAGTGAACTGAAGTTAAGTCATGGACGCTGGCAATGATCTCCCTTTAGCAAAAGAGTCATACTTTTTTCTAGGGCATATTAACAAGTAAACTAAAATCAAGTAGACAGTTAGTGATGAAACACTATATTTTCATTGTGCACTGTGCACTTGAAGATTTTAATTCTGGTTCTTTTCAAATAAAAAATAAAATAAAATAAAATTCATTTTCTCCATGGAAAAAAATAATCCTAGAAGAAACTTTGGACATTCCTTGCAAATCATTACATTCCTTCCACTATTTGAATAATTTCATAAATAAATATTGTAACAAATAACTCATCAAACATCATGCATTGCTATTATTGAATTCAAGAATTGATCTGCATGAATTCAATTAGCTCTTCAGTTGTTGTTATCATCTACACAACTATTCTCCTCCTTCCTGAAAATTCAAAAAATAATTAACTCCCATTTTTTCTTCTTTAAGTTGTTGTTAGACAACCATTTCACACATATTTATTCACTGGGTAACACTACATTTGTCCAATTTTAACATTTTCAAATTTTCAAATAGTAATGAAGAAATTCTAAATATAAAACTATAGACTCCTTCAAATTCCAAGTTTATGGATGGAAGACATTCATCCAATCAGAGTTTAAAAGATAAATATAATCTGCACAATGCAGGATGGTCAGGACTTTGTGTGAATTATTAAGACTTGAAAGGAAAATATGATGGAGGATGCCTTCTTGAGTTGCAGCGTCGCTCACGATTTCTCAAGTTGGATCATAATTGAATAATAAATGTTGTTTTGGGTCCAATTTGTAGTACTGACCCACTAAGATCTCCTTCGTGTACATGTTTCATTCATATTCTCAATGAACTCCACCTAAATGTATATGAAACTTTGGGAAGGCCTATCACACTGCTTAGAGTTTACAACCAACACAATCCACTCATTGAGAATTCAACTGACAAATTTCCCATAGTCTATCAAAGGTTGTGACGCTCACGTTAGGAGGGAGCTATATATGGCATTGGATACACATACTAAGAAACCAGTCCAGACTTAAGATTTCTCTTGCTAGGTGGGGTGTCTACTCCCTATTGGATTTGCACTCATAAACACATGACAAACATTAATCGAAGGCAACCCTAATATTGCATAATATATTTATTGACATCATGCATTGCCTCCTGTTATACACTAGGCTTCTTTAATATGCCATGATGGTCAACTCACTTTGTCAATACAATAGGAAACAGCTATGATCTACAAGATTGAACTCTAAAGAACATAACTTGTTGAATCAATGCTTCTAGCATTCCCTGTAGTTTAAATCCAACTTCTAAGATGTGAGGAAATTGAAAGATAGAACAAACTAGAAAAGTTGATTCCAACTTTTATGTTGGACATCTATTTAAACCCATGTTTTCAACTAGTTGTTCATTGCACTCAAATATAAGAAACAACATTCCAAAGAGCTTGCAGAAACTAAAATCCTGCTAAACGTTTCTCTTCTTTTTATTCCAGAATCCAAACTCTCCAAGATAATTACAACCCTGAATTATGTGCTTCAGAGGATGGCTCAAATTTTCTATCCATGTCACAATAAATTTTACACTCTACATTACCCCTTATCAAAGCTCTGACATGTGTCTGCACACTAAGAATCAAGAATACACCATTCAATCCTAATGCTATGTAAAGACCCAACAACAAGGGAAAAAGGAACCTCTCACAAATGGTATTAATAACTTTGTACATTCAAATAATAAGAAAAGTATAATATATAAAATTTTAAAGGTAAATATAGTGACCTCATTAACCAAGACGAGATCTTGTGGACTTACAATAATTCACCTTTTTGTGCAAGAAGGAAATACTTCCAAACATCACCAACTACAATAAAGTATATAAAAATGTTGCTGCAGTGTTCTGTAGTATAAAGGAAGTCGAGTTTCAATTAATAAAGCACACTATTCATAGGCAACAAGGGCATGGTGATGGACAACTTCAGATTCCATGCCATTTTTTAATTTCCAAGATAACACCCCTATTTTGTGTGCTGAAATGTTTAAGTAATCTAATAGCTAGGAGTGTCTTGAAAACTACCTAGTTAAATGAGTTTTAGTCCAGATTACAAATTCTTACAAGGAAATGCTCCCACATTTCACCAACTGAAATACAACACAAAAACTCAAAATAGCAGCAATGCCTCCACTTAGAATTCAACTAGGAACAATGCACATACCAATCATGTTTTTGAAGTATGTTAGTTATGGGGAAATTAGATTGTTAATGAGCTTGCTCCAATTCATCTAATACCAGGTGAATATTTTTAGGTTAGCCATAAAATGAAGTATTGTTTATTGTTGAAAGTGCAGGGTCTATTGTAAAACACATGCAAGCTAATAAGAAGGGAAACTAAGTTCAACATTATGTTTTGCGGTTACTCTATTAACGCTGGTTTAACCAATTTGTTTTCCTATTTCAGTCTCTTTTGTTGGAAAGCATGGTTGTGTTGCTTGGTATGCAAGTAACACTGCTATTATCTTTCTTGGGCATCATAGAATAATAACATCTTGGTATTTTGGCTAGAAATCATAGAATAGGTCCCCTGTTCGTTTCAGACTTGGAAATAACCTTGCTGAAGTTGAAAGAACAGTGTTTCAGTTGTCCAGATGAATCAATACACATATTGTGCAGTCTAACTTTCATGTCCAACAAAGCTCCAGCCTACCCAATATATGATACAAAGTATTTTTTTTTACAACATTGTTACAAATTCTAGCCAAATATAAAAGCATCTCTATTTGATTTAATTAGGGAGGATAAATCTTAATAGACATCCACAAATTGATGTGCAATAGATTGGTGTTGAACTAGAAACCTGTACAAATAGTTTTTTTTATATCCTTCCTCATTTACCAGACCCAAAAGAAACCTTATTTCCTAATAAACCTTCAAGTATTCAGTTTTGATGTCTCAGACCCTTGTAATGATCCTCTTTTAAGTGGAGAAGAGAGAAGGGATTTTATTCTTATAGGTCACAAATAGAAGTAAGTCACCCTGCATGGATTACATGACCATGCAGGTAACCACATTTTGTAGAACACATCACGGTCAAGTGGTGCATTCACATGGAAAGACAACACTTGGCAATCTTGAGCGAAGATAAATTTTAGGTTATTGGGACTAGAAGGTGGAGCTAAGGTAATGCATATCTTACAGGGCCCTACTTAAGGACTCAATAGGATCAGTGTAGCTCCATATACAGCTAAAGGGGATAGGTAAGCATTTTTGGGTGTCTTAGTGGCCAAATATAGCGAATTTGACCTTCTAGAGCAAAGATCCTAAGCCAAAATTTCTAAAAATATGGATAGAACCCACAAAGAAAGATTACGTCATACTATATAGCGTCTCTGAGAAGATCAGGTGGAGCTCCTCCATAAGGAGTTGCAATATGTGCGTATATGCATGTAATGTACATGTGCATATGGGGTCATCATCAGGCTTGTGCAATTGCATAACAAGCTCGGGTGTTGCTATTACACTTTTCATTTAAAGTCACTTCATGAATAAAGAGAACCTTGCAATATACCAAAGTTAAAGCTTCAAATAGATTTATGAGAATCCCAGATTGGGAAATGATATCTACAATGAACCTCATGTAAAAGATAATTGTTTCATGTTTCTAGTTCAGCAAACACTTTCATCTTCTGGGATCTGCTGATTTGTCTCAATGCCAAACTAATGAGAGAAAACCTGAAGCTGGCTCGGGTATGATTTTAGTCCAAAGGACAAATTGATATGACCCAAATCATAAATAACCTATTTCTGTCTTTAGATATATGTAAAAATAATGCATACATTTTCCCTGCAAAGTTACATCAAGATCTGCCCAAGAAACTCTTAACAGGTAGATTAAATGGTGGTTATGGCCGCCTCCTTTGATGAGAAACAAGAGAAAACACCTACAAAATAACAGAAATAGGGAAACAATGATCTCTGAAACATTGAATTCTTTTGGAAACAACTTCATCAAGTTCTTAAGGAATGAAAAATTACTTCAAGAGGGAAGCAAATATCTAGAAGAAATAGAACTCTGCATCTTCAAGGCTTACATCTTTCAAAATTTTTTAGAGCCAATCAACTTCAAGGACTTGTAGCCGCCTCTTTGATTTAAAAGTGTTAAAATTGGAAACGAGGAAAATTTTCCATTTTTTGATAGCTCCAACTAGGAAGATAATTTCAACATTGAACTCCTCTCTTCGAGAGGACCATAATTGATATAAATTTTGTCTCATTTGGACAAGCAGAAGATGTTTTTTTATTGTATCCTCTCACGCGTAATTTTTCAAGCTAGGCCCCTCACCTTATGTTGGCTCAATTAGCCCAAGAGACACACCTATTCATCTTCCATCATATTATATAAATAGGGGAGCCTTATCCCTCATTTAGACAAATGATAAGGGCTTGATCTATGGCTGAGGCAGTGGTGGTCTTCAAGGAGGACAAAGGAAGGTCTGTTGCTGGCTTGACTTCTGTTCTAGGCCGAGTCTTCCACATATGGTCAGCCGCAGGTAAGGATTATCTTGTTTGGGTTATCTCTCTATTGCTAGCTCATACTCTGGTAGGCCGAGTTAAGTTTTGGGCTCTTCTCTGAAGGAGGAACCCTATCCTCACGAGGCCACATCACTGTCCTCTTATTTCTGTTAGGGATACTGCATATATCTCAAGGAATGGAGGATGAGATTCCTATCATGGTTATAATATCATTCTAATCAAAGTTCCTTATATCTTTAGGTAAGCCGCATTCAAGAGGATGAGTTTTGGATGGTTATAAATGATTCTTGTGCAGCCCTAACTAGTCTCAGGTGGATGACTATATTCAACCTTAAAAAGACTTATCCTTCTCGGCTATCTACAGTTCATGCATCGATTACAATTTTGAGTAGATCACTGTTTTGTATATTCTTAAGGGATGTCATGATCATATCTTCAAATTGACCAGTCAGCATTGACTTTGAAGCATTGTGCTTTCCTCTCTCTCTCTGCTGAACATTTTATGATTAATAATAAGAAGATTTGAACAAGGGTTTTTCCCTGTCTTGTGCCAATTTCTTGTGCCTTTATATCTTGGCTTGTCTTCAGCATCTATCATTTATGTTCTTTAGTTAGTTATTGTCATATAATGTTTTAAGTGATTTCTAAAGGAATAATGGGCATTTGGTTAAATGAAGTATCTAACCTATGCAAAGAACATGTTTACTAAAGTTAACATGATTTCAAAGCTGGGTTGAGGACAAGCCTAAGACGAAGAGAGAAATCACTAAAGAGATGCAGAAAAATCTCCATGGTCCCTTCCTCCTCCAAGATCAGACAACATTTAATTATGAAGATTTCCAATTTCTGGGTCATGGACTTGATGGAATTTCTACTATTGTAGACGGGCAAGGCTTGAAAGTTGATGGAACAGCTAATCCGGGCCTCATTTTGGAATTTCCTTTCCAGAAGCTCTTAGGATTGAATTTTTATGAATCTCCCTGCTCTGAAAATTCCAGGGTTTAGGGCATCGTTCTTGAAGCTCAAGAAGATAAGAAAAGAGCTCAAAATAAGACATAATTTTCTCAGAAAACATATAAGTAAGATCACAATCCATTACATTAATTTAATTGTTGTTCTTTGGTTCATTGCATGTCTTATTGTTGATTTATATAAAAATTAGAAAGGTTTGAAACTTATCGGTTGCATAAGTGTTTTTCCATTGTTGGTTCTCTCTTTCTAGCATACTAAATTCGAAGAAAAAGGAGACAGGGACTTTGGGACTGATTTAGCAATAAATTGCATCATAAGAAATGTAGTGAAACACAAAGTAGTGTATTTTTGTCCCAGTCCACTTAATTGTGTTGTTGAAATTAAGTTTATTTTCATTTTTTTCTTGCTTCAATCTAACCTTTAAAGGAGTGGTGATTTTAGGTCTATTTTGAGCACTTGGAAAAATAATTTTCCTTTACTGTTGTCATGAACTTATTTGTTGCTCCTTTATCATTTTCTTATTTCTGTTCCAACTGCTCATAAGTGGCTTTAAGTGTTTTTAGTACCTCAAAAGGAGGTGAAAAGTTCTAGACTTGTTTGCAATTAATTTGGAATTTGACATAATGACACTGACATATTGCTGTCCCAATCACCTTCTGCACTAAAAATTCCTAGAACAGTCATGAAGAAAAATAAATTTTGACACCTTGGATGCAGCCAATCACAATGAGTCCTAGACGATCTTGAAGATAAATTTTTCCTCTTTCTAAATAGCCCTTACATGCCCCCAAACTCCCACTAGTTGATGACAAATCGATTTTTTAAGTTGAAAATATATATATTTAATTGCTAGCCGACCTACACTCTCATATAGGCCTCACTCCAAAAGGACGTGTCGCTTCATTTCAAGTCGAAATCATAGAAATAGAATAGCTTACTATCACTTTTCCGAACTTATTTTGGTCAAGAATTTCAGATTTTATATAGTGAGGCTTATTTTGGTCAAGAATTTCAGATTTTATACAGTGACATGATGATAAAGGAGGCCAAGAATGATATATTTGGAAAAAAAGAAAAAAAAACTGCTTGATACCTTAAATTTGGATTACAACAGAGATCAGTTCTTTGTAGGCTTGAACCTGCATTTGTAAAATTGTGTAGCAAATTTTCAGAACCTATATTACAAAACTCTGGTGTCATCTTTAGAACTCAAATTGCAGAGGTAAATTTTCATAAGACAAAATTTCTGATTGCAGTCTCAAGATATAGTAGCTCAGACTTGTATATGAGTCATAAATCATCATTTTGTGTGGAAGGATCAAAGCTTTGGAGCACTATACCTCAGGAACAGAGGTGGAGAACAGAAGATCGGACATGTAGCTTCATCACATCTACAATAGCATCACTGAAACTCTCGGATCTGTATATTTCCTCATAATCATTGACAGACAAGTCTTGGACCTGAGTTTTCAGCGAAATTCAGGCCTATTGCATTTGAAAAGAGCTCATATCTGTGGTAACAATATTCTAGATTGTTTTCAGGCCTATGCTCAAGGCTACAGTGTTGTAGCATATTCTAGGTTGTTTTCTTCAACACCACGCCTAATGCCATTTGTTGGAAGCAACGTCCTGCCCCTTCTGATTTTGTAAATTTGGTGATGTGTTAAGATCACAGAAGGATACAACGAGAGAAATATCATCGGTAGTGGTGCCTAAAGCACTGTATACAAAGGGAAGCTTTTTAATGGGATGACAGTGGAAATCAAGAAGCTCAAAGTTTAATTAGAAGCAGAGGCCCAAAGTTGTTTTATGGCAGAGTGAAAGACACTGGGTAAAATCAGGTATCAGAACCTTGTGAAAATTATGGGTGTAATTTCCAATTGGGATGTCAAAATCCTTATCAATCACCCTCATAGATAAATTGTTTGAAAGTCAAAATTGAGTAATAAAAATCATTTGAATACCTTTTCTCATAATGCCTATGACCCTTAAAAAAACAAAATATTGATGTAAATGAAACCCTCACCCTTATTTGATCTTTAGAGTGGCTCCGCCCGTGAAATTCGAATGTTTTTAGTTTTCTAGATAAATCAAAATTCTTACCTACCCCGATCCAACCATTGATGAATCTAGCAACATCTTGCCTGCTATTGTTTCTCTCCAATTCATGCCCAATGGTAGTTTAGACATGCATTTACGCAAGGACTCTACTCAGCTTGACTGGGCGACAATTCTTAGAATTTCTATGGGCGTTGCAGAGGCACTAGTGTATTTACACAAAGAATGTGGAATCGGGGAGATTTTCCACTGTTATATTAAGCCCAACAATATTCTTCTTGATGAACAGTTTGAGGTGTACATAAATGATTTTGGAATTTCACGGTTAATCGATCCACAGCATCGTGGCAGCACGCTTTGATGTGATGTCTGCTAATGCTTTAAACTTCAACCTCTTCATTTATTTGAGGTTTGATCGACTTGTCAAACAATAGGCTAAGAAGTATACTTCCTTCACAGTTTGGGTTGCCCAAAGGCCTCAGGAGTTTAATAACTCCATCAATAAGTTGACAGAACTCAGAAACATCAAATATGGGATCAAGACCAAAAAAAATATAAGATAAGTCAGAGACTACTACAAACCCAACATGCAACTCAGATTCAAGACATCGAAATCAAACAAGCTCAGTAAATTTTCTTGCAAGGCATTAAAATATGGGGTTTTGAAAAGCTAAACAAAATATGAAAATAGCATTTCCGAAGGTTCATTTTATAAATACCCGGTGGGAAGGTTGTGGACTAAAGTCAGCAACATCTTGAGATTACTTCCCCTCAGAAGCCAATCCGGTGTGAGGCCAATCCGGCGTGCATCTCCATAGCTATGGCATCAACCAGCTACCTCAAATGATACAAATAAATAGATAATCCCTCTTGGAAATCCGACAGAATGCTCACCACAGGGTTCCACTTTCTCCTACTCCTGAATGGTGTGTGGATTTTCTTTTGCAGGCTAGAATAAAACATTATCAAAAAATTAAAAATAGAATCATTCGGTTCAACTGCAATTTAACCTTCCTTGTTAGCGATTTTTGTCTCGTGAACTTCATTCAATTTTTGCTCACCCAGGGCGGAATTTTTTTGGAGGCGGGAATTGCAATTAATTTAAAAATAAAAATTAAAAATTAAATGTCAATAATATATATATATATATATATATATATATATATATATATATATATATATATATATATATATTACTAAATTAAAAATTCAATATAAATAAATAAGATATTAAGATGCATATAAATTATTTAATATATAAAACTTATAAACATAATTGATTAGTAGTTGGTCATATTTAAATTAAAAGACTCAAAATTAAATTTGTGGTTTTTTCTTATTTTAATATAGACATAAAAATGTATGATAAAATTTCCTCTATAAAGGTTTGATAGTTATTATTTTTTTTGGACTAAGCTTCCACCTATCATAATGAAGCTAATTGCCCAGATTTAGCATTATGAGAGTGTTTTTTGGCTCCCCTTATGTTGACTATACTAGGGTTTGGGAGAAACCCTAATTTTGCAAGAAAATGACCCCCATTCTATTTTTAACCTATGCCTCTAAGGGCATAGTCTCATCAAAATCACATGACACAATGGCGGGATTTATTGCATAGCATGTTACCCTAGGCCCTTGACTGGTCATATGACTCAACATGTGCATTAGGGTTTTAGAGAATTATATCTTTTCCCCGACATCCTTGAAACCTTAGGCGTTGGTGATTGAAGTTCCAACCTTGTCGTGAATTAATCATTACTCTCGAGGGTACTTATCATCTTCACCTTCTCATATTATCTCGAAAATGGATCATTCATATGCATCAGGGTTTACAAGGTACCTCATATAGCATTAGTCCTCATTCCCTCTCATTTCATTAGGGTTTGTGCACGTAGTTGTTTTCCGGAGTTATCTTGTCATCAACTTGCATTTGCAAGGGTGTTTTCCCATTGGTCATATTGCGCATGTGCCCTTATGCTCTCCATTAATTTAGGGTTTGGATTATCATGATCTTGTCCATATGTTATAAAATCCTAAGTTATCATAGCCATGAATCAAAGGTTAAAACCTTTTTCTCTTGAATTTCACTTTGGCGTGTATTACTCAACTTGCTCTCCACCAAGTTTTAAGGAATCATATCCATCATATCCATGAGCATAGGCATTATTTTCCAAAAATAAGGTTTGTTTATGTGTGAGAGAGTAAACGTCCAAAGCATGAAATTTTGCTTCATATGTTAATATTAGAAGAAAAGTTTGAACATTCAAGTCATAATGGTTTACAAAACCACCTAGAAAGTCTCTAGTGTAATCATCGCAAGATATACTTAAGTTGAGGATAACCTTATCATGCTCGCTAAATGCCTTACTTAATGCATGCCTGAAATTATGTTATTTGTTTGATAACCACATCTTTATATTGCGAATGTGAAACAACTTTGGATAGTGATACCTTAGAGCCATAAAGGGACTTACTATTCGTATTCTTTTATGGTGTAGCTTGTGCCTTCTTGTAATGTGGCATTTCAGGTCTTTTTTTAAACCACTAAGGGGGGCCACCAATTCAAAAGGAATAATGACGCGGTGGTATACATACAAGAGGGCTCTCAATCATATGTGTATTTGGTCACTTATTCTCATGAGGTTGGCGTGTGTGCACATGGATAAACCAACACAAATTTTCGCTAAAAGCATCGCCCCAAACAATGAAAGGAGAACTGCCCAACTTGGCCTCACATGAAAATTTGGAAAGCACCAAGACGTTGGACACTGAGAAAGCATTGGGTAAGGGTGAACATGCGATACTATGAGAAACAAAACACTTGGGTCTTCCAGTATTTTAATACAGTTGTAGAAGCAACGGCTAAAGTAGAGAAAAATGCATCATTCATTTATGTAACAACCCTCTTTGTTATTGAAACTATTTTGGAAGCAACTAATTCCAAATTAGACTTGGTTTTCTGAGTTAAGGAGGGTTTTCCCTGACATGGTATGGTACGTGTAAAGAAAACTTTAAGAAAAGTGGCTCATGCTTGGAGTTTTTTCTTTATTGGTTGAAAATGTGAGGATCATCACAATTGCATCCAAAGGTCGCATGTAAAGAACTATTGGTAGAAAGCTCGGTGGTCACTACAACACGAATGCACACTCCAAAGTAGAGCATAAAAATAAAATGGTAAAGGGAGTTAATGAGTTCTAATCATTACGAGAGAGAGAGAGGACGAGTTGTGCTTTTCCTTTGGGCGATATGAACATCTATATACAAGCCAGATGCCATGGGAATACGACATGTATGTATGTATATTATTAAAATCCATAACAAGGACCTTTTAATGATGTTAATGCGTTATTAGGGTGCAAGAGAAGCCACATAATGGTGCGACCATACAACCTCTTCAGTTGTGGATGCGACCAATGCATTGGAGAATTCGAGCTGCAAGAAATGACTTTACGATCGCACACTAGCTTTTTGGGCTTGAATACGAATCAAATTATTTAAGCTTAATGCAAGCAATGTTGCAGTGGTCGCAGTGGGTTCTGGAAACACGAACAGTTTTTATCTTTGTCTGCCCGTTGAAATCGTCTTTCAGATGAGGCATGTTCTATTACAGTAATACCCATGATGCTATGTGTCCTGCGATGGGGGGGTTATACTCCAAGTTATAAGGTTTTGTTTACGACTGTGTTGGCAGGATTATCGAGTTACTTTCTTTCAGATTACTTGAGAACGTTGAGTTTATCTCTGAAGGTGGTCCTTGATGAGCTATCGCATATTTACAAAATGCTGCTTGCCTGTGTGGATGACCCAGTTCCAGCATCTCATTAGCATTTCAAGGATAGTACGAAAGGAAGTGATCCAGTCACTATTTCAAGAATTTCGAATTGGCCAAGTGAATTTGTTGTGTAAGGATGCCTCACATATTATAGTTGAAGCCAATCGAGACTCATATCGATGGCATTAAATTCATGGCCAAGGCTACGGATCAATCGTTGAGTCGCAACCTCAAGTAACAGCTAGGAGGTGCAACCTCTGGCTAGTTGTGACCAGTTTCTGAGTCGTAGTCTGCAACCTACCCAACCTGGCAACCAATGTGACCTCCACTAGTTGCACTGCAGAATCACATATGAATGACCCAGAAAATGCAACCAGTGTGACTAGTATGACTCTCCCTTTGTTTTGACGTTGCGTGGAGGCCATCAGTATTAATTAAATCAATGAGAGTGAAGTGCTCACTTTTGCAAGTGACATACACCATATCAAGAGACATAATTCATGTATGCCTCTTATCTATGGTCGTTGGAACGTTGGTGAGGCTCTAACAAAGATTGTTGAAGGATTTTTTGTGATCAAGGCCAAAGGAGAAGCTGATACTTGGAATATATTGAAGCAATAAGACATGCAAGGTCTGTGTTGGGTAATATATGTGAGCTATAGAGCTTGGATGATGATACATCTCTACCTTCGCTAAACAAATTGTTTCTCCCTCTTAGCTTGGGAGGCAAACCCAAAAAAATGGAAAGGTTGCATGTTGTAAGTTTTGCAACAAGAGGCATCCCTACACATGTTAATGTTTCCTTGGTGGTGTAGTTGGCCTATGATAGTGTTTTTGTAGATTCGGGTGTGTTCCATAGTGCCGATCTAGCTCGTCGAGCCCGAGGAACTGTACAGGTTGTAGCTCACTATAATGACTCCGCAAAGGGACTAATATTGAAGTTGTTGGATACTTCCTGGTGTTCATTCATGCCCCCACAACTAGTTAAATTACACAGTTGTGGAGCTGCAGTCAACACCCATTCAGCTATAAGCCCATAGGAAAAATATTGGTTGAAGTGACATAGGGGAATTATAAAATCCGATCTCTCTGACAACGTTGTGGCACAACAATTGACCACACAACGGTCTAAATTGATTGTTTTTTAATATCATTCTTTCAATTAGTTGAATGTGCTTCCAGTATCATTATTTGATTATAAATACATATGACCCATCTAGGGTGTCATCTAGCAAGCAAGGTGGTTCCTTACAAAGCTCTAGGAACCTCGCAATAAACTCAAAGGTACTTAGCAATCGCATTATTTCAACAGTTGGGCAACAAATGTTCTAGGTTTCCAAAAACCCTCAACGTCCTCCTCTTCTCACTCATAATAATGTGAGTATCGCTCACCAATATCTCTACAGTTATGCTAATATTGATTTGAGCATGTAACGGTCAATACGCATGAGAGAGTAGTGAGGAAGTTGAAGAGTCATGAGGGGAGGTCAAGGGTTAGTTGAGGCTAGGACTAGATAACTGACTTGTGCTCCAGAGCTAGAGGCACTCAACACTTGGTAGCTAGCAGAGGGAGTTGTAGTGAGGCTAGGGCTTTGGCTATGGAAGCATGCTAAGATGTACCAAGTGCTAAGGTTTTATAATGCATGTTAAGGAGTGTTATTGATTTCTAGGGAAACACAAGGGAGAACTAGGTCAAAATGCATGGAAATGACTGAATTATAAGAGTGTGTGACAAGTAGTGTCAACAAGTTCTAGGTGTGTTAAGGAGGGAGTGACATGGTATTTTAGGCAGTGCTAAGGCATGCTCAAGAGTCAAGGAAGCATGCAACCAAGATGTGCCAAGTTCCATGGTGTGCCAACATGTGCTAGGAAGTGTTACAAAATTCCAGGGAAATAGAAGGGAGCACTAGGTAAAAATAATGCATGGAAATGAATGAACAATATTTTGTGACAGGAAGTGTCAGTGAGTTCCAGGTGTGCTAAGGAGGGAGTGACAATATCTTCTAGGGAGTGTTACGACATGCTAGAGGCCAAGGAATCACGCCAATATGTCCTAGGTGCTAGGGTGTGCCATTGCATGCTAGGGAGTGTTAGGAAGTGCCACAAAAACACAAGGGAGCACTAGTTTCAAATACATGGAAATGAATGAATAAGAGTGTGTGATAGGGAGTGTCAGTGAGTTCTAGGTGTGTTAAGGATAGAGTGACGAGGTATGCTAGGTAGTGCCAAGGAATGCTAAACTTCTAGGGCGACATGCCAAGATGTGTCAGGCACCAGGTTGTGTCAATGCATGCCAAGGAGTGTTAGGGAGTGCCATGGAAACGAAAGGAGGAACTAGTTCAAAATGCATGGAAATGAAGGTCGAATAAGACTGAGTGATAAGGAGTGTCATTGATTTCGAGGTGTGTTAAGGAGGGAGAGACAAGGTTATATGTTAGGCAGTGCCAAGGCATGCTAGAGTGCCACAACATGTTAGGGAGTGGTAGGGTATGCTAGGGAGTGCCAAATCATGCCAAGGAATGTAGGGGGTGCTACCACATGCCACATAGTGCCAAGGGATTATTATAAGTTCCAAGTGCTATGGCATGTCAAGATGTAAAATATGTTTCTCAATTGTTTTATGGCCACAGTTGGAAATGAGCCTTGAATTGGTAACTTGTAACTTGTTAAGTGGGTTAAGTTAAAACTATACATGAGTAGCCTTAGATGAATTATATTCAAATCTTAGGTGAGAAATTCATAGTCTAGTTGTAGTAACCGTACCTTGGCCAAGTTGTTGTAGTCGAGATAAGACTTGGTTGGGTTCCCAAGTCCCAAAAACATTTAGGGTAGTTGTGAGGGAATGATAGCTAGGGTGTTCCAGGGCATGACAAGGAATGAAAATTCATGATAACACATGTTATAAATTTTCAATGCATGTTGAAGAGTGTTAGGGAGTGCTAGTGAATCACAAGGGATAACTAGGTGAAAATGCATGCAAATGAACAAATAAGAGTATGTGCCAAGGAGTGTCAACGAATTCCAGGTATCTCAAGGACAAAGTATGTTAGGAGAAGGTCATAATAGAACTTGTAGGAGAGAATCCTATGGTTACAATAAGGGGTTGTCAAAGCGGTTTCAAATAAAGGGAGACTTTGGGTTGGGCACAACATTGTTTTCCCAATGACTTGGTTGGGTTCCCAAGTCGCAAAAAAAGCAAGGCTATCTATGAGGGCATGACAACTAGGAGTGCGAAGGTGTGCTAGAGAATGCCAGGAAGTACTAACACATTTTTGGAACAGGGTTCCCTAACCTGCGTTTTTGTATAAATTTTTTACTAGTCAGTCTTGCATAGGGGTTTTAGGGTGGGTCAAAGCCCCTAATGTTTTGTAATGGGTTAAAGGGTAGCTTAATTAGGGTCTGTAAAACATGATTTTTGGACCATAGGATAACGAAGGCTATGATATTATAAATAGATAGATAGTTGGGTCTAGGAAGTAGGAAGTCATAAGATTGAAGCTATGTGCGAACTTTTAGATCTGTTTGGGTTGTTTTGGGTAAGGACTCCTACTGGCTGTGTGCGTAGAGATCCTCAGTCCTGCTATGTGTAGACCCCGCTAGGGTGTGTGCACGGGCTGTGTTTGGGTTGTAAGTGGATCCTTGATATTAATGAATGCGAAGTATAGTTGAAGTATCTGTGTGTTATCTGAATCGATTATGTTTACTACTGAAGCGCATCTATGATATTGATTTAAGCTGTGAAAGTATCTGTGTTCTAGAATTGGCATGAGTATATCTACGATCTGAAAGAAGATTTGATTATAATGCTCTGTGATGGTATTTGGTAATGCGCACGTGGATGCGAATGTACTGACTAGATCTGATAGCTTTGTTATGGTTATATGTTGGTTACACTTTTAAAAGAGTTGCGAATAGACTCATTCTGTGCGAACCAAATAAGCTGCAACCTAGATCTACCTTGTATTACCTACTCTTTCCCAGGGTGCGGAAACTTGGTTCCAACACCCTCCCATACTACTTCGGGTGAGACCTTGGCCTGCGCGAGTAATTTATTTCCAAAAGGGCCAGTAGTATAGGGGTTTGTTGGCAAAACTTAACTTCCAAACCCGGGTCAGGACCCCTCAAGCCAACACACATGCTAGAAAATTCCAAGGCATGTTAGGCATGCCAAGACAAGGCAACTATTAAGGCATGCCAAGATGTGCCAGGTGCTAAGGTGTGGTGCGAACACATGCTAGGGAGTGTTAGGTCCAAGTGCTAGGGAAACACAAGGGAGAAATAGTTTCAAATTCATGTAAATTAAGTGTCGAAGAGTTTCAGGTGTGTTAAGGAGAGAGTGACAAGGTATGTAATGCACTTCGAAGGCATGCTAGAGTCTTAGGAAAGCATACCAAGATGTGTCAAGTTCCAGGGTGTGCCAATGCGTGCTAATGAGTGTTAGGGAGTGATAGGGAAACACAAGGGAGTACCAGGTTAAAATGAATGGAAATGAATGAATAAGTGTGTGTGATAGGGAGTGCCAGCGAGTTCCAGGTGTGTTAAGGAAAGAGTAGCAAGGTGTGCTAGGCAATGCTAAGTCATTCTAGAGTGCCAGGGTGGCATGCAACCAAGATGTGTCCAGATCCAGGGTGTGCCAACATGTGCTAGGAAGTGTTATGGAGTGTTAGGGAAACACAAGGGAGCACTAGGTAAAATTAGTGGATGGAAATGAAAAAATAATAGTTTGTGACAGGAAGTGTTAGTGAGTTACAGGTGTGATAAGGAGGGAGTGACAAGGTATGCTAGAGGTCAGGGAAACATGCCAATATGTGCTAGGTTATAAGGTGTGCCAATGCATGTCAGGGAGTGTTATGGAGTGACAAGGAAAGTCAAGGGAGCACTAGTTTCAAATGAATGGAAATGAATAAGAGTGTGTGATAAGGAGTGTCATTGAGTTATAGGTATGCTAAGGAGGGAGTGACAAGGTATGCTAGGTAGTTCCAAGGAATGTAAACTATGGCATGTCAAGATGTAAACTATGTTTCTTGGGTGTTTTATGACCACAATTGGATGTGATGAGCCTTGTCTTGGTAACTTGTTAAGTGGGATCAGTTGAGATTGGACATGAGTTGTCTAAGATGAGTTACATGTAGTTCTTAGGTTAACAAGCCATATGTTGAATTTCCAAGACACATGAGAATTTGGGTTTGGTCTTAGAATATTTGATGCAAACACACTCAAGTGCCACAAAACATCTTTTCACAACAAAATCTACACACATTAGGGAATCAACTAGTGCACATGAAAATTCTTAACTTTTTCAAACCGTTATTCGTTAAATTAAAAACTATAATAGAATAGGCTAGAGCTCTCGTACCAGGGATGATGGACCTTTACAATCACACTGATACAAGGAATACAAATAGGGCTTGGTGTTAGTCCTTTGACAACCAATATACCTTGAGCAAGACAACACTTGACCCATTATTTGATGGTGGCCACACATAGCCATTTCAGTACACATGTCTTGAACACATATGGTTGGTTCTATTGCCTCCCATTAAACTCCTCAATCTTCCTCTATCAATGAACTCAACTCCTTTATATTAATGAACTCGGCTCAAAAAAAATTTCCTTCTATCTACCTCTTTTTTCCTTTAAGGTCTGCAACACTTAAGGTTTTCGATCAATTGTTCACAACTCCATTGTAAAAACTCTTTGGTCTACCCACTTTTTCCATACTACTGCTCCAAGATGACAAGTCTAGGGATATGGAGGTTTCTCTTCTTCTCAATGATGCAATCCTCTATAATACAGTGAACTAGGGCTAGTTGGCTAGCCCACTTGACTTCTACTTTAGTCCTTCAAAGTCTGCACGTCCTTAGGCCCAATACACTTACCCTTCTACTAGTATTGTTTTATTCACAAGTACATGACTTAGAGCTCTTCTTTGACAGTCTCCTAACAACCCTCCAATTGTACTTGGATTTCCATCAATTTTCCCAACCACAATAAATTATTTTTACTGATCTAGTTCCCACAACACTGCCCTCATCTAAGGCTCTTCAAATATGCCACCTAATAGTGATTTGAGTCCTATAAAAATCACTATTATTGTGTACCAATGTATTTATTGTCCAATCTATGAACTGTTAGTCATCCATAATTTTAACTATCTGTAGATGACTATAAATTGGTTCTAGATTTATAAAAACAAGATTACTGAATATTGTGAGTTTTAGAAATCTCACTGCCTTCATTATCCTTAGGATAATTTTTTAATTATTTCATTATCCCATCCTGTCAAGGTCAGCTCACTACTCCCAAAAGACCCATCATGGGCTCATGCCACTAAATTTCACTATGTTTGGCCACCTCTGACCTTACCACTCTGTTTTGACTTGTCTAACCCCTCTACTTCCACCTTAGATTGCCAAGAAACCTAACCTTTTCCCCCTATTCAGAAAATTCCTCAACCATCAGTGATCTCAAGATATCTCTCTTGGATCTTTAGATAAATCAAAATTAGAGGTTTTAGGTCTGAAATGCATAAATTCTGTCAAAAAACTATGTTTTACACCTAAAAGAAAACCCCAAATCAAGTTTTCAGCCAAAGGTCAAGTCCAAAAGGTTTTCCCCCTAGGTCATTTAGGTTTTCATAGTTATAGGATTGTTTAGTTTTATAAGTTTATGTTTTTCCTGTGCCAAGAGGCTGCATTCAAAAGGAAGAAGGTCATGTAACTTTTGTCCAAATCTTATCAAAATCCTTCAAGGAAGGCATGCTTGGTCAAACCACAACGTCTACAAAAGACAACTACCCATCTTAGACATTTATGCAGGAATGAATGAGATGGCCATCAGCAGAAAAAGAGGTAAGGTAAGAGGGAAAATGATCCCTAAGGACAGCCACAACAAAGGAGAGGAAGTGGGCCTGTGTACAAAGAGGATCAGGGTTTTGGGACTTATTGGAAAAAAAACAGTGTTGCCAAGTAAAGAACCAGTACCAAGGCCACAAGGACAGAAGGCACAACAACAAAACCAAGCACACATTGAAGAGTTTCAGAAATTATGAATGAAAAAAGGGAAAAAGGTGAGGTGAACTGAACATAAATGAATGAACTTGAAAGGGTTATAGAGAACTTAGAAGACAGCACAACTTGTTCTTCTCTAGCAGCCCTAAAACCTAAAAGTTCGAAAATATAGACAAAACAGGTCAAATAAAGAGGATAAATCCTCCTTCATAACAACAAAATGTCTCCAAAGGCTTTTCAAGGTGGCCTCTAGGTTTTGTCAAAATAACAGAGTCTCACTGCACCAAAAGGAGAAAGCACAAAGTATATCAGTAAGGGAGATCAAGTTTTAAAATATAGTCAAGTGTCCTCAAATGATCAAAGGAAAGGAATCATAAGGTTAAGCATCTGACTAAGAAATCAAGCTGAGCATGGTTTTCTATGAGTGAATGAGTTGTCAAAATCCAAAAATAAGATAGAGAACAAAAAACGGTATCATGGCACTTACAACATATTAGAAGGGGCTAAAGGGAGATAAGGAAAAATAGGATTTAAAAAAAAAAAGGGGGGTTACTGTGCAAGACAGATTTATTACACCTATGGAAAAATAGTGAGAAGGGAATAGAACCTGTTTTAAATATCACCTATACTCAGGGATCTCAAAGATGGATAAAACATGTTTTTATCAGTCACTAAAAAAGGGGAATTGAAGACATGAGAAAAGTTGAAACACAGTGGACCATACAATTCCAATAGGCATCAGTAGCCCAAAGAGAGCCCAAACCCATCATATCAACTACCTAAAATATCAGCAAAGAGGATAGGGTGAGAGGAAAGTATCGTTTCTTTGTTTTTTGGTCACCTTCTTCAAAGGGTAAAAAGGATATCAGTGAAAATTACAAAGTGACACAAAAGTAGAAAACCAACTTGGCAAAAGTGGGTTTATAAGTTTAAAATCATCTTCTCAAAGGGTATAAATTCCCTCCAATTATTATTTCAAAAACACTTATCACTTGGCATAAGAGAGAAAACCCTCAGGATAAAAATCAAAATTTTCTGACTGTTTCTGGGCATTTTCTCCCTAGAGTTGCGCTAATTTGGGCCGGCGCTGTGCTAATCAGTCGTTTCCCTGTTTAAAACAACATGGTGCTACGCTAATCTAGGTTGGCACTACGCACAGACCCGAACGACACGCCCAGGACCCAACTTGCAGGCTTTCATGTGCCCCACGTTGTGCTAATCCTTGGGCAAGACTGCCTAGCGCTGTGCTAATCCATAGGCACAACTGTCAGTGCTGCGCTAATGCATAAAACCTCGAAAAACAAAAATTTTCCCTGAGGCTTAAGGTTACCTTCTAAACTTTCCTCCAAGGCCAGCAAAGGAGCTAAGAGGCAATGAGGAATCAAATGAAAATAAGGATGAAGGTGATAGTAAATCAGTCCACTGTAAAGATAAGGATGATGATGTTGTTGAAGACCAATAGGACCATGATGACGCAGGCCACCTAGAGACAAAAGATGTTGAAGAAAAAGGCAACATGGATACAAGGGAAACAAGTGACCAAAGTGCAGAAGGTGGTGAGAGGCTCATAAGTAAAAAAGAGAGAGCATGCATGACAGTCATGACAACGGTCATTAAAATCATAAAAACATTAAAGATAGTGACCCCCATAATGTCCATGATGATGAGCAAGATGATGAAAAGGCAGAGAAGAAAATGAAGAAAATGAAGACCAAAGTAGACAGTAATGAAGAGATTAAAGTAAGGATTTCTAACTCCATCCTCCAAAACATAAACACACAAATCAAAGACTTATAAGTTGAGTGGGAAAAGGCAAAGAATGTCATTTATTTCTATCAGATGGAAAACAGGAAAGTGAGTGCCCAACAAGCCATCTATGAATGCCAGAACACTCAAAGCTTGAATAAAGCCCTCCTTGAAGTCCAAACCCTAAAGGAGGAAAAGGGGCATGAAAAACTTAGAGTTATGGCTTCAGCTTCTCAACAGGTTTCCCAAACCCCTTGAGGGAGACCTCCACCAATTTTGAGGAAATTTTGGAAACTTTTTGTTTTTTATGATTTTGAAGGCCCATTAGTGCAGTTCCACTAGTGCTACGCTAATCCCTGGAGCATCCTTAGGAGGAAAACTCAAGATTTTTGGACTTATCATGGCTAGTACAATTTGATCACCAAGTTTCAGAGAAATTGGAGCAGTTTTGACCCCTCAAAAGGTCAAAAAACACATAAAATTTCACCATTCTGCCTCTATTTTAGACCTGGCGATGCGCTAATGACAGTATTGGGATTTTGGCATTTTGAATAGGATACATGAGCTGGATTAGGAAACCACAATAATTTCTGGAAAGTAGACTCATCAGGCTTTCCAACGAGCCATCATGGAGCCAAATCCAACATTGGGAAAGGGTCCAAAACTTGGTTGTAAAAGTGTCTATTTTCTACTTGAGGTGGCGCTACACAATGGACTGTTTAGTGTGTTTCTGGCCAAAAGTCAAAAAAGTACACTCATTTATTGTAAAATCATATTTTAGTGTTTTTTAAGGAAAATCACTCTAGAATTAGGTGCTAGAAGTTATTTTGGAATTTATTTCATAGGATATTTTGTGCCTTGGGCCTTGCATGGTCTCTTGGACATTTATGACATTTATGAGTGATTTTGGCATTTTCAAACCCTATCAAGGGTTTTTTCCCTCTTTTGCTGAGTTAAATAGAGCATGAGGGCTTCATTGTAAATGTTGGCATTTGATGAGATTTGAGAGAAATACATGGTTTTTTTGAGGTTGAAGAGTAGTTTGGTGTTGTGGAGCTTGTGGATGATTTTCTTTGATTGATGATGATGAAGCTTGCTTGCATGATCCCTGAGTTTGGTTAATGGTGATGTGTCTCTAATTTTTTCATGTTTTCTTGTTAATCATTATGTTTCATCCTTCTATATGCAGTAGAAAAAAAAAGTATAGGCTAAGAATTGTTGTTTGGAGCACCTTAGCCCTTCCTGCCTTCTATTGCCTTGATGTTTTCCTCTACTTGGTGTCTTTAAGGAATTCTTAGCTGCTCCTTAGGATAAATTTTTCACTATTTCATTATCCCATCCTGTCAAGGTCAACTCACTACTCCCAAAAGACCCATCATGGGCTCATGCCACTAAATTTCACTATGTTTGGCCACCTCTGACCTTACCACTCTATTTTTACTTGTCTAACCCCTCTACTTCCACCTTAGATTGCCAAGAAACCTAACCTTTTCCCCCTATTCAGCAAATGCCTCAATCATCAGTGGTCTCAAGATACCTCTCTTGGCTCTTTAGATAAATCAAAATAAGAGGTTTTAGGTCTAAAATGCATAAATTCTATCAAAAAACTCTATTTTACACCTAAAACAAAACCCTAAATCAAGTTTTCAGCCAAAGTTCAAGTCCAAAAGGTTTTCCCCCTAGGTCATTTAGGTTTTCATAGTTATAGGATTTTTTGGTTTTCTAAGTCTCTGTTTTTCTTGTGCCAAGAGGCTGCATTCAAAAGGAAGAAGGTCAAGTAAATTTTGTCCAAATCTGATCAAAATACTTCAAGGAAGGCCTCCTTGGTCAAAGCACAAATTCTACAAAAGACAGCTACCCGTCTTAGACATTTCTACCGGAATGAATGAGATGGCCATCAGCAAAAAAGAGGTAAGGTAAGAGGGAAAATCATCCCTAAGGACAGCCACAAAAAAGGAGAGCCAGTGGGCCTATGTACAAATAGGATCAGGGTTTTGGGACTTATTGGAAAAAAAACATTGTTTCCAAGTATAGAACTAGTACCAAGGCCGCAAGGACAGAAGGCACAACAACACAACCCAGCACACATTGAAGAGTTTTAGAAATTATGAATGAAAAAAGGGAAAAAGGTGAGGTGAACTAAACAGAAATGAATGAACTTGAAAGGGCTATAGAGAAATTAGAAGAAAACACTACTTGTTCTTCTCTAACAGCCCTAAAACGTAAAATTTCAAAAAGATAGACAAAACAGTTCAAATAAAGAGGATAAGTCCTCCTTCATAATAACAAAAGGTCTTCAAAGGCTTTTCAAGGTGGTCTCTAGGTTTTTTCAAAGTAACAGAGTCTCACTACACCAAAAGGAGAAAACACAAAGAGTATCAGTAAGGGAGATCAAGTTTTCAAATGCAGTCAAGTGTCCTCAAATTATCAAAGGAAAGGAATCATAAGGTTAAGCATCAGACTAAGAAATCAAGCCAAGAACAGCTTTTTATCAGTGAATGAGCTGTCAAAATCCAAAAATAACACAGAGAACCAAAAATTGTATCATGGCACTTACAACACATCAGAAGTGGCTAAAGGGAGATAAGGACAAACATGATTTATAAAAAAAAACTGGGGTCACTGTGCAAGACAGATTTATTACACCCCTAGAAAAACAATGAGAAGGGAATAGAACTTGTTTTAAATATCACCTATACTCAGGGATCTCAAAGAGGGATAAAACATGTTTTTATCAAACACTAAAAAAGGGGAATTAAAGTCATGAGAAAAGCTAAAACACAATGGACCATACAATTCCAACAAGAATCAATAGCCCAAAGAGAGCCCAAACCCATCATATCAGCTACCTAAAAGATCAGCAAAGAGGACAGGGTGAGAGGAAAGTATCATTTCTGTGTTTTTTGGTCACCTCCTTCAAAAGGTAAAAAGGATATCATTGAAAATTACAAATTGACACAAAAGCAAAAAACCAACTTGGAAAAAGTGGGTTTATAAGTTTAAAATCATCTTCTTAAAGGGTATAAAGTCCCTCAAATTATTATTTCAAAAACACTTATCACTTGCCATAAGAGAGACAACCCTCAGGATAAAAATCAAAATTTTCTGACTGTTTCTAGGCATTTTCTCTCTAGCGCTGCACTAATATGCTAATTCTTTGTTTCCTTATTCAAAACAACACAATGCTACGCTAATCTAGGCTAGCGCTGCACACAAACCCAACCGACATGCCCAAGACCCGACTGGCAGGCCTGCACGCGCCCGGCGCTGCGCTAATCCTTGGGCAAGACTGCCTGGCGCTGTGCTAATACATAGGCACAACTATTGACACTACACTGATGCAGAAAACCTCGAACAAACAAAAATTTTCCCTGAGGCTTAAGGTTACCTTCTAAACTTGCCTCCAAGGCCTGCAAAGGAGCTAAGAGGCAATGAGGAATCAAATGAAAATAAGGATGAAGGTGATAGTAAATCAGTCCACAGTAAAGATGAGGATGATGATGATGTTGAAGACCAATAGGACCATGATGAGGCAAGTTACCCGGAGACAAAGGATGATGAAGCACAAGGCAACATGGATACAAGGGAAACAAGTGACCAAAGTACAAAAGGTGGTGAGAGGCACATAATTAAAAAAGAGAGAGCATTCATGATAGTCATGACAACAGTCAGCACAATCATAAAAAATTTAAAGACAGTGCCCCCCATAATGTCCATGATGGTGAGCAAGATGATGAAAAGGAAGAAAAGAAAATGAAGCAAATGAAGACCAATGTAGATACTAATGAAGAGAGTAAAGTAAGGATTTCTAACTCCATCCTCCAAAACATAAATACACAAATAAAAGACTTAGAAGCTGAGTGGGAAAAGGAAAAGAATGTCATTTATTTCTATCAGATGGAAAACAAGCAAGTGGGTGCCCAACAGGCCATCTATGAATGCCAGAACACTCAAAGCCCAAAGAAAGCCCTCCTTGAAGTCCAAAGCCTAAAGGAGGCAAAGGGGCATGAAAACCTTGGATTTTTGGCTTCAGCTTCTCAACAGGTCTCCTAAACCCCTTAAGGGAGACCTCCACCAATTTTGAGGAAATTTGGGAAACTTTTTGTTTTTTATGATTTTGAAGGCCTATTAGCACAGTGCCACTGGCGCTACGCTAATCCCTGGAGCATCCTCAGGAGGAAAACTCAGCATTTTCGGACTTCTCATGGCTAGAACAATTTTCTCACCAAGTTTCAGAGAAATCGAAGCAGTTTTGACCCCTCAAAAGGTCAAACAACACCTAAAATTTCACCATTCTGCCTCTATTTTAGACCTGGCGCTGCGCTAATGATAGTATTTGGATTTTGGCATTTTGGATAGGCTACAGGAGCTAGATCAGGAAACCAGAATCATTTCTGGAAAGTAGACTCATCAGGATTTCCAACGAGCCATCGCGGAGCCAAATCTAACACCGGGAAAGGGTCCAAAACTTGGTTGCAAAAGTGCCTATTTTCTGCCTGAGGTGGCGCTGCAAAAATGGATTGTTTAGTGTGTTTTTGGCCAAAAGTCAACAAAACACACTTATTTATTGTAAAATCATATTTTAGTGTTTGTGAAGGAAAATCACTCTAGAATTAGGTGCTAGAAGTTATTTTGGCATGTATTTCATAGGATATTTTGTGCCTTGGGCCTTGCATGGTCTCTTGGGTATTTATGACATTTATGTGTGATTTTGACATTTTCCAAACCTATCTAGGGTTTTTTCCCTCCTTTTCTGAGTTAAATAGAGCATGATGGATTCATTGTAAACGTTGGCATTTGATGAGCTTTGAGAGCAATACATGGTTTTTTGAGGTTAAAGAGAAATTTGGTGTTATGGATCTTGTGGATGATTTGCTTTAATTGATGATGATGAAGCTTGCTTGCAGGATCCCTGAGTTTAGTTAATGGTGATGTGTCTCTAATTTTTTCATGTTTTCTTGTTAATAATTATGTTTCATCCTTCTATATGCAGTAGAACGGGAAAGTATAGGCTAAGAAATGTTGTTTGAAGCACCTTAGTCCTTCCTGCCTTCTATTGCCTTGATGTTTTCCTATGCTTGGTGTGTTTAAGGAATTCTTAGTTGCTCCTTAGGCCTCCTTATGCTTGTTTATTTCATCAACGGATTAATATGCTAGTTTTCAAATATGTTTTATGGCAAGCCCTACTTATTAGATGCTATCTAAACTCTGTTTTTGAAATCTATCTTTGAAGTATTACTTGTTAGGTTAATCCAAGGAGGTTTTGTTTTGATCTTGCCCTTTGTCCATGCCTATCAGTTTGCCTCAAATTTCTTTATAGCTTGATCAACAATGTTTAGCATTTCCCTCTTTGATTGATTAAAGTTATTATTTCATCTTAAAATTTTTCTAAAGCTTGAAGGTGAAATCACTAGAAGTTAAATGAGTTTCTCGCCTTCGATATTTCATTGGAATGTTTCTCTTGAATGTCTATTTGTTTAAGTATTGTCATTGAGTAAATGGTTTTCCCTATCTCATGATTATTATCTTTTTCTTATCAATATTTGATACCTTCTTGTTTATGGGTATTTGACAAAGGATTCTTAACTGCCCTTTGCCCTACCTTGTTTCCCCAAATTTAATGTCCATTTCACTTCACACATAAACCTTAAGGATCCATTGACCACACTAAATTTTCCCTATGATGCACTCTGACTCACTATTGAGATATCCATGACTTTCATAGACTCCATAGCCCAATGATTTTATGATCTCACTCCACCTATTCTACGTATTTCATCTTACCCAACCAAAAAAACAACAAACCCTACACCTAACAACTAGCCTAAAATCAACCATCTAAATCAAACAAGTTCATATCCTTTGCAAATAGAGAGAGCCCTCTCTGAGTCCAGGAAGGCTAGGTCCTAGGACTCCAAAGACTGGTTTCATGTTACCCTGTGCATTTGGTCTACCAATCTGCTAAATCATGGGACCCTAACATGAAAAAATTTGAACTAATCATCTTATCATCCTTCTAAGAATTTGTAGATGATTGAACTAGTGTCACAAATCCTCCATTAATAGTCCATTGATTAACTGTTTATAGGATAATTCAAATCTTTGTCCAAAACTCTATGGACATTCCAACAAATCAACTCCTCTTCATGTCAATCCATTCCTCATATGGCACATTTCTTCTGCTCCATCTTCTACTCAGGTTCCACCTTCCTTTGGATTTTCTATCTCTACACATACTTCTGCAAATAATCTTCCAAATTTGTGGTATATATTGCAGAGATAAACCTCTCTCTAAGGGTCACAACCCCTCTTCTTCTATGCAGATTTGTCACAGTCTTAATGGCATATATTATGGATTGAACATGCTAGGAAACCACCCTAAATATGGAATTATACTTCTATTATAATTTCTTTACAACAAACCATATCTGCCCATAGAAAAAACGACAACTCTTTCCTCCATAAGAGACTCAGCCTAACTCATATGGATCCATAGATTTTTGTCATTTCTTTGACGGAATATTGACCTAATCTTTAGATCTCTATGACCCTCAAACTACGGTTACCTCAGTAAATATTACACTTGTGACTACTTCTATTCTCACCCTAAATTCTAGTGGAGACCCTCCTCCACTTGTGTTGGTATTTATCACAGACCTTGCAACCTAGTAACCACCACAAGATAGGGTCTCAACCCTCTCTACTATTTCAAAATTTGATGCGGCCTTCACACAAAAACACCACTGAAATCACATGCCCAAATTCTCATGAGTCACCTCTCTTGAGCTTGATCTGCCATAATAGAACCAACAATATGCCATCCTACTTCCTATATCGAACCCATTAAGGTATGTAAAATTCTTGTGAACCCTCACATAATGATCTTACTCTTGGTGGATGATCATGGCCTCCCTTTAGCAACACTTACTTAGCCCTTCAACTCGACCTACTTTAGGAATACATCTCTCCTGGCCTCATTGATCAAATGAGCTCCTTATCACTTGATGTTCTTGCCTTCATACTAATGCCTCCTTAAGTATCTTTTTCTAGCTAGGCCTCTTAAGAATGCTCTAGAACTTACGAATTTTATCTACTTAAACCTTAGGAAATATTATTTTTTCTTTCTAATTTTCTTTTAGATTTTAAACCCCATCTCGGGTCCAAAGCCCCTTTTCTTGGGTTATTTTCTCACAAAGCCTTTTTTGGCCAAACTCCCACAAACCCATCTCACTAGGCTTGTGGAGTACCTCCCAAGCTACACAATTAAACAACATATTCTAATAGTAATAATCATAACTTGGTCAAGCTCATATATTCAAGCGAGGACTTGGTTGGGTTCCCAAGTTGAAAATTAAGTCAGGGTAGTTGTGAGGGCATGATAAATAGGAATGGTTAGGGCATGCCAAGGAATGAAAAGGCCTGCTAACACATTTTGGAGAATGTCAATGCATGTTTAGGAGTGTTAAGGAGTTTCGAGGCATCACAAGGGAGAACTAGGTCAAAATGCATGGAAATGAACAAATCAGAGTGTGTGCCAGGGAGTGTTAGTGAATTCAAGAGTGCCAAGGATGAAGTGTGTTAGAAGTTCATAATACGATTCGCAAGAGGCAAGCCTACAATTGTGATAAGGGTCTCGACAAAGCAGTTTTAAACAAAGGGAGACTTTGTGTTGGGCACAACACTATTTTGCCTTTATTTATTATTTTTATCTGACATGTGGCACACTTTGGCTGAATGCTCATGTTTTAAACTATTTTAGACAATTTCATATTGTACATTTTTATGTAAAAGTTTTGGGGAACTCGACTTGTGCCGACTGCCTTGTGTATCTTGTGGTTCTTGAAAAATCTAAGTTAGTGCTCTATTGTTTATATGAAATGGACATACATTTGAAATATTTCCTATCTAAGCTATGTTGCTTATTTTATTTATGGCCATGGTTAGATGTGATCCTTTTCTTGGTAACTTCTTAAGTGGAAAAATTTCATCTTGGACATGAGTAGCCTAAGATGAGGTATAGGAATTTCTTAGGTGAACAAGGCACAATCTACTTGTAGTAGGTGCAATTGATCAATTTTTTACGGATGAAGTAGACCAATGTGACATGCGTTGCAGTAGCTAAGGACTTGATTGGGTTCCAAAGTCATGAAAAAATGTAAGGCTAGTTATGAAGGCAAGATTTCCAAGGCATGCTAGAGAATGCTAACATGCACCATATAGTTCAAAGGCATGTCAAATATGCTAAGATGTGTCAAGTGCTAAGGCATGCCAAGATGTGTAAGGGTGTGACAATAAATGCCATGTACTATCAAGGCAAAAAAAAGGAGAAACAAGTTAAACTACAAGGAAATGAACACATTATAGGGTTAATAAGTCATCAATTTAGATTTTCCAAGAGGGGCATTCTATGCACACCAACACTAGGTGGAAATAAGTGTCAAGTGAAAAGTGTTAGTTCATTCTATGTGCCAAATCATCCTCTATTACTTCTCTTCTACTTTCCAATAATTGATCTCATATAAATTTAATATTAAACCATGCCAAAGCATACCAAGGCATATTAATGAATTCTAGACATGCTAATGATCATCACCTCTTTAGGACTACATCTCTCTTCGCCCCCTCAATAAAATGAGATCCTTATCCCTTGATGTTATTTCCTTCATCCTAAGGACTCCTTAAATATTTTTTCCTAGACCTCTTAGGAACCCTCTAGAACTTACGATTTTTATCCACTTGGACCTTAGGAAATATTAATTTAATTTTCTTTTAAATTTTAAACCCCATCTTGGGTCCAAAATCCCTTTTCTTGGCTTCTTTTCCCACAAATCCTTTTGCAACCAAACTCAGACAAAGCCATCTCACTAGGCTTGTGGAGTACCTCCAAAGCTACACAATTAACAACATAGTCTAGTTGTAGTCACTGTAACGTGGTCAAGCTCTTGTAGTCAAGTGAGGGCTTGGTTGGGTTCCCAAGTTGCAAATTAAGTAAGGGTAGTTGTGAGGGAATGATAACTAGAGAGGGTCAGGGCATGAAAAGGAATGAAAAGGCATGATAACACATGTCGAACAATGTCAATGCATGTTGAACTAGAGTGTTAGGGAGTGTCAGAACATATCAAGGGATAACTAGGTCAAAATGCATGGAAAGGAACAAATAAGAGTGTGTGCCAGGGAGTGTTTGCGAATTCAAGTGTGCGAAGGACGAAGTGTGCTAGGGGAAGTTTAGAATAGGATTTACAAGAGGCAAGCCTATGGTTGTTATACATGGCTCGACATAGCAGTTTTAGACAAAGGGATATCACTTTGTGCTAGGGACAACATTGTTTTTCATTTAGATATTTTTTTTATGAGATGTGGCACACTTTAGCTACATGCTCATGTTTTAAACTATTGTAGATAATTTCATATTGTACATTTTTGTGTATAAGTTTGGGGCACTCGGCTTGTGTCATCTTATATCTTGGGTGTCTTGTGCATCTTGTGGTTCTTGCAAACTCTTAGCTAATGTTCTACTATTTATATGAACTGAACATACATGTGAAATATTTCTTGTGTAAGTTGTGTTTCTTAGTTGTTTTATGGCCATGGCTAGATCATGTGTTCCTTGCCTTGGTAAATAGTTAGTGAGACAAGTCAAGCTTTGGAATGAGTGGAATAATATGATTTATAGGAATTTCTTAGGTGAAAAAGGCACAATCTACTTGTAGTAGGTGCAATTTTTCAAGTTATTGCGGTAGAAGCAGGTCAATGTTGTCACATGAAATGCAGTAGCCATGGACTTGATGGGTTCCCAAGTTATGAAAAAATGTAAAGGCTAGTTGTGAGGACATGAGTGCCAAGGTGTGACAAGGAATGTTAATATGTGCCAGATAGTGTGAAGCCATGTCAAACATGCTAAGATGTGCTAATTGATAAGGCATGCCAATATGTGCAAGGGTGTGTCAATGCATGCCAGGGACTTTTAAGGAAACAAAAGGGAGAAAAAAGTTAAGCTACAATGAAATGAACACACAAAAGGGTTGATAAGTCATCAATTTACCTTTTCCAAGAGGGGCATGCTAGGTGCACCAACACTAGGCACCAATAGGTGCCAAGTACAAAGTCTTACTACATTCTAAGTGCCAAGTCTTCCTTTGTTGCTTCTCATCTACTTTCCAACAATTGATCTCAAATAAATTTAATATTATACCATGCCACATCATACCAAGGAATATCAATGTATTCCATACATGCTAAGACTTTCCAAGTGCCAACACATGCCAAGCGCCAATATGTGTTAGGGAGTGTTATGCATGCTATGAAGTGGAAGGGAATGTTGAAGAGTGCTAAGGTGTGCTAGAGAGTGCTAATGCATGTTGAGGAGTGTTAAGGAATACTAGGAAAAAACATTAAGGGGGCACTAGGTCAAAATTCATGGAAGTTAATGAATATGAGGAACGTGTGCCAGGGACTAGTGTTAATGAGTGCTAGTTGTCATGCCAAGGGGGGAGTGACAAGGTATATTCAAACGAGGGCTTGGTTGGGTTCCTAAGTTGAAAATTAAGTAAGGGTAGTTGTGAGGGCATGATAGCGAGGGAGGGCCAAGGCATGCAAAGGAATGAAAATGCATGCTAACACATGTTGGAAAATTCCAATGCATGTTGAACTAGAGTGTTAGGGAGTGTCGGGGCATATCAAGGGATAAATAGGTCAAAATGCATGGAAAGGAAAAAATAAGAGTGTGTGCCAAGGAGTGCTATTGAATTCAAGTGTGTTAAGGATGAAGTGTGTTAGGAGAAGTTTAGAATAGGATTTACAGGAGGCAAGCCTATGATTTTTATAAGGGGCTTGACATAACAGTTTTAGAAAAATGGAGATCACTTTGTGCTAGGCACAACATTTTTTTGCCTTTAGTTATTTTCTTTTTATATGAGATGTGGCACACTTTGGCTACATGCTCATGTTTTAAACTATTATAGATAATTGCATATTGTAAATTGTTGTGTATAATTTTTGGGGCACTCAGCTTGTGTCAACTTATATCTTGTGTGCCTTGTGAATCTTGTGGTTCTTGCAAACTCTCAGTTAATGTCCTATTGTTTATATGAACTGAACATACATCTGAAATATTGCCTGTGTAAGCTATGTTGCTTAGTTGTTTTATGGCCATGGCTAGATCATGTGATCCTTGTCTTGGTAAATAGTTAATTGGGACAAGTTGAGCTTGGACATGAGTGGCATAAGATGAGTTATAGGTAGTTCTTAGGTGAACAAGGCACAATCTACTTGTATTCGATGCAATTGGTTAGGTTGTTGCGGTTGGAGCAGGCCAATGTTATCACATGAACTGCAGTAGCCAAGGACTTGATTGGGTTTCCAGTCGTGAAAAAATGTAAAGGCTAGTTGTGAGGACATGAGTGCCAAGGCGTGCTACAAAATTCTAAGATGTGCAAGATAATGCGAAGGAATTTCAAACATGATAAGATATGCCAAGTGATAAGGCATGCCGAGATGTGCAAGGGTGTGTCAATGCATGTCAGGGACTGTCAAGGAAACAAAAGGGAGAAACAAGTTAAACTACAAGGAAATGAACACATAAGAGGGTTAATGAGTCATCAATTTACCTTTTCTAAGAGAGGCATGCTAGGCACACCAACACTAGGCGCCAATAGGTGCCAAGTGCAAAGTCTTAGTGCATTCTAAGTGCCAAGTCTTCCTTTGTTGCTTCTCGTCTACTTTCCAAAAATTGATCTCAAATAAATTTAATATTCAACCATGCCAAATCATACCAAGGCATCTCAATGTGTTACATACATGCCAAGACTTTCCAAGCACCAATATGTGTCAGGGAGTGTTATGCATGCTATGAAGTGGAATGTCATGTTGAAGAGTGCTAAGGTGTGATACAAAGAACTAATGCATGTTGAGGAGTGTTAAGGAGTACTATGACAAAACATTAAGGGAGAACTAGGTAAAAATTCATGGAAGTTAATGAATATGAGGAACGTGTGCCAAGGACTAGTGTTAATGAGTGCTAGTTGTCATGCCAAGGAGGGAATGACAAGGTATGCTAAGAATTGGTAATACATGCTAGGGAATATCAAGGCATGTAAAGAAGTGCCAAAGTTTGATAGGGAGTTCCAGGGTGTGCTAATTATATGTGCCAAATAGTGCCAAGATATGCCAATACATGTCAGGTGCTAAGGATGTGCAGGGTACCAGGGTATGTCAATATGTGTCAAGAAGTGTCAAGGCAACAAAAGGAAGAACCAAGCTAAAATGTAATTAAATGAACACATAAGAGGGTTAATAAGTCGAGACTTTATCTTTTTCAAAAGGGGCATGCTAGTCACACTAATAATAGGTCCCAATACATGTCAAGTGGCATTGTGTGCCAAGTTCTAATGTATGTCAATGCATTCAACCAAGGTGTTCCAGGGCATGCTAGGTACTACATGCATGCCAACACATGCTAGGAGAGTTCCATGTTGTGCTAGCGCATGCCACCATGTGCTTTGGTGTCAGTTTCATGACAATATGTTCTAGGTACTTGACAATGTTCCAAGACATGTGAGGTGCTAAGAAATGTTAGTGTGTGACAAAGCATTAATTTAAGGTGTGGCCGGATTTTTGAGGAGTGTTAGGTGTTTCTCATTAATAGAATTGTCATAGCTTGATTATGTATTAAATAATATATTTCCTACACACACTAGTGGAACTTTATCTAAAGGCAATTTGATAGATAATAAACTTAATAGATATCAATCATGTTTTGACTCATAGGAAAACTCTATTCAAGTAGTGATTACATGAGGGAAATGATACACACTAATTACTTCTTAAAAAAATGACTGATTCTAACCACTATCACCTTCGAAATATCAGGAAAAAAAAATCCACAATAATGGACTTAAATCATTACATTTTGAAAAATATATATTAACATGCATATAGCGTCATCAAAAACTCATTGGAATGATCAACGGTGACGAACATTTTTTGACCATCACCAAAAGTAACAAAAAGAGCATTGGTGAGGGTCATTAAAATTTTGTCACTAGAAGTGTCACCAAAGAGAGAATTAGTGATGGGCCTTTAACGACCTTCACCAAAAGTGTCATTGAAAATGGCTTTGGTGAAAAACCTTAAAGGACCATCACTATATACACTTACAGTGATGCTTTTTTAAGGACCGTCACCATATGTGACATTGGTGACGGACCTTAAAGGTCTGTCACAAGCATGACCCCCACCAATGTCCTTTTTTCTTGTAGTGTTTATATTGTCACACCACATTGACATGCAACATTAGTAACATCTTATCATGCCATGTCATGTAGAATCTGTCCTTTGTGCCACATCAACTAGAACATGCCTTTCATTCTACTTCACCATGACACATCATCCTTCCATGTAAAAACACACCTACGCATATATTTTGTGTACGTCTACATTGGATCTACTTAACTTCCATGTGGCCTACTACACTAACATTTTGCATTTGAAATTTAGTTGTTTATTAAAATACATTTACTAATTCTCTAAATTCCAATATATATAGATCTCAATAGATAACTAGGCTAACATCTATATTTGTGTTCTTAGCAATGGTTCCTTTATAAGGATTTATGGAATCTCAAATACCTAGGTCTTCTACAACCTTAATTTATAGGTTTCTCTTGCATAACATTCTACCATGTCTAGGGTTCCACAATTTGACCTTTTGGAAAGGAGTGCTCTACAAGGATGCCTAGATATATGGATACCTTGATGTCCCCACTTCTCCCGATTTAAAAAAAAAAATATTCTCGAATCTAATATACTACACTTAAAAAATATACCTATTTCCAACCTAGCATTGATCAGGTGCTCAAAATGAAATTTTTCAGAATGGTGTAGAACCTAAATGATCACGTAGATCTCGTCATTATGAATCCAGTGCAAATTTTTTCGTGGAAAATCAACACGGTGTTCTTCTGGTAACGTGTTCCGTTTATTTTCCCAAATAGGAATTTTTTCAAAAATGATAACTGACAAGGAAAAAATTTTGACCAATGTTAGGCTGCCATGTGGGCTCATCTGGTTGGTTGAAATTCAAATTTTTTGGGTCTACCACTGCCTGACAATTGACAGGCCCTGATTGGTTCTATCATGGTTGAATTTGGTTGGTTGGTTGGTGGCCAACCACATGCTGCCATGTGGCCCAACTAAAGGCCACCACGTGGTAGCACGGGGGCCACCAAAATTTGGTTAAGTGCCAAACTACACCGCATGGGAATCGACATCGTGACCTTACTGCAAACAACATCAAGCCTTAACCAATGGGCTACCTTTAATCCTTGTTAATCCATATGAAACAAACATTATATAACATTTATGGTGGCTGAATATGGGGTAAGGGGCCAGGGCTTAGCCCCAGACCCCAAAAAACTCACCATACAACCAATGGCCAGAAACAAGGGCACAGGGGCATGGCCCCAAATTTTTAATTAAATTTTTTTTTCCCACATTATATTTAATTAATTTTGTGGACCTTAGGCCATGGCGCGCAAATTAACTGTCTGATAATATCTCCCAAAATTGCTCAAATTTGTTGCTCGGATAGCCGAAATCAGGGTGAATCTATAGGATGATTCTAAATTTTGGGGAATTTGTGGTGCGGTTAGCAGAAAAGCTAAGGAGGCTCATAACTTCTTCATTTTTTGACCAATTTTGGAGCAGAAAGAGGTTAGACAGGAATTTTTGACAGTTTTGGAGCTGATGGAATAGGTTTTGAAGCTGTTTGAGTAATGTAAATGTACGTAATCACCATTTTGAGGGGTGAAATCCTTCATCACTTGTTGTGTTGTGGTTATTTTTATGGCACAATTGTCTGTTTTTTCTGTTATTTAAGAGTTTTAAAGTCATGCTTTATGTGTTTAAAAATTTAAAATAAAGGCTCATAACACTCAATTTCAACACTTGAAATTTACAAAACCTCAAGCACATTTTCATTAAAATGTCATACAGATCATGTTTGGTATCAGAGCTTAGGTTTTCTTTGTTTCTGTGAGGATTTAATTGTTTGTAACTATATGTGATGCTTACAAGGTTGAAGCACACGAGAGGAAAATGAAATCTTGTGGTTGCAAGTCCTCAAGCTAGGTCAAGGACAAGGAGAGCAAGTTTGCCACAATCTCCACCACAAATTCTTCCTCAAAGTGTAGTTGAAGTGTTAGCAAACATGTCACATGAAGGAGGAGCTGATAATATGTCAGATGAAGAAAATACTTTCAGAAAAGATTTCTTTGACATGACTGAAATGGTGAAGGTTCTATATGAAGAGAGAAATTCAATATTGCAGGGTGAGATTTCTAAACCTTCAAAAGGAGAGGGTTCTTTTGGAGGAAAAGGAGGAGATGATGAAAAACCTTCAAAGGAAATGGTGGCAAACCACCTTCTTCTCCACCATCATCTTCACCTCCATCCTCACCTTCATCTTCTTCCTCTTCCAAAACCATTGTTACTCAAACACATCCACATACCCCAAGGGTTCATGGTAAAACTCCCTTATTAAAACATGATATCAAATTCGAACTGCCTATGTATAATGGTGAAGTGAATTTTGAAAGACTTGATAATTGGGTTCATCAACTTGAAGTTTATTACAGGATTCATAACATCAAAGATGATTAAACAAATATTCAATTAGCTTCATTAATGTTGGAAAGTGCTACTTTGATTTGGTGGGAAACCAAAAAACAAGAGGATATGAAAAATCATGGTAAGGTATCAACCTCTTAGATATATTTTATTGTTGCACTTAGAAGACAAATTTATCCATTAGCTTATATGCAAAAGGCTATTACGGATTGGCAGAATTTTAGACAATTAAAGGGCAAAAGTGTGCAAAGTTACACTCAAGAATTTAGAAGAAGGTGAAGACTTGAATTCAAAACACACTTTGTTGAAATATATTGGGGGTTTACATAGTTATTTAAAGCATACTATCCTTATGTTTAATAATACAAGTTTAGATGAGGTGTGTGTTCAGGCAACACATCTTGAAGCAAGAGGGAAAAAAATTTCACAAGAGGGTATCAAGAAGCCATTCACAAGTGGAGACAAGGGTAAGAGTAAGTTCAAAGGGAAAGGAAAGAAGAATGCATTTGTTAAGAATAAAGGAGAGAAATTAACATGAAAACAATGTTCCAAAGAGGGTCATGATCAAGCTCATTGTTGGAAGCTTCATCTTGAGATGAAAGCAAAGAAGTTTAACAACAAAGGGAAGCAAAAGACAATTGCAACTACACAACATGACTTATGCTCCGATTCGGGAGATGAAACAAATATCACAACAATTGGAATAAAAGGTATGGACATAGCAAGCACTAGCTCTTCAAGTTGTCCTAATGATGCTTAAGATGAGAAAAATAGAATTGACCTTTTCCATATTCGGGTTATTTCAAAGCACACCAAAATTGATACACTCTTTGATAGTGGTTCACAAGAAAATTTGATTTTCGAAGACTTAGTCAAGAAGTTAAATTTAGAGACCATTCCTCATCCAAGACCTTATCCTTTAGGCTAGATATGAAAGAATGCAAAATTACAAGTTACGAAGAAATGCATACTTAAATTTGAAATTACAATAAACTTCCTTAATGAAGTTGAACTTGATGTAGTTCCACTTGATATTTCTGGAATTGTTTTGGGAAGCCCATATTTTTATGATAGAAGAGATATTTTTCATCTCCATGAAAACAAGTATCACTTGTTCAAATATGGTACTGACTACATTTTTAGAGCACATCAACATAAACTAAATCTTTCACTTGTAAATGATGGACAAATGAAGAGACTCAGTAACTATAGCAAGAATTTTGTGCTTTTAATGGTCAAACAAAAGAATGATGTTGAAAATGAAGCTTTTCGAGTTTGTCACTCAAGATTGAAATTTGATTTGGTTGAGGTTGTTAACCAAAATGATGAGATGTTTCAAGAGCCAAAAGTATTTCATCCCAAGAGGGGAATCCAACATGAAATACAATTGTAGAAATATTTTCCTCTTCCTAACATTGGAATGTACAGGATGTCAGTGATGGAAAGTGCAGAAATTAAAAAGAAAAATTAAGAGTTGTTGGACAAAGGGATCATCATACCAAGTACATCGCCATACGCGTCACCTATTGGTTTGGTGCCAAAGAAGGATGGAAGATGGCACATGTGTGTGGAATTTGGTGCATTGAAAAAAATTACGGTAAATAACCACTACCCACTTCCTAGAATTGATGATTTACTTGATAAATTGAAAGATGTAAAGTATTTTACTATGTTGGACTTAAGGAGTGGCTATCATCAAATTAGAATTTCTGAAGGTGACATATGGAAGAAAACATTAAAAACAAAACAAGGTTTGTTTGAAAGGCTAGTTATTCCTTTTGGTCTTTGCAATGCTCCTGCTACCTTTATGTGTGTGATGAATGATGTATTGAGGCCATTTATAGATGATTTTGTGATATTATACTTAGATGAAATCTTGATTTTCAGTAAATATCATGAAGAAAATGTCATGCATGTCAAAAAGGTGACGTATTGAAGAAATTACAATTGTTTTTAAAGATTTCAAAGTGTGAATTTGGAAACACTTCTTTAGTGTATTTGAGTCATATTGTTAGAGGAGGTGAATTGAAAATGGATTCCACCAAGGTTGACGTCATTTTGAATTGGCCAAAGTCCAAAATAGTTACGGAGGTAAGAAGATTTTTTGGAGCTGCCCAATATTGGAGGAAGTTTATTTCTAACTTCTCTTGTGTCACAACTCCATTGTATGCATTGACAAGTGTGAAGCAGGTCTTCCAGTGGGGAGGTAAACGACCAAAGGAATTTGATCCATTGAAGGAAGAGATCAGTTCAACCCCAGTACTCGCACTTCCAGACTTGATATATTCATTTGAAATTCAGACTGATTCTAGTGACTAATCGGTGAGGTCCTCATGAAAAATGGTAAGCCCATCTGTTTTCATTCAGAAACTTTTAATGGTGTAGTAATTAACTATCCTACATTTGACAAGGAATTGTATGCATTGCTGCAAAGTGTGAAAAAATGGAAACACTACTTGATGGGTAAATAAAAAATCATTCACATTTATCATCAACCATTGCAATACTTGCAATCACAAACAAAGTTGCAGCAATCAAGGCACTTTCGATGGATGGGTTTTCTTCAACAATTCCACTTGGGAATAAGGTATAAGAAAGGTATCTACAAAACCGTTGATGACATGATTTCTAGGCCTATTGTTAGCGGTGCTACTGTTCTTCAGTATAATTCTATTTTGCATGATATCTATGTTGAAGAATATGCTTTAGATAGTGATTTTCAAGATGTATATGCAATTTTAAGTCAAGGGAACCAAGTAAAGGAATTGGATTATAACATGCGTGATAAATTTTTGTCCCATCTTGGTAAGATTTGTATTACACAGGGAGAAAGAGTCAACATTATAATAGAGGCACATACTTCTCTTATCGTTGGTCATTTCGGTGTAATTAATATGGTGACACATCTACAAAAGTATTTTTATTGGCCTCGTATACCTAAAAGTGTGTCGTGTTTTATTAGAGGTTGTTCATTATGTGTTGTCAGTAAGCTGAGAAATAGAAAGTTAGGATTGTACACACCACTTCCAGTACCTTCTCGTGCACGGGAGATTTTTTCTATGGACTTTGTTGGAGGTCTTCCTATGTAAAAAAGGAATCATGATTATCTTTTTGTATTTGTGGATAGGTTTAAAAAGATGTGAATTTTGATGCCATGTAAAAAGAAAATTATAGTTGAAAATACTTCTCAGTTATTCTTTCATAATGTATGGGTGCATTTTGGATTTCCCACATCCATTGTTAGTATTGAGATTCTCTCTTTGTTGGGAATTTTTGGTCAAGCTTGTGGGGATTCATGGACACCAAATTGAAAAAGAGTACAACATTTCATCCACAAACAGATGGTCAAACAGAGGTGGTGAACATGACGGTGATACATATTCTTCACAGCTATTGCAACAAGCATCCTAAGTTGTGGGATGAAAACTTGCACTATATTCAACATGCTTACAATTGGGCCAAGCACTCTTCAACTCAAACATCGCCATTTTAGGCATGTTTGGGATACTTTCCTAAATATCCTTTAGATTTCATTTTTGGAAAGGATGTTTCTATTGAGGGTCATAGTCACATAGCCAAAGATTAAAGGTTGATTGAAAAAATCCAATTGGTACATCAAGCAGTTCAAGAACAACTTGAAAAGAGCCAATTCAAGTACAAAACAAGGCATGATAAGCATCATGTAGATCACAAATTCCAAGTCAGTGATGAAGTTTGGATTCACATTAGCAAAGAAAGGCTTCAAGGATAAGGTAAAAAAATAAAACCAATTCGATATGGTCCATTCATAATTTTATAAAATATGGTGATAATGCCTTCATCTAGGATTTGCCTTCATATATGAAAATTTATTATGTTGTAATGTTGAGAACTTAAAGTTATATGAGTTGCCTTTGACTGAAGATCAAGAATAAAATGTTCAGATTCATTCCATTGAGTATTTTTATCTTGATTACCTTGATGAACTACAACAAGGCACTATTCTTGACAGAAGAACATGGTCTTCAAAACGAGGGAATGTGGAGGACCTTCATGGGGGGATCAAAGGAAAAAATCTAAGAAAATCCAGCTTGATTGAGATTAGAAATGTGAGGGAACTGTACCCTCATCTATTGAACAAATGAGAGTGATATTTTGATTCCCAAAAGCTTCTAGTGGGGAGTAGTGATCAGGTGCTCAAAATTATGCTAAAAAATCAAAGTTGTGATCAGAATGGTGTGGAACCTGAACGACCATAGATCTCTTCGTTTGGAATCCGACGCAATTAATTTCACAGAAAACCGAAACCATATGCCCTCATAAACACATTATGTTCGTTTTCCCAAACAAGCAATTTTTTCAAAAATGACAGCTGACAGGGAAAAAATTTGGGCCAGTGTCAAGCTGCCATGTGGCCTCATCTGGTTGGTCAAAATTCAATTTTTCTTGGGGTTACCACTGCCTAAAAAGTGGAAGGCCCTGATTGGTTCTGTCGTGGTTGAATTTGGTTGGTTGGTTAGTGGCCAACCACATGTTGCCACGTCGCCCAGCCAGAGGTCACCACCTGGTAGCACGGGGGCAACAAAAATTTGGTTAAGTGCCAAACTACATTGCATGGGAATCAACATCGTGACCTCACCGCAAACAACACCAAGCCTTAACCAATGGGCTACCGTTACTCCTCGTTAATCCATATGAAAGAAATGTTATACAATGTTTATGGTGGCGCGCTATGGGATAAGGGGCCAGGGCTTAGCCCTGCCCCCCAAAAAACTCACCATACAACCAATGGCCAGAACCAAGAGCGCGGGGGCATGGCCCAAAATATTTAATTAATTTTTTTTTTCCCACGTTATATTTAATTAACTTTTCGGACCTTAGGCCTTGGCACGCAAATTAACTGTTTGATAATTTCACGTAAAATTGTGCAAATTTATTTCTCGATTAGCTGAAATCACGGTGAATTTGTAGGACGGTTCCGGATTTTAGGGGATTTGTGGCACTGTTAGCAACAAAGCTAGGGAGTCTCCTAAATTCTTCAGTTTTTCACCAATTTTGGAGTAGAAAGAGGCTAGACAAGAATTTTTGATAGTTCTGGAGCTGATGGAATAGGTTTTGAAGTCAGTTAAGCATTGTAAATGTATGTAATCACCATTTTGAGCATAATGATATATGACCAAGCCATTGGAAGCTGGACCAAGGAGACATAGCCCATAAGGGGTGAACTCCTTCATCACTTTTTGTGTTGTGGCTATTTTTATGGTGAATTTGTCTATTGTTTTTTCTATTTCAAAGTTTTAAATTCATGCTTTATGTGTTTAAAAATTTAACATAAAGGCTCATAAAAATCAATTTTAACACTTGCAATTTACAAGCCCTCAAGAAAATTTTCATTAAGATATCATACAGATTAAGCATCAAACTAATTGGAATAATTATACTAACGAGTTGTTCTATATGCCCAAATGCTTAGATGTTCAGAGCTTCAAATATCCAAAGTATCTACACTTCTGCTCCTTGGTAATTCATTTGGATACCCGAACATTTCAGGCCTCTTCCCTCAAGGACTTATGTACTTACACTCCCTTCCCACTGGCCTTGGGTCGTGATCCTCCTAATCCATTCCATGTGACTAGGTGTTGGAGCTAAATATCTAATCCCTCTAAGCTTCCACTGCATAACCCAAAAATTCAAAGTGTATTCCCGAAATCCAAAATCTTTTGATAATGTTCTATGCCTATCTAGAAGATAAAACAAATGCTAAAACAAAGCATTAATTTTCCCAAAAAAATTATAATACATAGAATTCATATTTTTCCTTTAGAGGCTTTCAAAGTATACCCTTACATTGGAATTCTCATAAGAAGGAACAAAAGATATTGAAAGGGAAACTCCACAACTTGACAACAAATATGAGGTTCTTCTCATTGTTTTGGGTTGAACATCTAAACTTTAAACCTCCAAAAATTATAAACCAAGATGATATTATTCTAGTTTATCTATAAAGGGAAACAAAGTCCCCAAGGCTTCTTAACCATAGGTCTAAAAACTATCTTATATATCTTTTCAAATAGGGAATTATCCTCATTTTCCAATGTCTCCAATTAAGGAAGACCTCCCACCCTTCCTATCACCATAAGTTTGGGACATAACATAAGTATTCCATCCCAAATATTGGATCAGTAAGGGCCATTCTCATTATAAAATACTTGAAGAGCCCTGAAGCTCAAGTCAGATCATAAGATTTCTTATTTATCATAGAAAACATATTCCATGGAATATCTCTATGTATAGATGTCATAAATAAATAAAATAATAGTTATTAAACACACATAATCACATGTTGATCCATCTCATCCTCACATCATAAACAATAACCCGACATAACAATAGTTATGAAACATTGAACAATAATTTTGTTTAATTAATGTTGGGTATGTGTTGTATTCTTTGCACGACTTATATGCACATTGAACAAAGGGATGTTTTAGGGGGGGTCGTTGACCCTCCCTGTTATGGGGTATGCAGGTGGGTGGGAGCCCCCTACATGGGGTTTGAGGAAACAACTTTATAATTTTTTTTTGGTGGTTTTTTGTGTCTGTTTTTAGCCGACAATTTTGCTAAAAGTGATTTAGTGGCGCATGGTGTATTTTCCTATGTTTTTTTAGTTTCAATTATGTAACTATGGTTTGATTTGTGGTTCATATGCCATGGGATGTATATTGTATTGTAATATTGTACATAAAATATAATGAAACGAAATCCTTACTGGTTTTCTTGGGTTTCAGTTTCTAAGATAACAACTCTATCTAAATTTGTGTGTTTTCTATTGTATCTTTTCTATTTACTAAGAATCTGTTTGCAACAATTTATTTTACAAGGTTAAAACTTACAATTAAAAGAGAAATAGTTATACTTATCTGAGTCACTTGAGCTTGTTGGAAATTGAAGAAGGGTGAGCCACTCTCAACTCAACCCTACGCTGAGATACACTACAATATTTCTTATAACTAGCCGGTCTTGAGCCTAATCCAATGACTTGAGAGGAAGTCTCACTCATGTTTCAGTAGGATTCAAGTCAAAATAAAGAAATTTAAATGCTAATCCTTCATATACATAGATTTAGTATTTTTTATTTTCGCCACTGAGACAAGGCATATTATCTTTCATAATGTGGCCACATTGTGCCTGCATGGCACAAAGGGATCCCTTCGTTGATCCAATAGTCCTTGGGTACTCCACTTAGTGATTTTTGTGCATATATTCAACAAGATTTCTTAGTAATTATTTCTATCTCCTCTAGCTCAAATTGAAGACTACAACAATTACTTCCCCAACCAATCAGGTCAAAAACACAAGCCCACACGCGATGTTGCATCTTTGAAATATTTTCTCTCACCTTCTATTCAAATTCTTAATATTATAATCCACATGAAAATTTTAAATTCATTTGATAGGTTACTTAGGGTTGTATGAACACTTCTCTATAATTCCTTGATGTTAATTCCATAAAATCAACTACTCTCTCTTTCCTTTGTTGTCACTCAACTCTACCCTTTACTACTCACATCTCCATTCCCCCTTTTCAACCCCATGCACTCTTCCTAGCATGAGAATTTTGGCACCTTCCTCAAGCTATGTTGTCAATCCAAATTCTCTATAATGTGTAAGTAGTCCATATCTTTGGAGTAGTTAAGTACAACTTACATTTGTTCTCATAACTGTTAGAAATTAGGTGGTTTAACTACCAAATCGGGAATCAAAACATTAACTTTAGGTAATATGGGAACCTTCTTAAGTCCCCCTTATAACTTCCCTTAGGATTTGAGATATGTGTTAATCACTCCCTCCTTCAAATTTAGTAATTTATTAAATAAAAATGAATATTTACATCAAATTAAATTTGGAAAAATATCCATGTTGGTTACTCCAACATTATCGATCTTAATTATAATTACAAAACTTGGGGTTTAAAAAGGCATGTTACAAGATTCTTCTTTGAAACGAGACTAAAAATAATTTACTCCTTTTATACCCAGTGTAACAGTATTCTATTACTCACAATTTTTTCATAAAATTACATATATGACCTTCATTATATAGTAATGGAGGATTCCTAGTGTCGGTTAAGAATAACTACGACAACTGGGCAGATGCAAGTCCCTATGTGAGCTTACAACTCACCACACTTAGCTCATAGGGAAATGAAGTGTTGGAAAATCCAACTCTAACACTCCCCTTAAGTGAAACATAGGGAGTAACTAAAGAAGAAAGAAAGAAAAAGAATGGGTCCCGACAATGAGGCTTGATTAGGTACCCATGTACAAATTCTCATAAAAGAAGAAAGAGAGAAAAACCCGTAGGAAAAAATTCTCCCCCAAAAGAGAGAGAGAAGTCAGTTCTAAAATTATCATGGAGCTAAAATTGTAGATGCCATAACGATCCACTGAATGGAAATAACATAGGCCTACTCCAGTCAAGAATTATGAAATGTTGAAGTATCAATACTCTGAAGATGAGAGCAATGAAATCTCAATGAGGTCGACCGATCTTTAAACTAGAATGGTGCATAGGCATAAGGGCGACAAACATTTTCAACTTCTCCCAAAAGGATTTAGATAAAACAGGTGCAGGTAAAGAATCGAGACAAAATTTTCAAACAAAAGAAAACCATCGACCAACAAAAAATAATGAGGCATGTAAATATGGAAATCTAAGCTCAAAAGTCATACAAAAACACTCCTGAAGTTGTCTGAACACCATCACCATCATAAAAAATGATAACAATAAAAAAAATAAACGATAATAATATCTGTCACCATCTAACTTCTCCCCCTAAAATACAACCGCGAAAGGAGAGAGAATCAATAGTTTCCATTGTCAGCAAATTCCCCCCCCTGAAACACAAATGAGGAAACAACGACAATAAACAATGAACAATTAATGCAACATGAAAATATGAATTTTGTAAGAATTGGTTCAATCGATGCCATGGCCATCCATTGATCCACCCACAAACAATATTGATGGTCAACACTGGTCCACGATTCATTCTCTCACCTCTCTTCTATAACGATCTGAATGTAGGATCAGTAATTGACCAAGAATGATGATGTTTAGGTAAAAAAAAATTATGAGGATATCCATATGGATTAGTTTTTGCCTCTAGAAAATTATAATTGAGTGCAACAATACTGTCATTTGGAATGATATCAGCAACCATGTCTTTTATCTGTTATTATTATCAGTATGAAAATTTTCTTCCAACACCTTAGTCTGAATTTCTTCCACTACAAATGAAATATTTATAGTCTGAAAAAAACATGATGTAAATTATGAGGAAACAACAAGATTGTATCCAAGACCTACTCTTGATTTCTGCACTATAGGGTTAATAGGAACAAAAGTTCCTTGTCCATTCTTCCCAATTCCTCCTCCAGTATGTCCCATTTTACTCAACAATCAGGATCCAATACCAATAATATGATTTTCAACATTGGTTGCAAGAAAAGCATGTGATGGGTCATGATCATGAACTTCAGGCTTCTGACAATCAACATCATGGAGTGTGGAAGAAGGAAATATTGGCACGTTAACATCAACCATATCCATCTCAATTTTTTGAAGATGAAAATCTTCAAATTCAAGTTCCTTCTTAACCCCTTGCAACTTTTTAATAAACTCATCCTTCTGAATCATTTGTTGAGACAATGCATCATAATCTTGTTTCAAAAATTAATGTTATTCTAACATTGTTTCTTATAAATAGTTAATCTCCATAACATATCGATTGTTTTTCTCTTCAAGCTCCATTATTTTATTTTTTGAGTCAAAAAAAGACTCAACTTCCACCTCAAGTCATCAATAAGGTCAATCTTCTCTTGAAATTCATCTGCAAGCATCTGGAAATATTTTCCTATGGTTGATTCCAAATGTTCAACCTTCTTGATTTTTCCAGCGATTGAAGTTTGCAATCTATTCTTAAGAGTTTCATTCTCTTTTTGAAATAGAGTTACAACTGTATGAAAATCAAGGACGTCTGTATGAAGTTCATCAACTACCTTCTTCTCATTTTGCTCCTGCAATATTTTACCCATCTTGAAAAGACCAAATTGAAAATGTACTAGCCAAAAAAGGCTGATGATGATAACAAAAGATGTTTTACACTTCGAAAAAATTATACAAATCGGACTAATCTGACTATATTTGTATAACATGCCAACAAACAACCATCATAAACCATCAACCAATATGGCTAGATTTACATAACTAGCCAACAAAAAGCCATCACAAACTATCAAACATATGACCATTCTGTAACGAGAATCTTAAAAAAGTCTTTAAACATTAATATATTTTAATCATAAAATCCTTCCTTTGAAAACAAAAAAAAAATCCTTACTCAGATTTAAGTATGAAAGGTTTGCCCCAAAACAATTTCACTCGGAAAAACCATTTTTATAATATGTTGTTCTCCTTTATGAAAACCAAAATAAGACTCTTTATAATTAGGCTCTATTTTATTCTTTCTCCCTTTGAAAAAAAAAAAAAAAACCTTATATTAAGTTTCTTTCTCTTTTTTTTTAATGATACACCATTTTTTTTAAATTGTGGGTAAATTAAAATAATGGGCAAATTAAAAACAACCACTACTTAGTAGCTAGTCCCTGCCACTTGTTTAAATATAGCTAAATTAAAGTAAAAATATTGAATTCAAGTTCGTGTCAAGGTTTATAATTCGATCAATTTAGGTTTTATTAGTAAGTTAAGGTATTTTGTTAATTGTAATTTCACATTGTGGTAGTGGAAAATCCAATAATGTTTTACTAGTCCCTCATATAACATGACGTATAAAAATCAATTTCCATGAACATTTTCAAAACCTATAGTTGATTTTTAAAACTCACATAACATGAGGTATAAAAATCAATTTGCATGAACATTTTCAAAACTTATAATTGATTTTTAAAACTATATTAGATTTTCTATATCTTATTATATTGTTTTGAAAATTAAATAATTATGAGAATATTGTACTTAAATAAGATAATTTTTTTGCCTTTAAAAAAGATAAAATTATAAGTTTTTTATTAGTTGAAACATATGAAAACATTAAGTAATTGTAGTTAAATATTACATAATAAAAAAAATAGAAAACAAAATTTATTTTTAATTACAACTTACATTTTTTATTTAAAAACAAAATTTTTTTTTTTAAAACGTATTTGGAATTAGAAATAAAAAACGTATTTTAATTTTTTTTTTAAAATTATTAAAAAAAATAGTTTGTTCATCTAAATTCTACGTCATGATTTTTAATATATACCTACCGGTCCCACATACACCATTGTAAACATATAATATGGCGTTGAAATTAGGCACATAGAAATAAATATTTGAATATGAATCTAATTAATGTAAAGTTTTATTATTTTCTGAATTGTCCTTTTTATTGGGTGTAAAATATTGTAAGTTCCAACCTACATGGCGGCCCTTACGGACATCCCAGATTTGTATCTGCCTTGATTTGCTCGCAGTGAGTAAAGTTGGAAATAAGAGATAAGGTACTATAAAGTTTGTATTGGATTAGAGTATAACTGAAAAGGAAATTTTACGACGGGACAAATCTTGGTAACAATGTTTCTCATAAGCACATATGGATTTGTTATTGGATTTCTAAACTTTTACTTTTTCACACAATTTTATGCAAAATACATACAATTCTGGCAAAGTAAAAGATTGCGATCAATGTAATTGAAAAAATATTTCAAAAGTTCTTATATGGATTTGTCGTTGGATTTCTGAACCTTTACCTTCCTATATAATTTTAAGCAAAATCAATTCTGGATTGCGATCAATGTAATTGAAAAAATATTTCAAAATTCGCTATGGTGGAAATATTTGTTTTTAAGCATTCGCACTCCATAAAGCTTTCATGTTTAAATAAAATTCTAAATACGTAGAACCTAATTACCTTTGTTAGACTTCGTGCAAAATATAACAGAAGGGCGGTGGCAATTGTATCATGTGAGAGGGGAGGGGGTGAGTGTTTAGGGAATTGAGATCATTATTTTATATAATTTGAGTAGGTTTAATGGTTAAGAGTATGTTATAGGTTTAAAATCAGAATCAGGGTTAGTTCTTTTTCTTGTGATTTCTTGATACATATGTAGGAATGACAAGTTTCACAGAGTCTTATGGGCCGACGGTTGGAATCCATGGCTTTTCGCATCTTGCATCTCGAGTCTAATCTAGCCGAGCATTTCCGTGGTGCTGTTGCAAATCTCCTTCAATGCTTGACATAGTAGTGGTTACAAAATGTGGGCATGTGCATATCTGATGGTGTATCAGTGACGTTCTACTCCTTTTCTTGCAAAAAGCATTGGTGTAGGTGTCAGTAATTTCTAGCTGGGGTAGTGGGTTCAATCTGTAGTAATGGGTTTCTTTTTGGAGAAATTCTGGGAATGAAGGGCTATGGTCTGGTCATGTTGTGGCCATTGTCTTAATTCTTTCTGCTTTTAGCTACTCTATGTTACTGGGTGGTACTGTGTACATGCCTTGGCCAAGATTGGACCCTACGTTATAGGCGTTATCAGGTAGATATGTTGGGGTCGGGGTTTTCATAAAATGGTGATGAAAATTTTTCTCAATCTGGAGTGCATGGGTTGCTCTGAGGTTTACTGTGCCTAATATTATGATTATACATATCAACTATGTCATTATCCAGATCTGTATACTTGTCATCATTGCTCTGTTGATATTGAAGGCCATTATCATGACACATTGGCGGTGAGCACATTGGTAAGCTAATGCAAATCAGAGGTAGTAGAGTCCCTTCTCATGTGTTATCTTTGAGCTCTGATTCCTCTGATCAACTGAACCAGCCAAAATTTTCCAATTTATGGAATAATTGGTGGGATTCCTTCATCATTTCTAGGTCGTGGAAAGATTTTGGTTTTCAGTGTTGCTTTAGATGGTGGAAATGCACTGGGTGTCTATGTTGCTGTTGTTGTTACTAGTAATCTGGCTCCCTGCTTAACCTTCTAGTTTCCCTTAGCACCACAGGGTTGTTCGCCATTTTTCCGGGTGATAGTTGTTGGCCAGATTTTTCGAATTTACCTAGCTGGCCTGTTAGTGTTTAATTCTATTCATTAGACATTCCTTATTCTCTGACATATTGTGGCATGTATATGTCAGTTTGAGTTATAGGGAACTGGGGGGGTCTTGTCTGCGCTTTGGATAGGGTTCCTGTGGGTATGGTCTCGAGGTCTCATTGATGCGGGTGGACCTTGTCCATAATTTTTTAGGCCCAGAATGACGGTTCCTATTTAAGGATCGTCCTTGTGGTCTCGTCACTATCCTTTGTATGAACCTTTTTGGGACTGAGGTGGATTCAAGTGCAGTCCTTGGCAGGTGGGATCATTGCGGAGCATTCATAGTGGGGTAGTTGGCATTTTCTCAGGGAGGATGTCAGATAGATATGAGATCCTGACATCGGACACTTCTGCCCAGGATGCATTTGTTGTTGCAACTATTGCGACGGAACAAAATTCGTAGGGTGACTTGGCACTCGGTTGTGCTGAGGTGGATTTTGGGGTGATCATGCCATGCGGGCCTGCACTTGCAAAGAAAAAAGGTGATGGGAACCATATCGATGGGGGAGGTTATGGTTATCAAGCCCATGTAGACACACTAGCTGGAGGCCCCTCAAACTACAAGAAGGGAAGGAATCATAACATAATTTATAAGCCGGCTATAGAAATACGACAGGTCGACTTGGAATATAATGTTCTTTGGGGAAGGGTCACCAGTTTGCAGAAGCGGGCTCTGATCAGAAGGTGGATATTTGCAGATATGAAATAGCATGACATGGTAGAATGGGTAAAGGTTACATGGGAACCCATTCTGGGCTATGCGCCTAAAGTTAGTCTCGTGACGAATGAGTGGTATAGCTTTCATTTCATGCATGAGGAGGATCAAAGGAAAATATTATATAGAACATGGGTAAAGGGTAGAAGTTTTGTTCAACTCCTTCCGTGGTTTCTTGGCTTCAACCCGGTCATGGAGTCACCGAGGAATAATTTAGTGTGGGTAAAGCTTCCTGGGCTCCCCCTGGAGTATTGGACTCTCAATGCATTGAGGGCTATTGGCGACTCTATTGGAACTACAAAGTATGTGGACCCGAAAATCTTGGGTGCTAAAGATAAGAGAATTGCTTGGATCCTTGTGGAGGTCATATTTGCTGGCGGCTTGCCTAGGAATATTGATCTAAAATGGGGTCATAGGTGTCATAGGCAGAGGGTTGATTTCTGGGGCATTCAATTTAGATGTCTGGTGTGTCATCATACTGGGCACCTAATGAACCATTGTCCGGCCCGATTTCGGAAGGCACCAAAGTGGGGCAACTGGCAACGCCATGGATGAAACCGAAAAGAAGACACAACAATGGATAGCAAGTACACGGGTAAGTTGTTTGTTACCACTTATAATATTGGACTATCTGTTTCATCTGGGTTAGGATCCGATAGTTCATGTAGTCCTCATATCCCTATCGATCATGATTTGGTCCTTCCTTATAATGATTCAATTGTCCCCCTCCCCCGCCCCTCTCAAAGGGGATCATCCCACGTTGTTCCACCGAATACTCTCACGGGGAACACTCATTCTTATATTTCGAATTTGGATAGCTCCAAAATGACTTTTGTAGATGCTGGCAATATAGCACATCATTAGGGGGGTGCTATCGTGATCCCATATTCCCACACTCGCATTCCTTCTCACATGCATGAGTCGCCTTTCCTGCCTATTGGTGTATCGCATAATATCTCTTCTGACCCGAATGAATCAGATAGGCTAGTTGTATCTCCATCTATGTCGGCCTTAGAATGGGCATCCCCTTCCCCGCAACAGAACTCTAGAACTGTTGATCCTCTGGATTCTCCAAAGAACACTGTTGGAAGTGACATAGAGGGACTGCTTGGGAATCAGGCAATTGATTTAGCTTCTTTGAAAATTGTTGACAAACCTCTTGCAGATTCACCAGTTTCCATATCGCCCCATTTTGCATCTAATATCACTGTAATAAAAAATACCAAGGCGGGATCCCAACATTTTAGGGGGCATTTAAAAACTAAATCTCTATTTCAAGGGGAGCTGGGTGATTTCAGGGAGGTACCCATTTCGTCGGTGGATAATATTAGGGCTCTTAGAGAAAAAAGCCTTGAATTGGTTACAAAATGACCTCCTTGTTATCTTTAAATATAAGGGGTCTAGGCGATTCCTCAAAATTCAATTGCCTTCGTGATGTATTTTTTGAGCAGTGACCTACTATAGCGGTGTTTCAGGAAACTTTATGTTCAAAAGATAAGGCTCTCAGGTATTTTCTAAAGGTTCGACCTAGTTGGTGTGCTGTGGGTACTGATGATGTGGGTCAGGCTGGTGGGATGGTGACCATGTGGATTCCTGGAATGGCTAGATTCATCACATTCAGATTCTTCAGTGGTATTTTCCTGGAAGGTAACATCAAGGGCTCGACAGAAAATTTCCATATGATAAACCTATATGCTCCATGTCATGGTAGGAGGCAATTCTGGGAGCATATATTAGCATCTTCTATTCTGGGCATGTGGAATCTCATCGTGATTGGAGATTACAATTCTACTCTAACTATGGAAGAGTTATGGGGCAGGAGGGCTCGATTGGATCCACTGGCGGGTCACATATCTATGATATTCAGTTAGCAAAATTTAGTGGAGATTCGACCATCCCCATTAAAGCCAACATGGACCAATAAGCGGGAGGGATCTAATTTCATTAGAAAGGTACTAAACAGGTTTATGGGACATGAATGTATTTGTGAACTATTGGGGAACACTAGAGTTAGGGTGGTGGAGGCAAGTCTATTTGATCACATGATCATTATGTGTACTTGGAGGGAGGAACAGAAAAATAGGGGAGTACCTTTTAAATTTAACATAATCTGGCTTAAAGATCTAAAATATAATCAGTTGATGGAACAGGTCTGGAAATATCTAGATGGATCGATGAATGGTGAGGGTAACTTTAGCTTTTCTAGTAAGCTTAGAAGGCTAAAATTTCACACGAAAATATGGGAGAAGAGAAAGAAAGAAACAAATAGATGGGAGCTGAGGGTGATTTCTAAAGAAATTGGGAGTATATATGAGAACATGTTGTCATCGCCACCAAATTGCCATACATATGACCGCTTGACAGTGTTGTAACAATGGAAAGTAGAAATTCTAAACATACAAGAACTTATGTGGAAACTGAAGAGTCAGATTACATGGATGAAGGAAGGAGACAAAAACACAAAATATTTTCACTAGGTGGCAAATAGCAAGAGGCACACAAATTCTATTTGGAGCATTATTTCAAAGGAGGGTCAGTCTGTTCACTCTTCGGAGGAGATAAGGAGAGAAGCTTTTGATTATTTTTCAGGCTTTTATAAAGATGATCCGAACATTGATATATCAAACCAAACCTGGGTTCTGAGTCACATGCCCACAATGTTTGATGAAGTGACAAATGTCTGTCTGGGGGCAGAGGTCACAAAAGAGGAGATTATGATGGTTCTAAGTTCCTTTGCACATGATAAAAGTCCTGGTCCGGATGGATGGTGTGCTGAATTCTTCTTACATTTTTTTGAGGCGATGGGAGATGATTTATTATCAGTCATTGAGAGGTCCAGAATATTGAGGTGCATTCCTAGTGATATAAACTCAACATTTATTGTGTTGATTCCAAATAATTCTCATCCGTAGGCTTTCTCGGAATTTCACTCGATCTCATTATGTAATGTGATCTACAAAATTATTTCCAAAACTATTGCTATTAGGATGAAAGGGGTCCTATCATCGGGTATCTCTTCTGATCTATATGGTTTCCTAAAAGGCAGATCTATTCACGATGCAGTGGAAACAGCTCAAGAGGTTCTCCATACCATTAAGACACGGACGTTGGAGGCACTTATCATGAAGGTGGACCTGTACAAAGCATAAAATTTTGTCGACTGGACATATATCAGACTAGTATTGCTTAAGATTGGCATCTCAATTAATAACATAAGGTGGATTATAGCCTGCGTTACTTTGGTAAAATACACAGTCATAATTAATGGGATTCCATCAGAGTTTTTTGCGGAAAGTCGTGGCCTTCGACAGGGATGTGCCCTCTCTCTCTTACTATTTATTATTTTCATGGATGGATATAGTAATCTCTTGAAGATGGTGATGCGATCTAGGTATTTCAAGGGTATTTCTTTTTCTCCTAATGTAAGTGTATCTCATTCCTTGCTTGTAGATTATATGCTTGTTTTTGGCAGGATCATCCGGAATCAATGGTTCTACCTCCATTATTAGTTCATCTGATTTGGAGCTGCGACTTCTCTGACCATTAATAAACACAAGTCCTTTCTATTGCATGTGAAGGGGGATGAGGAGGAGATCAAATTTATTGCAGATTTTATGGGTATACAAAAGAAGGAACTGTCTGCTGGACTCACATAATTGGGTTTTAATCTTAAACCGTGTGGATACAGAGTTGATGACTGGATGTGGATTGTGGATAAGTTCAGACACAAAATATTAAAATGGGATCACAGATGGCTATCATTTGGTGGGTGTTACACTCCGGTACAGGTTGCACTAATACAATTTGTTGTCTACTGGGGTCAACTCTTTTCACTTCCTGCATGAATTGTATCTCTTATCAATGCCATAATTTCTCGGTTCATCTGGGTCGGTGTCTCTATGGAGAAAAATATCCACCTTTGCAAACTGGAATATTTGACTAGGTCGAAGGATGATGGAGGTTGGGGACTGTTATAGGTCAAATCCTTTATGTCCGCTCTCTTGATCAAATCTATCTGGAGGGCATTAAATGGTATTGGCATATGGACAAACATATGTAGATTGAAAAACTTCGATGGGGAGCCCCTTTCACAAATTTTTAATGGAACTATGCAACAAAAGAGGAGTGAATTGGTTATATGGAGGGGATTCATGAAGGTCATCAATCTTATGGCTGAAATTTTGGCTTGGAAGTTTGGGAATGGGGTGGATATTATCATTGGAGGGGACATAATCATAGGTTATAAAGCGAAGCTACATCAGAATGACATACTCTTCCATATTCTACATCGCAGAGGCTTCTTTCACTTAGCTCAGCTCATTGAATCATGGCAGTTTGGGTGCCCCATTTGGAAGTCGGCGGCACAACGAAGCGGGATGCTCAATTATGGATGCAGTATGTAAATGATTTAAAATCGGGTGGTTTTGTTTATTGTATTGGAGGAGACAATATTGTATGGGACATCATTCAAATGAAGGATGGGCTGGTGGTTAAAGAAATCTACTCTCACACTATCAATGGAAACCTGGAAGTACGTCAGCGATCTCCTTTTGCTATTTACTGGCGTAGAAATATTATGTATAGGGTGTTGTTGTTTGTTTGGATTGCATGGAAAGGGAGGATTTTGACATGGGAAAACCATACGAGAAGGGGTTTTTATGGACCCAGCAGATGTAGCTTCTACCTAGCACAAGAGGAATCGACACTTCACCGGTTTATTGAATTTCCGGGGGTTCTTAAAGTTTGGGATTTATTTTCTGTTTTTCACATGGGAAATGGATGGAGGCCGGAATCCATTATTCATGCCTTAGCATCATGGGATGCTCTTGAAGGAAATTACAAGACACTACCTTTCTTCATTTTATGGGAGGTGTGGCTAGCTAGGAACAGGGACATCTTCGAGGGATCAGATATTGTCATAGGGAATGTATTTGGAAGCATAATGTCATGGATTAACAATCTTCCAAATGTCTCTCACGAGGACAAGGATCTCTCACACAGGATCATACCCCAACCTATTAATCTTCCGGCTTTGTTATTTGATGGGGCGCAAAAGGATGGGGTGTGTGGTTGTGGAGCATGGATTAAGATCGATGGATGCTAGAGGTACCATCTACACTGGAATGGAGGTAATGGATCAAATGTCAAGGCAGAATTGTTGGCCTTGTGGAGTGGCACGGTTCTGTCCTTAAATTTGAAGCTCTCTACTGTCAATATATATAGGGATGCAAAGGTGGTAATTGATGACCTATCTGGAAGAGGGGCTCTCTAGCCATATGGGGTGAGTGGTTGGATTACCAAAATCAAACATCTCATGTCAAGGCTCAATGACCCTCCTATGTGCCATATATACCGGGACTGCAACATCAGGGCAGATCAACTATCCAAAAAGGGACTCCTGGACCCTAATGGTTTCTTCTATATTGAATATTATTCGGGCAAGGAGATATTACAGTAATATGTGGTTCCCTCTCTCTAATAGTTTTTTGTAAATGGATTTCTGTTTATCTGCGATGAAGGTCTTCATCGGCATACAAGTGAGCCTATTATTTTTTTTTTACTTTCCACACTGTTCTTTGAGCCGGGCACTCTATGGATCGCAGGATGATCACATTTGCTGATGTGGGTATATATCAGGTATATGTATAGATTCATCATCAAGTGAGGCTGTCATATATGCTGTAGGTATAAATTTGTATGTTATTCGATGAATGGCTTAGTATCCCCAATCAAGCGAGCCTGTGGGATGAGTAACTCGAGTGCCACGGTTTTGGGCAGCTACGGACTGGTGTCGCTCTCTGTCACACATTTCTGGCAAGCCAGTTATTTGCATTGACTTTTATAATATTATCTTCTGATCTGGGGAACGTCTACTGTGATTAGTGACTATCAGGAAGACTCTCATATTATGGTTGGTTTTTTAGTATCTCAATGGTACCTATGCTTGTTTATTAACTATGAAGTTATTTTGAAAATGAATTGCATGCTCACAGATGTTCATGGGCTATCTTTATCATTTTTCTGATGTATTTTCATGCACTGTTACTATATTAATAGAACAACGTTTTTTTCCTGTATAAAAAAAAGAGAGGGGGTCTTGGAATGAAGGAGATTTGTGGTTAGTTTTAATGAAATCAAGAAGGTTTTACTGATTTTTTCCATAAAATTGTGTGCTATATATGTGATCAAAATGAACAAAAATGTGGTCATATTGAATGAAAATGGGACGATTTTCTAATTTTCGTCAATAATTTGAGTGTTGGGTTTGATCGGAAGAATTGGAGATGTGATGTATTTTAAATGATTTGACATCCGTATGACATATTTCATAACAACATAATTTTTTCACAATCGATGAATAATAAACGATCAGGAAGCCAGTGGCCATAATAAAATCAAAGGGAATAAAAGGGTGGAAGGAAAAGGCGAAATTAAATAATGTGACCTTTGTATGAAGCCATGTGATCTTTTTACTGAAGGCTTTGTGAATCATGAGGCTTTTCACAATAACATGTTAAGCCTGTTACCCAATCATATTAATAAAAACTAAATTAAATTATTTTAGAATTAATAATAAATTACGATTCTAATGCAAAAGTTTAGAAATTTTGATTTTTTTTGTAAACCCAAAGTAATATGGGTTTGACCAAAAACCCAATCCGTTATCTCCTGCCCGACAATGATAATAATCGGTTGTCAAATCTTAATCATCTTGAGTTCTTATGGTATTTTCTTGAATGAGGATTCCAACATGGAAACCTCCACGTGCTTCTCCCACTGCTTCAAGAACTCAACCATATTCAACAAATCTATTCCACCGACGACGGCCAACAAGGGAGGTAATGGCTCTAGGGATCCATGCTTCTACTTCTCCAATATTTACAGACTCTTTTCTCACGATTAGCCTCAATGAAAGTATAAATGTGGGTTGAGAAGCTAACTTCACTATAGAGAAGAGATAAACCCTCCAACGCTGCTTCACACAACTGATTTGTTCAACACATGCGCCAGATAAAGTCTTTATGCTTGCAATGACCAATATGCCGCACCAATTACACATGGTTTGCTCCAATACCACTCGTCATTCTCAACTTCTAATACTGGATTACATAGCGCCTTCCATTTCACAGGGGAAATAACTTTAAATAAAGAAAAAAAGAAAAAAATACAACATCTTTACATATTTCTTGGCCAAGATCTGAAACACAACCTCTCCAAAATCCACGAACCCATCACATCAACGAGATCCCATTAAGATCTACATGAGATTGAAACTATCATCAATCAGATAGATCTATAGATATGGAATAAGAAATTTCAAGAACACACCTCAGAACACACTAAAGTAAAATATCCATTCAAATTACTATAAAAAAAACTCCGAGAAAAGAGTTTAGTACAGTGGGAATGACCTCTCTAATACCATGTAAGAGTATTTTATTATTCATAATGTTTTATAAAAGTACATATATGACCTCCATTATATAGCAATGGAGGAGTTCCAATGTCGGTTAAGGATAAATACAACTCAACTATAGGGCAGATGCAAGTCCCTATGTGATCTTACAACTCACCATACTTAGCTCATAGGGAAATGAAGTGTTGGAAAAACCAACTCTAACAACCATTTTAGAGAAGTTGGAACACATTGAGTCATCCTCTCTCTATATTATAGATTGAATTAATGTTCTTTTATTAGTTGCACAGTAGTGGGAAAAAATAGTATTTTCATCTCTTCTCTACAACCAGATATCTCTTCTCTTACTTTTCCATTATTTCTCTCTATCAAGTAGGATCTACCTTTTTTAATCTTCAAGTAGTATGATTTCCTCCCTTTGATTCTATCTGAAGAAACCAATGTATTCTTTTTTATAACAAGATTCTAGATATTCTTTAGCTTCTCATATGATAATTTCATCCTTGATTTTTTTTCTCAATAGACCAATTAACTGGAATCTTCTTTACCAATTCTATATATTAAATAAATTGAATGAGGGATAATTCGTTGAGAGAAACATCGAAGTGCTTCCAATAATATTTTAGTTTATTTGGAAAATCTTCATCCTTTAACAATTTAGGATTTTTTATGAAGGGGCTAAGAGGTTTTTCTTGTGCTAGGACTACTTCCAAAAGCATAGGATACAGGTTAGAGTCACCTCATGAGAAACCCCATTTATGCAGTGGTACAACTTCATCTAACAATTCTTCCATGATTAAGAATTTATGTAATATTTTTTCTATTTGGGTTTCCCTTGTCTTCTTATTTCTCTATATTGGGGCTAATTTGGTACGCTTTATGTCAAGGAGAGATTATAATTCCAAATTATTAATGAAACATCCTAAGAGGGTGTGAACTTGAGTTACTATTCCCAATACCTTGGAAGAACCCAAGGATAAATTTAGGTCTCAACCAAAAATCGCTAGACTTTGTCTAGGGAAGTCTGTATTGAAAAAGTTTTCCTAGTACTCCAACTTTGGAATAAGGGCCATAAATGTGTGTACATATTGTTTATTGTCCCAATTTCATGGAAAAAGGGCAGTTCCCATCCTTGATGGAAAAACCCAAGAATTAATTAAAGTTAGTAATCCTTATTTTAATCCTATGATATTCTCCCAAAATATTCTTAAAGAATTAATAAAGTAGAAATCCCAACCCTTTAAAATTATTTTCAAGTCAAGCCTTTTTCCCATCTATCATAATCTCTTGCAAGAATATGAAACATGGGTTACAAACTTCATTTAACCTCTTCAAGGCTATTTTTTTTTAAGGAATTGGCCAAACCTCTATAATTTATGGTTATAAGAACCATTTGGGATCATCCCTAGGGACATATTTCCTAAATACTCCAATTAAGGACAATTTTCTTCCACTTCTAAGTTTTGATTTAGCTTACCTATATTCAAGGGAAATGAGGGATTTTTAACCTCCTTGGGAGATTTTGCAGTCAATTGTTACTAGGGTTCCAAGTACTCCTACTATTCCTCTAGAAAATAAGGATCTCCTCTAGATGTAGACCTAAGATTCTATTTAAAAGTATTAAAAGTTTGAGAGCCACTATAAATGTCCTTATTAACAAGTACACTAAGAAATTCTTAGAGGTTTATGTAACTTTAGGTGGTCACTTACTCTACTACAACATCTAGGGGAATAAGGGCGAGGGGAACAACTCATTTAATTGTTAATAAGTTGGGAAGAAGGTCAACAGGTTTTTCACAATTCATCTATATCAACCCGTTACACATAATTTTGTCACCATGGCATTTGAATATCAATATGGATCTATCATCATCCATACTCATGCTTCCTTAGAAGTCAAAAAATTCATGTTCCTGAACCAAGTCTTGTAAACTGGAAAAAAGCTCTTAAAAAATCTTAAAGGTTTCATGCTCGCTTTTTTTGGTCATTTCTCGTGCATGTACTGATATTTCCTCTATTAGATGCAGCTATCTCCACTCTGTTTGCCCATAAAACCCATGCACCCCCGTAAAAGAAAGTAAACACGAAAAAGTAACTTCTAGAGGCCTAGTTGGGTGAATATTCTTCCAACTAAAAGCCTCTTGAGTCGCACTAGTTTGAGCTATATCCCTCCACTCATGGAGCTTATCCCCTTGGATAAAGGAAACCTAATCCCTTCATTAGAGGATCTCATCCCTCTCTTGATGGATCTAAAACATCCCCAATTTCTCCTATAAATTGAGCTGAAGCTTCAGGGTTAGGGGTATATTGTGGAATTTACATTGGAGATTACACATTGTACATGAGTTTATTGAAGATAAAACTATGTTGGCCATTCTAGAGAGGAAGGCTTTTCAAACCAAGGAGCACGATTGTGAAGGCATATGGGACAAATTTGTACAACATCAAGGCTCAGGTTGTAATATTTCTCTTTATAATTCTTGATAATACATATGGATCTATTTTTCTCATTTTGTTGTTTTTAGATTCATTAAAACAATGACAATTCTTAATCTCCCTGTTCATTAAGTTGAATTGGTGTTTTTTATTATTATATATTGCAGGTGCTTTTGATTCTTTGCATGTTTTTTATTGCAAGTTCTTCTCAGCATCGAAGGACTTCTTTGGAGAGAAAGGCAAGGTCTACATCAAACGTCTCGTTGAAAGGTAGGAGCATAACCTCCTCATTTCTAAGTTATAATAATCTAAATGCTAATAGTTTAGGGAAAGAGTTATTCAAATGGTTGTTTGTTTCTAGTTATTTTTAGGGATAATAGGGATATTGCTCTTGTCCATAAGAGGGATTTATACAAAAAACAAATTGGCAACTCTGTTGGGGAAACGAGCTTAGTTTTCTCTTGATTTGTTTGGTTTAACATTACAACTTTTCTAGTTTGACTTTTCTTAGTGTGGTTGGGTTTATGAACATTTAGATTCTCTGAATTAGAAAGCCTTGAGTTTATTTTTTTAAACATTTCTCTACCCTGCGTTGTTTTTTGTGATAAACAAAGTGCAAACCTGCACAATTTTGCAGTTTTATTCACTGCACATGCGCACTGGTTTGTACTGACAACCTGCGCACCCATGAGAAATTTTGAAAAAATTAATATTTTCTCTCTTAGAGTCAAATCAAAATTTTCTTAAGGTTTAACCTGACCTATACTGACTCTCAGAGTCTGTATGTGAACTCTTCGTAATTACGTAGAGTATTTTTGATATAACATCATTTTTGCACATTCGGGTAGGGTTTTCCCTGGTTTGATGAATTGCTCTTTTGGGGAAAATAGATTCACTTCCTAGATCACTAGTTTTATGCCATTTCCCTCTAGAGTTACCGGTAGTTTTGTCAACCTTGCTTGTTTGAGTGATTGTTTCTTTATCATTTGAAAAAGGAAAACTTCTAGATTACCGAAGTGTTATTTGTCTCAAAAGTAGTCTTTTATGCATTTGTTTCTACTAGTTAAAGCGAAAAAACAATTTATTTTTCTTTCAACTAAAAGAAATCATGAAAATAAACTCATAGGTATCTTAGTTAGGATTGTTAGTTAAGAGCTTTAATTTTTGAAGTTTTTACATTTTTTAGTGTTTTTATAGTTGATTTTTCTTTTGAAAATTATTTGTTCATAAAATTATATATTTTGGCTTTGTAATCAACAAAGATTTTCATCACAAGGTATTGGTCATGCTTAAAAATGAAATTGTTTTCTTGAAGAAAAATAGTTGTTATGGGATGTTTTAGAAAATTTGTACTTTTTTGAGTCCAAAATTCCTTCTACTTTCTCTTAAATAGAAATTCAACGAAATAAAGAATTTCATTTTCATTATTGATGCATTTAGAGTATTTTTGAGTTGATCACAGTATCATTGAGTTTCATCTCCATACCCCTCTATGTAAACAACATCCAAATTAATACAATGCTTAATAAAATTGATCTAGATATTTTTTACATTTTCTAGGGCTCATTCCACCAATCTAGCTCAGGACTAGTGCTTTGGAATAGGCATTAATTAACTTTCCAAAGTAGATAAAACAAACAAGTATCATCTTGCAATATGGAAAAGCCTAGTTGTTGCAATTGTGCTCTAGGAAGCTCTTCTTAAAAGAGTCAAGCACGAGGTCATATCAGACCCAGTGGAGTAATAGTACCTACTTCATTGGTGAAGATAGAAGATGTGCACATAATACAAATGGTAAACTTCATATTAAACATTGTCGAGGATCCTGGAATCACTTGTTAGTAAACCTAGTATTTACCACATCGAGGAGCTCTCGAGGGAATTGAACTTCCATACTCTACCCTTGCATGCATATCGGGCCACATATTGTTCCCCCAGGTTCATTTGTCTCAATTGGTGACCTTAGTGGCCATAATATTTAGGATTTTTCCCAAGGTGACGATGGAGGGAAGGTCCCACTATACCTGGAGCAAATGTTGACTAGACTCACTTGGAATTTCCGGAGGGTAGTCTTCACTTTGATATGGCATAGTGGGGTTACTTGCACTGGACTGTTTCATTAATCAGGTTGTCGGGGTAACTATTCCAACCGCTAGTTTTCCGCATTGATATTTGCGAGGTTGGATTTCATCACCAACTAGTGATTTCACTGTGAAAAAAATTGCTTGTGTGTGGTTTGACTCCTAGATTTGATAGTGCATGTTCATTTGTTTTTTTTTTACTTTTTAGAGACCTTAGGTGTGGATTGTGAATTTTAATTGTTAATATTTTTAATTTGTCAATAAAATTCATTGAATTTGAATCTAATGGCAACAGTTCCAGAATTTACCAACCAAGGAACCCCTCTTAATGATAATCCTGGTACTTTTCCTTGCTTTGGAAATGTTGGTCCTCCTTATATGGCTACATTGTCATTACCTAGATTTACCAATATAGGTTTACCGGTATGGTTATTTTCAACTTCGTTGGCCTCGAATACTCAAATTTTTCCACGTCAATCAGATGCTTCACCTCAGCAGAGTTCACCATCTCAACATCACCAACCTCATGTTCACCATTTACCTTCTTCGCCCAACATGTCTTCCTCCCTTTCTTCTTCTTCTCTTGGTAAAATCCTTGATGCTAGTAACCAGGTGGCTAAGAATAAGAATAAAGGGAAGAAGAAGAAGAAGAAAGATAAGAAAGAAGTCAACCAACCAACCATGGCTGAAGTGCTGGCAGTGTTGAGGAAACCTCCAATATGCATCGTAAAACCAAATACCCTTGCAAGCTTTGTAAGGGTGACTACTTCCTTATCAATTTCTCTGGTATTCCTAAGGTCTTGGAAGAGTGTTCATAAAAATCCTATGAACTTACTGTTGATCCATCAACCAATGATTGTCAGGTTTGTGGGAAAAAGGGTAGAGTTAGGTTTCCTTGTAGGTTATGCAAAGGGAGTCATCATAGTCACCTTTGTCCTCATATGAATGAAGCCTAAAAATTTTTGGAAAAAATTACTGTTCCACAGCAATAACTTCCAACCAGTTACCATAAACTTTGTCCCAACCTACCGTCAGTTGATGAAGTGATTGATCTAATTCCAAGTACAATCAATCCCACTCTTCCATTGGAGAGTGAAACTCATATCGCTCAGGTTGATGATCCATTAGTTTATCAAGTGGTCAACTTGATTTCACATTCGGTTGATACCACTCTCCCTGTAGAGAGTGAAATTCATACCACTTAGGTTATTCTTGTTATGTCAGATTCTTCTGCGCTAGGTGGAATTTCACCTATTTCTACAAAACCCCCTCCAAGTATTGAGGTCTTTTCCTTTGATTGGAGTAGACTAACAAAACCTTGTCTTTCTTCTTCCATCCCTTTCCAAATCATTGTAAAGTCTTGTGGCAAAAATGTGCGCTACAAAAATGTAGATGAAGGTACTTCTGTTAGTATTTTATCCTCAACTGCTTGGCAAGCTTTGGGTTCCCCTCAGCTTGTGTCTGTTACACAATTTGTTAGCTTTTAACAGAACCATTAGTGAAAATTTATGGATCCTTCCTAAGTTTCCTATTACCTTGGAAGGTAACTGTCTTTATTTCTCTTACGGTAGTCCAAGGCCCCTTGGATCTCAATTTTATCCTTGGGCGATACTATGTCTATGCAATGAAAGATGTTGTATCGATGCTCTTTCATGTGATGTCTTTCCCTCACAATGGAAACATTGTGAATGCTTACCAGCTTTCATTCGTTAGTATTTATTATACTACCAACCATCCAAAACCCCTGAATTTTCCTTATACGAAAGTGGTATCTACCATGCCATAGTTTAATTATGTGGCAAAAAGTCCCATGTTTTCAGTTACCAATGCAAGCGATACTCTCACTGTTTTATCGACTTCCTTTGACTTAGATATGGTAATTAACATGGCGAAACATATGGGGGTATTTGAACACGTTGTTCTTATCCCTATTGAGTCCCTTGACATGGGTTCCTTCCAGAGAAATGTTATTCCTTCTCATGAAGACCTATTAGAGGCCATGATCGAGGTGTGTCCCTTGACATGTGTTCCTTCCAGTTGGAAGCCATGATCAAGATTTCTTAAGGATGGCTCTTTCACTGTGTCAAACTCGTTTAAAAATGAAAAAGGTTCCCATGAGCATAGTCCCTTTTCTTGTGTAAATCTCCTTAAAAATGAAAAAAAGTTCTATGAGTTCTTTCATGTGTCAAGCTCATTAAAAAATGAAACAAATCCTCTCCTGATTAAGTCAAGTCTTTCATCTGATCTTGTAAATGAACCTTCATTCCTTCCAGCTATTAGTAACCGGTAGTCTACTTAGGTGAATGAAAAGAAGTTTGGGGGGAATGTGCCCTTGCAGGTTATGCTTGGGGGGCATTGAAACTTATCTCAAGAACAATTTTCTCTATTTAAAGCTTGTGTAAAAATGAAACCTATGTCAAGCACATTTTTCCTCTATTTCAAGCTTGTATAAAAATAAAACCTATCTCGAGTCCATTTCGGTTATTATTTTCGCGACTCGTTAAAATCATGAAAATCTTGAGATTCTTTTGCTATATTTCATTCTCATAAAACACATGAAAATGATGAGTTCTTTTAATCTTTTCCTGCTTGTAAATTAAATTGAAAGTTAGCCATAGAGTAATTTTTTATCACTTTTTCGGGCTCTCAAAAAACACAAAAAAAGTGAAACCATGGAGTCCTCTTTTAAGCCCTTTTCAGACTCTCTAAACATCAAAAGATCAGCAAACACTTGACTATTCAAACTCATTAAAATAAATGAATATTCATCTACTCAGTATAAGTTTACCCCTTTTCTGGACTTAACTAGACTAATTACGAAAAAGGTATACGTTGACTAAGCATAGTCAATAGAGTTCTCTCCTACATAATTTTATCCATTTTGGGTTTGAGATACTAAACTTATTAGAAAATAACACTACGAAGTTTGATTATGTCTTTCTTTTGACTCCCTAAAATTGAAAAACATCGAGTTAATCCTATGTTGGACTCGTTAAAACTAAATAGTGCAGGACCTATCGATTACAATAGGACTGAACCACTCCTTCTTAGGGTTCGTTAAAAATACTGAGATGGGCTCAACTAAAGGATGAGATTACACAACAAGAAAATTTTATCCTCCTCAAGGTTAAAAAAAATAAAGAGGTACTTGTCAGTAATGGTGGGGGGGGGAATTAAGAAAAATAATCCATATTTTGTACTTGTTTTTAAAAGCAACATGTCGCTCTTAAACACGACACTTTTTCGCACTCGTGTCTGGGTTGGGTAATCCTTTTGTCTTACAATTAAACAAAACTAATTGAAAGTATTCAACCGGTTTTGGGTATTATCTTTAATTCGAATGATTCCAATTCATTTACAGTGTCATTATGTGTTCAAGAAAAAGTTCAATTTCAAATTCACTATTCATTGCAAACATTTGTCTCCATTCGCGTTGACCATCCTTGCAAAAAAATTCTTTAAAACTTGACATAATGGTTTCGTGGCGTAGTCCCTCCTGTGATGGATCACATTCTATCAACATCAACTCATTATCTATGAAGTTGATCTAGAAATCTTATCAGTACCTTGGAATCTACATGACCTAATGGCAGGTTTTCTTGCCTTCGATGACAAGTTTTAATCATTTGCCTTCAATCGAATGATTCTATGAGTGTTCAATTGCAAATCATTCATTCACATTTCATAGACTGTACTGAAGTACTTTTAGATCCATTTTCATTACTGGTGGTTTCTCTCACACTTAACAATTTTCATCATTAACTAGTAATCAAGTGGTTTCTACCATGCTTGACTTTGAAACAATCAATCACATGGATAGATTCGTACTAGTTCAAGAAGTGGAAATCAAGACCCTTGATCTAGTTTCAACTATCCAGGCTGCAAGGAGTTATGTATTCATGATATCGTAGACTTATTCATAACAAATGACTGCGCCCATACTGTGTCTACTTCTGATGTAATGCTAAAGTCATATCTGTACTAGAACATTTAATTATTTTTTCTCTAAGTTATATTTGCATTGATGTTTCTTACAGGTTTTTGACCAATGTCTCCAATCCAATCCTTGGAATGATAAAGCACTTCACTCTCCCGAAAAAATTTCTTAGACTTCGCACTTTAGGAGGAAATCTATTTCAGGTCATTTTTTCACCATGGCATTTGACTGTTAATATGGATCTATCATCATCCATACTCATGCTTCCTTAGAAGTCAAAACATCCATGTTCCTGAAACAAGTCTTGTAAACTAGAAAAAATATCTTAAAAACTCTTAAAGGTTTCTTGCGCGCTTTTTGTGGTCATTTCATGCACATGCGCTGATACTTCCTCTATTAGTTGTGACAATCTCTGCTATGTTCTCCCATAAAACCTACGCACCCCTGTAAAATAAAGTAAACATGAAAAAATAACTTCTAGAAGCCTAGTTGGGTGAGTATTCTTCCAACTAAAAGCCTCTTGAGTCGTTCCAGTTCAAGCTATATTCCTCCACTCATGGAGCTTATCCCCTTGGATAAAGGAACCCTAATCCCTTCATTAGAGGATCTCATCCCTCTCTTGATGGATCTGAAACCTCCTCAATTTATCCTATAAATTGAGCTAAAGCTTCAGGGTTAGGGGTAGATTGTGGAATGTACATTGGAGATTACACATTATATATAAGAGTTTATTGAAGATAAGCCTATGTTGGTCATTCTAGAGAGGAAGGCTTTTCAAACCAAGGAGCATGATTGTGAAGGCACATGGGAGAAATTGGTACAACATCAAGGCTCATGTTGTAAGATTGCTATTTATAATTCTTGATAATACATATGGATCTCTTTTTCTCATTGTGTTGTTTTTAGATTCATTAAAACAATGACAATTCTTAATCTCCTTGATCATTATCTTCATTGGAACCAACGCCCCGAACTCCACTAGACAACGATTCACCATTTTGTAGTAGTGATTCGCCATTTGTACTGGTGATTCGCCATGATTTTACAAGATAATAAAATCTCATGAAAAAATCGCCAAAAAATTATATATACATATTATATTATTAATAAAATCGCCTTCCATTTTTCCTATGTATCATGGGGATTCGCCCATTTATTATATATATAAATTTAGGGGGGTTCTTAAAATTTTCCTTGCTCCACCCACAACTGTCTGTCGGGCTTCCAAAGCGTTTGTCCAACCAAGGACTACATGAACTAATAACTCAACCCACAACTAAAGGAACATGAGAACCAACCAGAAAACAAGAAATGAAACTGAACCCACAACACCATTGCTATCCAGGAAATGGAAAGGCTAGGCAAATCCATTATCAATCCAGGAAATATTCGATGCCAATGATAGATGATGACCAAGAAACCACATGCATACACCATGCATGCCAAAACTAGTGAGGAAAACATACATGCAACTCGGTACTTGTAATCAAAACATGTTGTAGTTGTTTATCTTGATGCCCTCTTGTGCTTTTCTTCTCTTCGTTTCCTTCTGGCTCCAAATCACCAAGTATGCCACACCCTCCAAGAGTGCTCCAAGAAAAATCTAAGTATCCAAGAGTTTGAAAGAGAGAGAGAATAGAATTAGAGCCATAAGTGTGAGAAAAATCTTTCCAACTGATCCTCATAATCCTTTTTATCAATTAGGCCTCTATTTTCTTCATTTTCCATTATTTTCCTTCATTTTCCTCCTCACATGCAGCTTACGACCTTTCACCTTCCTTTTCTCCTATTTTCCATTATTTTCATAAATAAAATGCCAATTAATGCCTCATGCCTTTCCAAAGCCTTTGTCATCGCCTTTTCCATTTTCTTTTAGCCATAGTAATTGAAATGAACACCCACTAGGATGTTTTGCCCAACATTCAACTTGGAATAAGTGTCCCATCAATCGTGTTTATTATTTGTAACTTTTATTACATGGGATTTTCACCAGGGTTGTGACAGAACCCTCCCCCTTGGGGGAACACCGTCCTCGGTGTTCAATGACACCTACAAACCAACAAACTGCTAAAAAAAACATACTGCTTATGGATATTTATAGCTCGTTGTAGTATTTACAGTGACATACATATATACAACTATATTTTCTATGGAGCTTTATAAATCCAACTGGATATAGTATTTACAGTAATATACACATATGCACATATACACATTTTCTCAACAAGAAAATAGAAGGATACGATGCCCATATCAGCAACAAGGGAATCCAGAGGCTCACACCTCCTCCCACAAAGTAACACCAGGATTCACCTCCTTCCTAGGAAGTCCATAATCCACTGCCAAAGTCAAAGTTGCATCCAATGTCCAACGTTATAATCATGCACCACTTTCCATTTTAGTGAATAGTTACTGGATCATTGTTCCAGGGCACACTCCCAATGTGCATCTAATTCCATCTGGCAATGCTAATGACCCAAAAAAAAATCCATCCATGGCCTTCCCTTCTCTACTACACAATCCCTTGGGCAATCTAGTCATCCCCTTCCATGCAGTCACTCACCTTCCAAGTTCCCCGACATTCCATATCTCGAGCGATCCATCCCTTTGAAAGGCTTCCTCGCACCGGAACGTACAAAAAAACCAAGGCATATAACTGCCTCAAAACCGTCATACTAGTCATAGCATGCCCTTGGAAATCAATGGACACCATTGGATACCAGTGTCCCACAATGGCCCTGCTCTTGAAGTGTTTTACCAACATACTGATGCCTGTTTTAATTCCTTGTGTTGTTGTTGCTAATGCTTGCAATCAGTTTCAACCACCCAACTAGGCATTTCCGTGCTTCCTGTACCAAGCACATAACTACCATTAGATTAAAAACAAATTGAAATAAATTCACATCATACCTCATTTGTATCTCGTTAATTAGGTACCCTTGCAATTCTGTTCACTTCCTGTCACAACAAGTCAAACTAGTTGTTTGATAAAATCATCATGTATAAACATATCACATCTGGTTAGCTCAAAACACAACCATCATAAATTAAAATCATGAATCGCATAAAATCACCATAAACCATAATCATAAATCACATGTAACCATCATAAGTTAGAATCACATATCACATGCATAATATAAATGAAATAAAATATCGATACTTATCCATCGGCGATCCTTACTTTTTCCTTTGTTCTTTTGTACTCATACCAGATCGGTTTCCACACCTGAAAAACACTAGTGCCTTATCTTAAATCACGTACACATAATCACCGTGTACAACACGTATATCCACACAATGTGTACAACACCACACAATACATCCACCCACACCTGGTGTACAATACATACAAATACATCTGGTGTACAACACAACACAATACATACACCTACATCCGGTATACAACACAACAAAATACATAGAACTACATTCAGTGTACAATATAATACATATACGTACACATAGTACAACACAACAAATACACATGTCACGATACCATGACTACACCATGCACCTACATAGTACCGCATGCCCGCAACACATCAGGTACATCATGCACTCAATACCACATGTATACATGTACCATATGCACAACATGTGCCCAGTACCACATGTACACAACACTACCTGCATAACATGTGCACATCATCACATGTACACGGCACCACCTACATAATGTGTACACAACACCAAATGTACACCGCACGACTTGTACAATGTGTACACAATACCACTTGCATGACATGTACACAATACCACATATACACAAAACCACATGCATGACATGTACATGGCACCACCTTCACACAACACCACATGTACAATCATGAACACACCACCATATGTACATAACACCATATGTGCAACATGCACACAACACCATATGTACATAGCATTGCATATACAACGTGTACATAGCACCATATGTACACATCACCACATATCCAACATGCGCACAACCCCATATGCACACAACAACGCATATCCAACATCCGCACAGTACGATATGTACACAACACTGCATATCCAACATCCGCACAGTACGATATGTACACAACACCGCATATCCAACATGTACATAGCACCATCTATACCTAGCACTGCAGATGAAATATACACACAACACCATATATACAACATGCATACAACATCATAGGTACACAATACTACATATGTTACATGTACACATCACCATAGGTACAATCACTGAATATACAACATGCAAAACATATACACAACAGTAGTATTGCACATCCATAGACCACACACTGACCCCACAAGCAAACTTTCTTCTAGTGTCTTATCCATGCTTGTCCCAACATGTCGCAAAGCATACTGCTTTCACTCCGCTGATGTATCCCTCGGCATATCCTGTCCATAACATAAACATAGACATAGTATAATATTCATAACCACATGATACTTACCTCGTAGATTTTTTAGGGTTATTCTTCCCACTTGAGTCCTCATAAGACCATGAAAATTTTCATGCCATTCACCTGCATAAGAAATCATTCCTCCACAAGAATGATCCTTGAAAACCTTGCCATACAATGACATAGATACATAAATACACATTGTTACACAGTAATTTGTCACCGTCCCTACAATTCCCCATCCCGCACATTGGAGGGCTTATTCCATGACCTGTGAGCAGTGACATGATCTGAAAACACTTTCATGGCATTCCCCTAGACATGGGCTTTCATTCCCCTGAAGAAATCTCCTTGTGAAAAACCCTAAAAATAAGCCGACCCAGCTGACTTGCTATACCCCGCCAATGGGGGAAATACTTCTCCAAAGAGGCAAATTCATGCTACATTCTCTGAAGTCGCATCACGCCCGGGCTTTCAATAGCAGTGTTTTTTTAAAATAAATGAAGATCACCCAACAAACTCCGAATGTCTCTAAATAATTTGATGTTTATTCCTGATTTCCATGCGGGGAGGGAAGTGCAGTTTTCCACTTCATGGAAGCTTCCTTGAGGATAGGCCAATCCATGATTGGGATCCCAACTCCCTTCCACCATCTTAGCTTCGTTATTTCCTCAGTCTTGCCCAAGAGCCTTCATAGCCTAAAGAATGCCGCAAGAGCTTTGATAGTCCTCATAGTGCCAAATCCATAGCAAGGAGATTGACGATCGAAGAGAGAGGCTTGTCCCCATTCCCGACAAGCTTTACTGAGATGGTCACTGGACGCACTGGCGAAAGGAAGGCTATTCAAATGCCCCTCCTGGCTGTATTTTCTTCAGGCTCGGAATTAATGATAAGCGACTATTGGTTATGGTTCCACTCGTATTGTTCATTATGATCATGAGTTGTGTCCTCTCTGACTAATACATAATTGCATATATCGGGTTTTACGCTTGTGTTTGTCATGTTTCCTGTGTCTGCAGGTGTTCGATCGCAGCGAGCGAGAGGATTGTGATCTACTGGAGCAAGGAAACGGGAGCGCCATCTTCTCTACGAATGACAGCATTGAACTTGAGGTAGGCCTTCTTTGCAAGTTGGTTTACCGTGCACTAGGAACTCGCATCCCTACACAAGTGATATGATTGTTTCTGTTGCTAGACCCGGACCGGGGCTGGGATCATCATAGGGATTTGCATCACAAATTGAAGATTCACTCAGATATTGTTGTTTGTTTATAAACTGCTGCATGGAGTCTGCCAAGCTGCATAGCTTCCTCAAACTCTTTGCTCTGCATTAGCGAAAGTAGATGAACGCTGCTTCAGTCAATCTCCGGTCTAGTTTATGAACTAAACACTTGGAGTATTGTCTTGTCTTTCGATCGATTCTTGACTTTGCTTTCTTGATCAGCTCTGTTGGCTGGCTCTTCTTGTGTGTTTGGCTTTTGTTTTAAGCTTTACCATCACTAGTCTACTCCTTGGATTTCTCTTTTTTATTTTTACATAGTAAACTTGATTGGCGCACTTATTAGCCTGAAAGTCGAGCCAATTGGCGCTAGTTGCCAGTTTACTACCCGCGCCAATCCTATTATGGCGCTAGTTTCCGCCTGAAAGTCGCACCAATCCTGGAAGGTGCTAGGGTTTGCTCTGTTCTAAGCTTGATCTGTGATTTTGGTTTCATTTCTTCGACTGCCTGAGTGTTCTGGAGCCTTGTTTGACTGACTGTGACCTTCATCCTTTGGTTGTTTGCCCGTTTCTATCAATTTTACATTCTAGCCCTAGGGCATCTAGGTGTTATTGTGTGTCGAGCCTCCCGTGGGAGTTTTTGGTTTCTATTTGTTCAGTCAACTTTGTGATTTCTTCTTTGCGCTCGTTTGGTGGTTGTCTATCGTTTTATTGCGTTATTTGAGTGATTGGCTTCTTCTTCATTCGAATTTCGCTTTGTCTCACTTTGAACCTAGATTACATGGTTCATTTGAGTCTTGGAGATTCAGCTTGAAGTGGTGAGTCTGGTCTTGGTTGGGAGAAATTCTTTGTTTTTTCATTTTCAGGCGTTGGCAGTTGTTGTCAGTTAGCAACCCGCGCCAATTTTCCATTGGCGCTAGTTGTCAGTGAGAAAGTTGCGCCAGTTGGCGCTAGTTGTCAATGATAAAGTCGTGCCAATTTCAGGGTGATTGAAAATTGAGACTTTTTCCCTAAATCCTTCACCAGTGTGTCTTTCCCTTCTGATCTTTTCACTGTATGAGCATAGATTACATTGCTCATTGTTTGAAATGTCTTCTCTCCATGATTGTTTGATGTAAAAGGGAATGAATGCCTTGTTTTGATCTCATGCTTCAGAAGTCCTCTTTGTGTTTTGTCACCTTTTGAGGAATTTCGTTACAAAGTGTTTTGAAACAACGATTGCATTCTTAGTGTTTGTTTGCAGCCCTTTTGCCTTCATCCTTCATTAAGGAGATTTGCGTTCTTTTAGTTTTCGTCTGATAGTTTTATTTTCGTTACAATGCATTAGATCACATTGCATGGAAAAGTATTTTTTGAGATCCATCATTGAACTTAGATTACATTGTTTAATGATTGAAAACTAGAAATCGCTTTGATTGCATTCTCTTTTATTAAAAGCATGCATTAAGTAGATTCTCATTTCATCGAAAAATGCATTGAGTGCATTCTTATAATTTGAAAAGAAAAAGGAAATTGTGCATAGATTACAATTGCATAGTTTTCGAAAAAGAGGATTTTGCATAGATTACATTGCATTATTCACATCGTTGAATGTTTGAAATTACTTTTGGATGGTTAAGGTCATCTAGTTTTGAAAATTTTCATTTACAGTGTTGTTGTTTGTTGCATCATTGTTTGAAGCTCTTCCCTTAACTAGATAGCATTCATTGAATTGAAAGATTTCTTTTATCATATAGCTTCATATAGGAGATTTTGAGAAATAACACTCGCTAGGGCTTGAAAACTGAAACATAATTGAAGATAAACATTAAAATTTATTCAATTTACACTAAGGCAGCATTGGAACATTAACGAAATATTTAGAGGTCTAGGCTAGAGACGTGTTCCGGCGTCTTTAAACCTAGTAGTTATCGTTCGCCTCTTGGCTTTAGACAGCACTAGTACGGACTTGTGCTCCCCGTACCGTCGCGGATATAAAGGGAGACCCCACTAGGTTTCTATCCTTTATCCAGAAGCCGAGTCTCCGTCGCCCTATATATATGTGTATTCGGGTGATACACCGAACACAAACATTCGGGGAGATTGTTCGCATGTACGTTAAGTCCTTGGTTGATTTTTCTTTCATTTTGAAACCAAGGTGTATATTGCAGTTCACGGTTATTTGGTACACCCTTTGCCTAGATTACCAGAGTAGTCATTTTGATATTTTCTGACTCTTTAAATTTGAAAGGATCATCAAGTGCTTGTCCTTTCACGCTTCTTTCAAAACTGAAAGAGATAGAGTCACCTTTTTCCTGTTTCTCAACTCTTAAAAGATGAAACGGTAGAGTTTTGTTTCAATGTTTTAAAAAATTAACTGCCCACGAAATATTCTTGGTTAAAGTTAGTTTCCTTAGGGTGTTGTTCTGAAGATCGTTTCTAATGGAAACTTTTCCGGAGTACACCAACCAAGGAATCCCCTCCGATCGAAATCCGGGTCTTTTTCCTCCTTTTGGGAATGTTGGTGCTCCTTATATGGCAACGTTGTCCCTTCCTGGGTTAACTGTTGGGTTTCCTGTTTGGTTGTTCTCAACCTCTGTGGTCCCGAATGTCCCGGCTACTGTTCAATCGTCTCCTCCACCTGAAAAACGCCATGTTGATTCCAAGGTGGACCTCTCCCCTTCTTCTCCTATTTCTGCGTCCTCCTCTTCTACTTCGCCTAGTGAAAGTCTCGATTCGAGTAACCAGGTGGCTAAGAAGAAGAAGAAGAAGACACAGAAGAATAATTTAGATGAAGGAGAGGTTAGCTCTATGGCTATTTCACCTAAGGAGCCTCCTCTTGATAAACCTTCCAACCCTCCGCGGAAAGTCAAATTCCCTTGCATGTTGTGCACAAGGAACCATCTTCTTCGAGATTGCCCTGGAATTCCCAAGGTGCTCGAAGTATGGTCCAATAGTCGTCCGCCATTGCCTTTGGCTTCCGGGAGTCAGGTTGGGGGCACGTCTTCAGCTAGTGTTGGTAAGGCTCTTAAGAAGCAGGGTAAGATTACCAATCCCTGTAAGTTGTGTGAAGGGCACCATGCTATTCACCTTTGTCCTTATATGGATGAAGCCAAGCGAGGAGTAAGGGAGTTTTTCCTCTTGTGGTCTATGAGTGAGTATGGGTAGTTTTTGTGGTGGAAGTGGAAGATGATGCTGATGGAGAAGATGAGGATGATGTAGATGGTGGATATGGAGGGGGCTTTCCTCCACCCCTTCTCTTCATCCTTCTTATCATCTGAAGTTTCTTCTCCATGTGGAGGCTTAGAACCTTCTCCTTCCATCACATCCGTAAATGAATCAAATATAATTTTAACCATCTTCTATATGTCATTGATATTTCTTCACATCATCCTCTTATGAATGAACTTCAGTTTCTCCAACACCTGACATGATGGATATGGATTCAAGCTCAGATTTTGGTGAAACTTGTACCTCTTCAATCTAAGCTTCTTGAGATAAAACTTGAGGTGCTTAAATTTCAGTTGTGAATGAAAATTTGCGTGGATATGTTGCCCTTGTGGCTCTCGTTTTGGTCCTAATATCAGGAATTGCAACCAACAATTTCCCTTCACCTCTATGCAATTTCAATCTTGTAAGCATCACAAATTTTTAACCATTAAAACCCTACTTGCACAAAACTCAAGCAACTATCAAGAAAATAACCTTAGAAACCTTTTCTCTAATACCAACTTGATCTGAATTTGAATTTTAGTTTTGTTTTGATAATTTCATCTTCAGATTTATAAATAATTTTTTGATCTTATGCTTTATGTGCATAGGTTTCCTTGGTGTTTACGAGTGTCCAACAAGTAAATGAGCTGAGTTTTTAAGTTAAATTAAAAAGCATAAATCATGAAAAACAAATTCTTAACGACAAAAATAACAAGGACAGCAAACCATCACAATTGATCCATTAACATAGTGTTTTGATGAAGGCGTTCACCCCTCTTGGGCTACATCTCCTTGTTCTAGCTTCCATGGCTTGGGCCTCTGCATTAGATCAAATGTGAAAAAAAAATGTTGTTTACATTCACCTACTCCTCCTGAAACCTGCTTCAGTGTGTCCATAATGTCCAAATCATTCAGAAATGGCTCTTCTTGCTCTCAATTTGGTCAAATTTTGCCAAAGATATGGCCAAAACAATTTTGCCTAGTAATCTACCTCCAAAAATGGAGAAGACACCAGTTAAGGCCACCAATTATGGAGGTTCGTTGAACTTGGCGGACTCCACCGAATTTACCACCAAACTAACTCAGAGTTTAATTAAATTTAAAGCAGGATTAAATGCAGATAAGCTCGTGGTTAGCGCGCATTAAGCACATTTAGTGGTGGCATTGCATTGAGGTTACATGGTAAGGAAATATGGGGAGGGGGCTGGCCCCCTCTTTTCCATCATCGGAGTACCTAATACAACATATATACATAACCATCGTCACCGCTTAACAAGTCATGTTCGCGGCTTAACGATATGGTGTTTGGTTCTGTGGGGGGAGGTCACAGGTTCGACCTGACCTCCACCCCTCCATCACATATATTTTACCATGGAGTTTTAATACAATCCAACCCCCAATCCAACCTTAGTATAAAAAATATGCGTCCATATATGATATAGTTCGGATTTTCAATAAAATCAAACTTTGTAATATAAAACCTTTGGACTATGAATATAATTCAAATTTTTACCATTGCAATGAGATTTGAAATGGGGACTTTGGATAGGGTCTACCAGAGGGGGCACGTAGTGGCCCCTGGATGCACCACAAGTCAACCTCTGGTAGGGTTGTCCCCAACCATATACAAAAAAATTGAACTCAAACTTAGGAGCAACATATAAAAAAAATTCACCTTCAAACGAAATTGGCGAATCCTGAAGTGACACTTGTCACAGTGTCATTACGAAAAACTGAAGAATATTACCAGAATATTTTTAAATTTATTGACTGGGCTGCCATGTCACCAACCTGTCACTTCTAAAAAAATTTTAGTTGTTTTGGAAAATGAACAACAGGCTCTATCTTCTTCATACAGACTCTGTTTTCGACGAATAGAATTGCGTCGGATTCCTGGCGACAAGATCTTTGTTGTCGTTCTATTTCCATTCAATTTCGAGAAATTTCATTTTTGAGCTTTAACACTGATCACCTGATATATTATGGATGCATACTTTAGTATTTTAGGTGGAACTTTCAACAAAAGGAAATGTCAAATATATGGGTGGAACTATGAAGAGAAAATACTCCAAGTGAACGCTCATATTTTTATTTTACAGTAAACTTAGAATGGAAATAATTGAAGTATATGGGAATTCTTATCTCCCTAGGAGAAACCAATGCAGATGAATGGGAAGAGGTCCTCCAAAATATGAATAAGTGCATATAGTCATGGGGAGCACAATGGCTAACCACAACCGTGAAAGTAGTTATAATTAGATTGGTCTTGTCATCTCTCCCAATATACATGGGATTGGGCCTTTTAGATCCAAAGGGAATCATTCATAAACTCAGTGGACTTATACGAAAGTATGTGTGGAAAGGAGGAAGAAACAATGAACGGTGCTTCCATTTAGTAAATTGGAAGATTGTCTCGTTGCCCAAGTTATCGAGAGGGTTGGAAATTAGATATCTAGAACTTATGAACTTGGCATTATGAGAGAAAATTTTGTGGATAATTCTCTCAAAGATGGGTGAATGATGGAAGAGAGCCTTCTCGTGAAAGTGTTTTCACAAAAATATAATCCTACGTTCTAAACAAGAGGTATGGCTAGAATAGGGATAAAAAATTTGGAAGTTTTGCAGAGAAGTCTCTTTCATCATATTAGAGCACCTGGGATAGGAATTTGGGAACGCGATACAAATACATCTATAGAAGGATTGTAAAATAGTTGGGGAGACCCTGAAATATAGTGTTGAAGTGGAAAAATTAACACAATGGATGGATGATTGAGGAATTTGCAATATCATCGACATATCTCAGTGGGACATCCAAGGGAGGTGGATTGGGTGGACCATCAACAATATCCCCCGTAATTTTCATCAGGCTTGAGACTTGATGATCAAGGCTCTCAAAGGTTACGCCCCGGTAATGACTACCAGGTCAGATAAGAGAATATGGCAGTTAATTAAATCAGGAAATTATACAGTTAAGGAGGGGTATAATCTTCTCATAAGGGAGTAAATCCAAGGAAGAACTAGCAACATATGGAATATAATTTTAAATCATGAAGGGATGCCAAAGATTAAATTTTTTAACTAGGAATTGGTTTACAAGAAAATCATCACCGCAGAGAATTTGAAGAAAAGTAACATTCAAGGCTCATCTCGGTGTGTGTTATGTCTCCAATATGAAGAGGACGCTCCTCCCTTATTTCAACAATTCCCCTTTTCCTTGGAGGTTTTGAGGCTAGCTCTAGTCCCAATTCAGGATTTTCTAAGCATCCCGCACACGTGAGAAGCAATGTTTGTTAGCTGGAATCAAAGACTTCCGTGGCAAGTGAAGAAAAACTCTATGATTTCTCAATGTTGGATGGCCCTTCCAAATTTTTTATGTTGGGAAATATGGATAACTCGCAATCATGTAATTTTTCATGATGAGCATCCAAACCCAAATGTAGTAGCTCTCAAAGAATTTTCAATGTGAAATGAAAAAATCTCATCTCATGGATATGATGGAGGTGAATTGGAAGAATTATCTTCAAATGAAAATGGGTCGTTGAAGCTTTCTCAATCTCTTTGTCATGGTGGCATCTTCAGACAAAAAAAATTGAATTCAAATTCTTTCTCAATTATAATTGACCCTAAAGAATTTCAAAATTGGATCGGCAGACTAGGAAAGCCAATTATTTTCTTCGATGGTGCCTCAAAAGGAAAATCTAGGGAGGTAGGAGTGATAGGGGTTGTTTTATCCCTAGATGAATAAAGACTATTGAAATTTTCCTAAGGACTGGTGATCTGTATTTAAAAATTTCTTGATGTTTGAGAAATTTTTCAAGTGATTCAATTAAGGTTTTAAGCCTCTTTGTGAAATTATTAAGCACAAGCATGAAATTTAAACTGAATTTTTGTAGAAAAACATAAGATAATATACCATAATAGTAAACACACAACAACAATTGATGAAGGGGTTCACCCCTCCTAGACTACGTCTCCTGGTCCAACTTCCAATGGTTGGGCCTCTTTCATTATGCTAAAAAAATGGTGTTTACATACATTTATAGTGCTCAAATGGTTGTACGGATAGCTCCAATTACTTCAGAATTGTCAAAAACCCTTGTCTAGCCTCTTTTTTCTCCCAAAAAGGCCAAAAACAGAAGAAGTTATGATCTTCACAAGTTTTCCAGCAATTCGTCCTACAATTTCGACCTACCTGCAAACCGTGTAGAAATTATATGCACTAAGCATGCACATGTCTTAGATCCACCTGATCTCACACTATTTAACTTTATGCAAGATACTGAATCTATTCCACTTGTTAATCTTTTGCGGAAAATTTAATTACACACACATGTAAAGCATAAATAAAAATAATCGCACTTAACACAGTCTTTAACCGGGAAAGCCTGAAGCTGAAAACCCCAAATATATATTATGTATCATGGAATCATATGAAAATCCTCATACAAAGCTTATCAAGCTCTCAGTACAGTACAATCGTCATACACTAATCAAGAACAATCTTGCAAATCCATGCACCGATATTTTCCCTCCTGCTAGCCTGCCTCCACTGCGCAATCCCTGCTGAAGAATAGCTCTGAATGAATTCGAATTACACTTGAATTGACTGCGCAATCCTCATTGGCAACTCCAATGTGTGTGTGATGCAATCAATGCATCACTATAGTCACAACAAATAGTATATATTTCCCTTTGACCTATCTCTCCACTAGGTCTCCACTAAAACTGCCATGCACTGTAGTTAACTGTTGTATTGTTCAGTTGATTAATGAGTTATTATTTGTAAATTAATTAACTAATTAATTCACTCCACTCTCACTAGTGTATCAATCAGTTAGACTAGATACAACTAGCTCAACTGAGTCTAACTGAGTTAAACTGAATACAACTCCATAACTACTTCTTCCAACTGTGTCATAACTCTACCACTTGAGTTATAACTGAGTCCTTCATGCATTAGCTCCAATAAACCCTCAGGAATAGCGTAATTCCTTCTGTCATCTGTTGTGCCACATCTGTGCACTGAACTGAAGTGCTCCAAGAGAATAAGTTGTTGTTTAGAGTCTGATTATTATTAAGAGCTAATAATAATCGACATGCATCTATTTTTAGATTGACGATCTATAAATAGACTTCGCTCAATATTCTAAAAATATAATTTCATCTATTTTTCCAACTTGACCAACCATCCACAAATAACATCCTGCAACTTCTGAAATATGATCATCATGTCTAAAAATAGACTCTGCGCCAAAATAGCTCGCGTAGCCCACTTTGAAGAAGGCGACTCTCTTTTCACTAAACTCATCATCTTGTTGAATCTCAACACTCCCTCTCTCAAAAGATAGGGATTATCTTTCACCCCATCCGCTCTATGGTATTCGGGAATTTGCTCCCGGTGAGTGCCTTCATCGTAATACCTACATCACAATCAAGTTTTTTGAGTACTTCGAAGCAACATGATCTTCCGCCGCACACAATCTCTCTCGATATGATGATACCGGATATCAATATTTTTATATCTATCATGAAACACAGGATTAACCGAGAGTTTAATGCAACTCTGATTATCGCAATGTATCACCGTGGGATCTAAATGTGAACCAAACAAACCAACCAGAATCTTCCTCAACCAGATAGCTTCACATGCAGCTTGACTTGCTGCCATGTATTCTGCTTCTGCTGAATTGAGTGCCACAGATCTTTGTTTCATGTTGTACTAAGAAACTGCCGTAGATCCGATACTGAAAATCCCTCCTGATGTTCTCTTTCTTTCTGTTGGGCTTCCTGCCCAATCTACATCCATGAAGCCATGCAACTTCACCTCGTCTGTCTGTTTGTACCATAAACCATACTCATATGTGCCCCTAATATATCTCAAAACATGATTTCCTACCTTCCAAAAGAGCTTGCTAGGCTTAACCATCGCTTGTGAAAGCTGGTTCACCGAATAGCATATGTCTGGTCTTGTATTGACTAAATACATGAGCGAACCCACCAACTGTCGATAAACAGTGGCATCCACTACCTCTGCTGATGTAGCATCCTCTTTCTTCCAATTTCCTAGAAGAGGAGTGTCGATAGGCTTGCAGCCTTGCATGTGAAACTTCTCCAGTATCTCCCGGGCATACTTGCCTTGAGACACAAATAGTTCACCTTCCCGCTGCCATATTTCCAATCCAAGGAAATAATGAAGGAGGCCCAAATCCTTCATCTCAAACTCCTTTGCAAGATCTGCCTTGCATGAGTGTATCAACTGCTCATCACCTGTTAGTATCAAATCATCAACATAAAGTACAATGATAAAAATCTTACCCTCAACCACAATTTGGTACAGGTTTGCATCCGCCTCACTCTTGGTAAAGGCAAGTCCAGTGAAATAGTTGTCGATCCGAGTGTACCAAGCACGGGGTGCTTGTTTCAGCCCATACAGCGCTCTTTTGAGCACATTTTTCCATCATTAACTGAAGATCCCAAATCCTTTAGGCTGCTCAATGTACACCTCATCATTAATGATCCCATTAAGGAACGCAATATTCACATCCATCTGATGAATGTGCCAACCCATCTGTGCTGAGAGAGCAAGGATGGTTCGTATGGAAGAATAACGTGCGACAGGTGCAAAGGTTTCTTCATAGTCAATCCCCTCGATCTGTGAGAAGCCCTGAGAAAAAAATATTGCCTTATACTTCTCTAGACTCCCATCAACAGCTTGCTTTACCTTGTAGATCCATCTTGATCCTACAACTCATTTTCCCACTAGCCTTGGAACAATATCCCAAGCACTATTTCTGACAATGGAGTCATAATCCTCCACCATGGAATCTACCCATGTGGACTTCTGCACTGCTTCTTCGAAAGAATATGGCTCTGTCACGATACACCTTCTCATAAGAGCCATGTATCTAGTAAATCGGTCAGGTGATTGTCATTGTTTGTGTTGTGATGTAGGGACTCTTACATTCTGTGCCGCATCAAGCTTCAGTCTCTCAGCTTCTGTGGTACGCTTTCTACCTTGTCTGATGTTTTGTTCTGCATGAGTGGACTCCTCCACTCCATGAATCTCCTCCTGTGGTTGATCCACATCCAGAGGCTCATCTTTGGGAACAAGAAGTTACTCCTCTGCATGCAAGTGTAGCTCCCTCTCAAGTGACAACTTCATGGATTTCACCTCATTGAATTTTATATCTCGTCGCACAATAGTCATCCAACTGTTTGCCAAATACACACGATAGTTATGGGGTGTTTCTGTGTACCCCACAAATATCCCAACTTCTGCATTCGGCTCCAGCTTCTTCCTAGCGTCCTTTGTAACATGAATGTAAACAGGTGAGCCAAAAATCTTCAAATGAGAAATATCAGGCTTCTTACCAGTAAAATCTTCTTCGGGTGTACTCATGCCAAGTACTCTATGAGGACAACGGTTTTGCACATAAACCGCAGTGTTGCATGCTTCCGCCCACAAGTGCATCGGTAGGCCCTGGTCATGCAACATCGCTCGTGCAACACCCACGATCGTTCTGTTCTTTCTCTCCGCGACCCCATTCTGCTGTGGGTTATGAGGTGCTATGATTTCTCTTCGAATTCCTTATTTTCTACAGAAGTCTTTGAATTCGCTCGAGATGTATTCACCACCATTATCGCTCCGCAGAGCTTTCACTTGATTCCCCGACTCCTTCTCCACCAATGCCTTGAACTCACAGAACTTTGAGAACGTTTCACTCTTCTTATGCATGAAGAAGATCCAGCATCTATGAGACACTAGAAAATTTGGCGGAAATCCGCGACGAATTCGTCGCTGACCAGGCACATGGTCGTACGAAGAAGCGGCAGTTCAGCGGACAAACGTGGTTTATCACACGCATGTGATTCCGATACGTAAAGTGTCACCTTATCGACACCTCTTCGATAAACCAGAACAAGCGTCACTCTTTGACGTCTCCTGGTTGTCGCGCCTTCGACGTTTGTAAGCTATCGCATAGATGAAATGTGGTTCGACGTTTGGAACGTCCTCTAGATGCCTAAAGCCGTCGTAATTCCGATAGCGTGGTCCGGCGTTTTGGGCGATAAGCTCTTCAAACGTCACGTAAGATGTCACAATGCCGGCGATATGTGGTGCAGGCGTTTGGTCGCGTGTTGCTCTTGGAAACGTTTGTAATCATCGCCAATTAGGCGATATGGTCGAGTTTGGAACATCAGCTCTTCCGATGTTTATGTCTATTAAGCAATTCCTAGAAATGTGGTCGGCGTTTTCACATCTGTCTCTCTTAAGCGTTTCTACGTTGCTTGGCGATTCCAACATCTACAAGAGGCATTCGGTAGACTTGACGGAGGGTTCAATTTATTTGAAACTTTAAAAGGCAGAAGCGTTGTTTGAATATAATATATGAGTAAACAGTCCATGAAAGTGAAATCGCGATATGTAAGTAGTAAAGCAATAGATAAATCACGAGGCGTCCATTGTTCCAAATACAAATTAAAATTGCAAAAACCTACCGTATGAGAGAAAAAGCGAATATGTCCAAAATATAAAAAGCCCATGAGACCATATCAATAAACCGACCCAACATAGACGGCATCAGCTAGTTTTGAAGGCGAGTGATAAACATTAATCATTTTTTTCACAAGAGAAAAAAGCGTTGTTTTGAATATATTATATGAGTAAAAGCTTGATCCATAGCATTACATTTTCACATGCGAAGATTGGAACCCAAATATCCATCGAGAAAGTGGAAGTCCCACGGACAGTGATAGAAAAATACCCCATGTCACATACGAGGACTTGATATAAAACCCATTAACGGTCCACATGGAGATTATCGACAAATGCGAGAAAGCATCCAAATATGCCCGAGGCATCTATAAGAAAGTATGAGAAATAGCGAGTATGTAGAATAGTAAAACAACGGATAAATGTTGACGTCCATTTATTTCCAAATACAAATTAAAGTACAAAAATCCTTGAGCAGAGAAAAACACTAATCATGTGAGTGTGATATGTCCAAAATATAAAAAGACCATCGAGACCATATCAATAAACACGACAACATAGACCGGCATCGCTAGTTTTGAAAGCAGTGATAAACATTAATCATTTTTTTCACAAGAGATAAAACGTTGTTTTGAATATATTATATAGTAAAGCAGTCCATGAAGTTATTACATTTTCACATCGAAGATTGGAACCAAATATCCATCCGGAAAAGTGGAAGTCCCACTCGAGACAGGTGATGAAAAATACCCCATGTCACATACGGGGACTTGATATAAAACCCGATAACGGTCCACATGGAGATTATCGACAATGCGAGAAAGCATCCAAATATGCTGAGGCATCTATAAGAAAGTGAAATATGAGTATGTAGAATAATAAAGCAACGAGATAGAGTACGACGCTCATTGTTCCAAATACAAATTAAAGTGCCAAAATCCTGCCTTGACAGCTAATCATGTGAGGAGTGTGATATGTCCAAAATATAAAACCATCGGACCATATCCAATGACCAACAACATAGACAGTATCGCTAGTTTTGAAGCGAGTGATAAACATTAATCATTTTTTTCACAAGAAAAAAACGTTGTTTTGAATATATTATATGAAGTAAAACCGTCCATGAAATCATTACATTTTCACATGCGAAGATTGGGGCAAATATCCATCGAGAGAAAAGTGGAAGTCCCACCGAGACAGTGATGAAAAATACCCATGTCACATACGGGGACTTGATATAAAACCTTGATAACGGTCCACATGGAGATTATGTAAACAATCGAAAGCATCCAAATATGCCGAGGCATCTATAAGAAAGTGAAATAGCATTATGTAGAATAGTAAAGCAACGGATAAGAATGCAGAGCATCCATTGTTCCAAATACAAATTAAAGTACCCAAAATCCTGTGAGAAAAAACACTAATCATGTGAGGAGTGTGATATGTCCCAAATATAAAAAGACCATCGGACCATATCAATAAACCGGCAACATAGACAGCATCGCTAGTTTTGAAGGCGGAAGTGATAAACATTAATCATTTTTTTTTCACAAGAGAAAAAACGATGTTTTGAATATATTGTATGAAGTAAGCAGTCCATGAAGTCATTACATTTTCACATCTTAAAGTTGGAACCCAAATATCCATCAGAAAAGTGGAAGTCCCCGAGACAATGATAGAAAAATACCCCTGTCATACGGCGACTTGATATAAAACCCGGTAACGGTCCACATGGAGATTATCGACAGTACGAGAAAGCATCCAAATATGCCCAAGGCATGTAAGAAAGTGAAATAACGGTATGTAGAATAGTAAAGCAACGAGATAGAGTACGTACAGACGTCCATTGTTCCAAATAAAAATTAAAGTACCCAAAATCCTTGAGCAGAGAAAAACGCTAATCATGCGAGGAGTGTGATATGTCAAAAATATAAAAATACCATCAAACCATATCAATAAACTGACAACATAGACAAACATCACTAGTTTTGAAGGCGAATGATAAACATTAATCATCGAAGAGAAAAAAACACGCTATTTTGAATATATTATATGAAGTAAAACAGTCCATGAAGTCATTACATTTTCACATCGAAGATTGGAACCCAAATATCCATCGAGAGAAAAGTGGAAGTCCCACCCCGAGACAATGATAGAAAATACCCATGTCACATACGGGGACATGATATAAAATCCGATAACGGTCCAAATGGAATTATCGACAATGCGAGAAAGCATTCAAATATGCCGAGGCATCTATAAGAAAAGTGAAATAGTAGTATGTAGAACGATGAAAACCTTGAGATAGAAATCTTAGGCGTCCATTGTGCTAAATACAAATTAAAGTACCCAAAATCCTTGAGCGAGATCCAAAAAACGCTAATCATGTGAGAATTCTAAGTAAAGTTAATCTATTAACATTGCGAATAAAATTACAGAAGTCAAAAAACATTGCACAGCCATACTCATGGCAAATTTGTCATCAAAAAATCAAAAAATTAGAAAGTTTGCCCTCATGCGGGAAACCGATCTTGAACGTTTAATTCTGAAATTCAAAAAATATTACAAGGTCCGGCACGGTAAAATAAACTAAAAAGCGGCCCAATTAAGTGGGCACGTAAAAGCAAGAAAAAAACAAATTAACCAAACTACTCCTCAGGTGGTTCCTCCACGATTCGGCACCATCCTTCGGAAGGTCCCGGGATCGCTAGGTGCTACCTCCACATGCATGCCACGGCTCCCCTCTACAGAGAGCTTTGAATGCGACGAAGCACTCGACTCGGACTGCCGGACGGGTGCATTCTTCTCCCGTTTGGGCCTCCCTCGCGGAAGACCACGGTGACTAAAGCCGTGATTCTTGGGCGGTTAGAGAGCAATTAAAGGAAAATTGCAGTGCGCGTCGGGAGAAGGTGAACTAACGGTGGGGAATCCGGGACGGGGGAATCCATCGGTGGCCGGATGCTACAAACCAACCACTGCCCACTCCTAGTATTTGGATATCGACCCTGAAAGTAATAATGCCCCAGATCGGCCGGAAGTCGACTACGGTTGAAATGGCTGGAGGGAAGCGCGGGGTTGACGTCTGAGTGCTCCCCCTGCTGACAACGCATCCTATGACGCACGTGAGGCATGGGTGCAATCTCGGGCGCAATGGGCACAAGTGGAGAGCGAAGAGCGGGGTACAGTGCTGAGAGGAAAGACAGACGAGAGACAAAAAGCGAGAGAAATGAAAATATGCAGCAACGTCTGGCGAGAAGTTCGGTGGCACTTCTCATATCGTCCGATTGCGAGCGGTGTAATCCGGCTGCTTGGCTTGTCCCGAAAAACCATGGCTCGCATGTATTTCAGCCATGCAATCTGATCAAGGATGCCCGTCATAATTAATCTCGATCATTAATAGCCAGAGCCGAAGGCGGATCAAATTGGGCATGCGGAATCGCTAAGAGGAGTGGAGTCTGATCTTGAACGATTATTAAAAATTAATTAATGCGAGATTTGATGTGAAAATTTAATTGAACGGCGTTAAATGTTAATGCGATTGATATGAAATCGCCATATCCATGTCCCATCACAGCAACGCCATCGAATGCACCGCGGCGGGGACGGGGCAAGTTTTTGTGAGGACACGTGGCGGAGTGATTAGGAGCGGATCTTTTTGTTTAGTAGCTAGCGCGGTGAAATCCGGACCGAAGTAAATATTGAGGCGGGTGATAAGAAATTCACGTCACAAGATGGCCAGAGCATCGAGCGAGGCTATTTTGGAACGCGAATTTCGTTTTAAGTGGTTTATCACCGTTTGAGATCCGGCGGGCTCGACTCAGGCAATTTTGTTTGATCCCATCTTATAAAATTTGTGTTGGTTTTCTTTGATAATACACATATTTGCAATAAATCCTTGGGAATGCCACACTAAACATGTGGAAAATTTATATAAATAATTATTGAGAACAATCATTTTTATGTAAAAATATCCAGAGGCGAAGATACATTAGCAGAGAACCGGTCGTGGCTTGTTCAAATATAAAAATCCAAGCAATAAAGAGACAAAATTGTTGTGCTTTCGAACGACAGGGATTGGACATGAGTTAACAAACAAGGATGACGGAACCAGGACTTGCACACATGGTCAAGCCCTCTACCAAAACCATAATGATCACAAAAGCGGGTTGCCCTGCTCGCACCGGCATACTGCGGGTAGAGCGATATTTCCTATTGGCGGTCCGCAGGGAATGCGACACGTGGCGAAGTGACCCCCGGGAGAAAACCCTTGGATTTAACCCGCCTTAGCACGTTAAAGCCCAGCGTTGGGAAAGCGACGAGTACCCGAAGTCGTTGATTTGGAGAAGGGCCATCGGACGGTGGTCGCACGTTGAACACCGGAGGGTTAACTAAGGTGTGCGGAGGATGAAGAGCAGTCTGATACGAGTGTTTGATTGGTTATTGATATATATATAGGTGGCGGAGTATAATGAAATTGTTTAATTAAACGATTGGCGGATAATTAGCATAGAGGTACGGAGCGTGATTGTTGTAAGGTGGGTGGTGAAATATAAATGAAGAAGTTCATTACAAGTTATTTGTTAAAGCGTGGAGTATAAATACAAAGTGTTGAAATTTAAACATTGGTTATAAAGTTGGAGATAATATAAAGTCGGGAATATAAATTAAAGTCCAACCATTGTGGATGTATTTATTTATCAAATTCTACGAATTTGATAAATAAACCGAAGAAGAAGAAGTCAATTAAGACTCGAGTGGAGGAAAGAACGAGGTACACCAAGGAAAATCTTGTGACGATTGTAGACACCACCCCGACTCTCCTTGGGGTTAATTTCGGTTTGTTACGTCACACGATGATCTCTTCTACGGCATTTACTTGTATTGAAGATCACTATTCTAGGAATAAGAGTTATTTTCTCCAAAAATAACCTAGCCAAACATTGACAATGCATCAAGGATATATTTCTATGCTTCATAAGCACATTTGTTCTACTTCTAAATCATGTCTTGGAAGTGGTTGTTGTCTTTGAAATTATTCTTGATTGGTTTTCATGCAAAGTCTTTCATTTCGGCATCCAATACATGAAAAAGATAATGGTTTAAAGCCAACATAATCATTTGAAATTTTGCAAAAATTGTAAGCACACTTTGAATATGAATTTTGAAGTCAAGTGCATGATGTTTAATATGGATCAAGTGTCATTTTGAATACCAAATGTTTCCACAAAAGCTTCTCAACATGCTACCATGCGGTAAAGTTAAATCACAATGTGCATCAACTATTTCCATAATAAAAGTGCACCTCGGCCATAAGACAACAACTACAAATGTTGTAGATCTAACAAGACCACACAATCAAATGTATTCCACAAGGCCAATACGCCATGAAAATGAAAAAGGAGTTTGCAATAAAAATACCTTGACAACTAATTCAATTAGATACACCAAACCATCGGCAAAAAGAGCTTGACTACTCAAAAGGCAAGCGTTTACCTCCTTTGACAAAATTTTGAGTTCCGAAACAAGGGCCTTTATTGTCTTGTCAATGCCCCTAGTAATTTGAATGGGGTTTGCACTGTGTAACAACCTAAACAAAAAGGTTTTCTTTTCAAATTATTTTCCACAAATTTAAGATACAACCAATTGTCAATTTTGTATTTCCTAACAAGCTCATAAATTTTGACAAAAGAACCAATTTTTTTTAATACCTGATAGCAATTTTTTCACTCAAAAACTATCTTAGACTCAATAAGCCCAACCCAAAACTTAAAAACCAAACACCATAAGACCCTACAAAAATGAATAGATGATCTTAATCCAGTACTATCGACAAAAAGTTACCTTTACACCCTCACTTATTAAACCCTGTGCTGTTGAATTTTAACTTCAACTGCTGCAGCAGAAGGACGGATGCAGCGGCAACATTTTTTTTTGGAGGTTGCTTGCATGCCATCCAGAAATTTAATTCAGCATTTAAAATTCCTGCAAGTTTTTTTTGTAGACGGCCGCAGCCATATTTCTGTACAATATTGTATTTAAACACAACAACCTGCATTAACTCAATTCACCAACCAGAAATTAAACAAACAGAAATTTACCCGACAGTTTTGTAAATTCAAAAGGAGGACACGTGGAGCATTAATATTGGATCGCATGAAATTGAAGGGAATCTTAAAACCTGAAAACCGGACCCGAATTTTTTATAGGGCACATTGGATTGAGAATTCGAGTTAAAATTAGGCAGACGTCAGCATCCCATTTTGGAACGCGAATTTGGTTTGAAATTCAATCTATTCAGACTTTTGAAGTCCGACGGAAAGGGTTCTTTAATGTTTTGATAGTTTAATATATACATATGTTTTAAACATATGTTATATATATATATCATATGTGAAATGAAAGGTGGGCCATAGAATTTAGTTTTAATTTTTTTTTTTTTTAAATAGGGTTTATTATAATATGTTTTATATGTTATGGCATATAAAAATAAAAAGGTCGAAAAAGCTTGGTAGTTTTTTTTATAGACAATACGTAAATTTTTTATTACACAGCAGTGTGTAAAAAGTGAAAGACTGAGTGTAACTTTTAAGTGTGTATGCACAGTAGTGCGAAAGGGAAAAACACAGCAGAGTGTTTTAGAGACAGAGTATGTTTGTTTTGAACAGACAGTGAGTTGGTTTTATGCACTGTGTTTTGTAGCAGTCATAATTTTGTAATCCCTCTCAGTGAGGAAGAAGTGTAATAGTTTTTTTTGAGTTATAGAAGGGAATAGAATTTTGTTTTCAAAGTATTGAAACTCTGTCTCCTGTCAAAGAAATTTTTATTTTCTCTGTGTTAGAGGAAGGGAGATTTATTCTCCATTCATTGTTCTAGAATTTTTCAATATTCCAACATGTGCAAGAACAACAGATGTTGTGGTTCCATCCCCGGCTAAATCATTTGTCTTTGCCGCAGCTTGCCTTACCAACTTGGCCCCAATATTTTCAACTGGGTCCTCTAATTCAACCAATAAAAAGGCCAAAACCATAGCATTGAGATACATTTCATTACACTATCAATAACAATAAAATTTGACTCAGCCGTAACCCTTTCCTTTTATTGTTGTGAAAATCTTTATGCATTACTCTAATGTGGCTAGTCCATAGGCCAAGTAGACCATTGGGTAACAAATATGTTTCCTTTCACCTTTGAGTTTTCAAATTATGCCTACCAAATCTAAGACATTTAAGAGGGGGAACTAATACAACGTTAAAAGAAAACCAGAGCACACATCTACAAATTACCTCCTTAGCTACTGTCACACCATCATTAACTATTTTCGGAGAACCATGCTTGCTCTCCAAGACAACATTTGCCCTTCGCCCCAAGGGTGACTCCAACAAGATCAGCAAGTTTGTTCACACCGCCTGCAAGACAAATTGACAATGCTTTCAGTAAGTGTGCAATTGAATGCAAGACCATATGCCAAAACAACCCTCCATGAAAAATTAAAATAACACATTAAAATCGAATATAAGTGGACAAGGAAAGATCCACCGCAGTGAAGTTTCACGTGCGGGTGACCTTCCTTTAAACATAATTTTTTCTCTGACCTGCAATTTTTTTGTCACTGAGCCATCCTTGTTGAAGTACAACTCCTTTTCCATAGCTCTTGTATTAACTACCTTCTCTCTGTCGCGTAATCTTAGAGTCCCTCTTCTGCTTGAACGATTAAAGGAAATGGGTGAAAAAACTGAAAGAGAAGACAATTGTCTGCCATAATTATCAAACATTGCACCCAACTTCTTCCCCTTTCCATTGTTACCCAATGAGGTAGATGTGGAAATTGTTGTCATACTGCCCAAAGAAGAGTCTATCTTCTCTTATCTTGAATATAGAATTACAAGATCTTCATATTAGTATGAACCTTAAAAAACATGACTCCCATTGCTAAAAACCACTTTTAAGTTGTAACAGGCAAACTAAACAACTATAGCAACTTTTGGCAACTTCTGGAGCATTAAGAGAGAAACAACCAAAGAGAAATACAACCACAATCCTCATTTTAATGAGACCGGACTATATATTTGCATTAAGATAATAGAAATAAATCACGACTATATTAAGGCCACCACAAAACAATCTTTAACCAGTGTCTCTCGTAGCCTTCAGGTTGCCATGCTAGAGGTTGCATATTTTTAATTTAAATTCTTGACCTCTCATGCCCATCTATGAATGCATCCAATGGGATATCTACATCAAATGCTCCTTATATCCCCAAAAACAAATTCCCTACTACAAGAGCACCAGTATTGATGGATCACCCCACACCATCCCACCCACTAGAAACGGTGAAAAAGGAAACCCAAAAAAACTTCTGAAATATCTCAAGATGACTATATGGGTGGTTCTTATGAATCAGCCAACCATTCAGAACATGCTCATCAATCCAAACCATGAGTATTATGTGACGATATTCAAGCAGGCACTGAATCGGATTTCTGAAGCTATGTTAGAGAAACCTTAAACTCTCACTGAAAATAGGTGAAATGTGGCACCACTCAGAGATTGACATGTGCCAATTGGTACAAGTGGTAGACAATTGGCATGCTCAAACAACGAGGTGATGCGGGAATGACATGAGGGAGAAAATATCAGAAAAGCCCCAAATCTGGAGAACTAAAGCTCATCACCAACCTGAGATTGACAACTTTACATGATGTAACCTATGAAATCGTAAATGGAGAAATCATAGTAACAATAAAGTAACCTATGTAACAATAAATTAACCTATGTAACAATAAAGTCGGATTCATCCTGGGAGTGGTAATGGGAGAAATCATAGTGAACAACAGGAAACATGCATAGTTGCTTACAATCAAATAGATGAAAAAACACATACAAAAAACCTAGATAATAATCATGAACAAGCTTAATATTGAATTATGAACTGTAAAGGAACTTACAAAATGTGACATTACGAACTGGTCAAGCGCACAAGCAAAAATATCCTGGACATGACCTTGGTTGACAAGTTGTATTGCTCATGATGTAAGAGGATTTGTACCTGCACTGCCAAGTCAATCAAAATCCATCATTATCTATACAATAAATACAAGTAATTGATGTATTATTTTTTACTCTAAGATGCATTCTTATGATAATGTTAGAACATATGTTGAAAATGTTAAAACATACCTGAATAAGCTCCTCTTCATTTCAAGAACAATTTATTGGAGTCGCATGAACTTGGAACAAGCCTCCCACGATCTGAAAGAGTAGCAACTAAGTCAACAGTGACTTTTTTGTTGCTACGCTGGATCGAGGGAGGTTTGCTCCAAGATTAAATCGTTCCAATAAATTATTCTCTACTAAACAGGGCCAACCACGTGAAGGTGGAAGCTCTTATGGCCCCTCCCCCCCTCACATCACTCTCAATTCTCCAATACCCAATCTATATTTCATTTTTTACTTTCATGAGCATAAAAAAATATATTCAATAACTAATAAAAAACAATTCAACAAAAAGTACGCAAGGAAACATTGCAATTAATGCTTGACATAAAAATAGTATGATAAATGAGTTTTTTATATAACGCAATAAAATGTTCCAAGTATGGTAACGTTTGTCTTATAATAATACAATATTTTACATTGTCAAATTTTCTTTTTCTTCTTCCTATTTTAAAGCTCCTAATTACATCATCAATATCATCGTGCTCTGCTCCTGTTTCGTGCCTTTCAACCCGCACTGCTGACCTAGTTGCGTATTCACGATGTCTGGGCTCATCCAGTGACGGGGCATCGCCTACAAAAATAGATAATATTAAATTTTAATTGTCGGTTTTTAAATATCATTGAACTAGTTCGGTAATATTAATAAAAAAAATTGCAATGAGATTATTTACCTGGTGCACCAGTTGTCGCCGCTGACCTAGTTGCATTGTCACGATGTCGGGTCTCATCCAGTGACGGGGCATCGCCTCCAAAAACAGATAATAATTAAATTTTAATTATCAGTTTTTAAATATCATTGAACTAGTTCGGTAATATTAATAAAAAAAATTGCAATGAGATTATTTACCTGGTGCACCAGTTGTCGCCATTGGGATTGTTGCCCTGTCTTCCTCTCTGGTGGTAAGATCCTTAAGGGAAACATTCTCTGTCATTTAAACAAAAAACGTTATAAGGACAACCATCAAGGTATAATTAGAAAAAATTATAAGTGGAAATTAATTACCGTCACGGCCCTCACTGATAGCAGCATTGTCGGCCTGGTCCCCACTACAATGATCGGGTTGCACGAGAGGATCATCTACATCTGGCTCTAAAACTGGGTTATTTGCCTCGTTGGTAGTGTTGCTCCCCTGATTTAAACAAAGTTGTTAGACATTAAATTTATGGACGAAAACAAAAATATTGAAAGGTTAATGTTTTACCTTATCGGGCATTGTAGATCTTGGGACCTGCCCCAAGCTTCTGCGACGTTCAACTACAGCTTGATAGCCAAAACGGAAAGCGATATTTTTATCTTCCTCTGTAGTTATTGTTTCGAAGTCATCACCCTACATTATATATGATTGTGTATTTTTAATCATATCTGATAGGATTACAAAAACGTTGGAAGGCGATACAATTAATTATAAGATGTTTAGCTACTTAATTACAATTCTTGCAGCTAATTTCAAGTAGCCACCCTGGCCGAGCTTGTGATGGCCCTTTTTCTCTATCCTAGCTTTGGTTGCCTTTGAGGTGTGAGGCAACCTAGCATCAAAATATTGAAGTCAGATATGACGTAGCACACTTTTATTTTAGACATAAAGAAAATTAAAGCTATTGAATTAAAGTTGTAATTTACCTTGCGGGTCCAGTTGGCATTTTTCCTTCTTTCTTTGCCCTTTTCTCTTTTTCGTCATGGATGAGTGCTCTCCACTCACTCTCTGAAACTACGAGAGGACGCTCATATCTGGGGTTAAATTGCAATTGCGTCCTATAGGTGTCCCTGGTATATTTCAAATATTTGCCGGCTACCTGAGCCACCGCTTTTCTGTCAAATGTGCCGACCCCAAAAGGGCTTCTAGATAATCTAAAAGTTCTTTTTTCAGGTTGGAATTCTGGGAATTCCACCCTGTACGTATGGTTGGGCCAAAAATTACCAACGCATGGCTCTCCAGAATCCTGTAGAACTCATTGTTTCCTACACAGAATAAAACGAAAAGAAAAAGAAGATATTATCATTAATTTAAAAATAAAAATCATGATAAATATGTTTTAGATAAAGTACATGAAATAGTTAAAATATTAAAATTTACCTGGGAGTTTTATGTGCTTTATAGGGAAACCTTCATCGTTCACCATCAGCGTGCCATTAATGGTCCCTATGGAGTTGACACGTGTAGCTCCAGGAAATGAAATAATGTAGTTGGCCATATCAGCCTCATCATTGCCAACATGTTCAGCGGTTGGCTGGGTGTCTGCTTGGGTAGGGTGTGTTTCTTCGCTGGCACCTAAAGGAGTAGAAGGTGTACGAGGGTTGCTGGGCAATATCTTGCCCTTGTGTCCCACTACCACCAACACCGGGTTCAGCAAGTGCAGCATACATACAAAGAACTTTTTGTTAGTTTAGTCAATGTAAAATTAAAAATCAAACTATCACAATTCATCTCATGCGAGAAAAAAAAATATCCTTTTGACTTTTTATTATTATCTGATATCTTTCTAGCTGGCTCATAAGATGTTTTATCCTCTCTTCTGTTTCAGGTGTTTGAGGCACGTCTATCAAAGTATTAAATTCTGACCTTGCATCTCGTGCCTTTTTTCGCAACAAGAACACTGGAGATAGGGATGAAGAAAGCTCTTCCTCAAAGAGGGAATCATCAGGCGTACCATGGCTAGGTGTGTGCATATTTGAACAAAATTAATATTATTTCAATTATGTAAATAACTAAAATACCTGAAGATAGAGCAATGCTGGCACTTTACATGTTCTTCCGCTGGCCTCTTTCCGCGATCATCCCGTCTCGGGGTTGTTTCTGCACTGCTCTGATCAGTCTGCCACATTGCAATAAAATTATAAATGTAAAAACTTGAAAACAATATCTAACTTGAAAACAAAAAATGAAAACTGAAATAATTTCTAATAAGACACCGGAAGACAGAGTTAGAGTTTCAAATATGCCTTGCATTGAATTCAGTCCTGGAAACATGTCATTGCACATTAAGGCACCCAAACATTCAATCCACGAATGATATATTTAAGTAGGCTTCTCCTATTCTGGGAAAAAACCATACCTATAATGCATTCACTTGCATGTATAAAGTGAAATGAAAACATGTTTTCATACAACGGTGACAAAGGCATCTTGGGGAAAGGTATCTTCACTTTTTATTTATGTTGTTCACCCACACCACTCTCGTGTTTTCACTAATCCTGTTTTGTCATTTTTGGATTCAAATTAAGTTAAGGCGTTAAGTATTTTTTGACCTTTCAGTGTAGTTTTTATAAGTGGCATGTATGGATTTTCCATTAATTCTGCACTTTTTCTCTTCATGCGCATGTTTCCCTGGAAATCAAATGCATGATTTAGTCCCATACATTTAACAAGTTGTTGGATCAACTCCATAGGAAATATCATGTTCCCTATTCAATCAAAATTTATCTCAGTTAGGGTAGGTAGGAAGGTTTTCCCTTTGTATTAATAGGGCACTTCTAGCTTGCATTTTTATTATATCTTTCAAATTTAGTGTCGTTTCAATTAGGGCATGATTTTTTGCAACTTTCAAGGTGAGAATGAACAAAGACAAATTTTTGTGATGGATGACTGTATATGACTCCATGGCCTGAGGAAAAGGCACTAATCTACTTCTTCAAATATCTATAGTTCTCATTCACCTCATACGGAGATGGTCCCTGATTTTGAGCCAAATGTTGCAGCAAAAAGTTCCCCCCCTCCATAATTTGATATTCAATGGAAATTTCTTACATTGATGATGGGGCAAGATTATGGAACATTGGCACATACATATGTAATGGAATTTCAAGATCATGATATATGTTTGCATATGTTTATGGCAATGTTCCACCAAGTCCCCTGGAGGTGGGAGCGAGGGGACGAGGGAGCGCGGGAGCGGCCTATGCAAAAGCTCCCTACCAATTTTCAGGAAACGTGGGGGGACGTCGGGGTCATAAAAATTATAAAATTTAATATTTAAAATGTAACTATATTTTTTGCAAGGAATGTATATACAGTCATCATACACTTGCATCATGAAAGATAAATCATAAATGATAAAATTACAAATCGATGAATGATGAATCATATAATTGAAACAAATTTAAAAGTTAAAAATTAAAACATACATCATACAATCATGCATGTAAGTTTGTAAGTTTGTAACTATATAATCATTAATGTAACTACTAACAATGTACAATGAAAATAAAGTTTAAGATATCATATGACATATTATATCAAGATTCAAAATAGAGTTTAAACTGAAGTTTACAACTCAAGTCTGAAATATAAAACTTAAACGCAAATAAGTTATGTCTGAAACATAAAACATAAAACATAACATATGAATATCAAATGATATCATCATACTGATAAATGAGCATAAATGCTCAAGTTAATGCCCCACTAGTCTATGCATCCAACTTCTGCACGAATATATCAAGATCAACCATGTCACCATCTGAATCAGAATCACTTGGATTCTCAAATATGCTAAGTGGCACATCAACTTTTAACACGAACCCATAAACTAAAAGGGGCGGTGAGGGGACGTGAGGGGGCGTGAGGGAAACATCCCCTAGAAGTCCCCAAGACCCCGGAGCGCGAGGGGGCGAGGAATCTAGACCCCTAGGTGGGGGGGCGAGACCCAGTGTAACACTGGTTTATGGAGGTGGTGGAACAAAAAAGAGCTCAAATAGAGCTGAAATTTTTCACATAAAAAGGACTGTGGGCTTGACTAATTGTTGTGTAGATTAATCCGTCTTGCGGACAAGACCGATCTCTCTAGTACAAAAGGTAACTAGCAACAAGCAGCCAATTATACTAATCTCTCTCTAAGCATATGCAATTTATAAAAACACTATACGGGTGCAAGGCCTACCTTATATCCAACGCTTTGCTTGCTTACTTGATTTTGTTGAAGTCCTTCCCGTGCACTGAAAGAACGTCCTTCGTATATCTGAAATCACAAACAAGGAAAAAGATTAAGCAGCACCTGTATAGACATTATCATAAATCGTACTTATCATAATGATCAAGGAATTTATGAAATAAACCACAAATTGACAGTTTAATGAGAGAAATGAGTATATTTGTATTAACTTTAAAGATAGAAAACCTTTACAACTTGTGCCTTGATGTTGTGCAGGTCCTCCCGGGGTCCGAAGCAGGAATCTCCTTTACTCTGACAAGCATTGCACTCTTTGAACTAAGACAAATGAGGATAAGTGATTTAACCTCACAGAAAGTCTTAAGTTACTCAAGTCTAAATCTCAACAACATTTAACTTCAAATCTCATAAGCTTGAACTCCCTTTGAGGCTACCCAAGGCCTCTTTTTATAGTGAAAGAGAGGAGGTTTCTAGTTCCAAATATGAAGGGATAGAATCCTCCTTCAAAGGGATAAGCTCCTTACATCAAGGGGTTAGCTCCATTAAGAGAGGGATGCATGAACCAGCTTCAAAGCGTATCCATTCCGAAAATTCCCGTCTAGAATCTTCTAGAATTCACTTGGAATTCACTTTTTAATCTTCATTTTCTCGCCTTTTTATGTTTTACAGAGGTCAGCACCCATTACACAAAGAACGTGCGGTATGGTTCCGCATGCAGGCTGAGATTTAGGTGCGGGACCGCAGGGAATGCATAGATAAAGTGCGATACCAATTCTTAGGGGATTTTAGGGATTTTCTTCTGATTTTGAAGCTTGATATGAGGAGCTGGTATATTAGACTTGCAAAAGGAGGAAGTATGAGTAATAATAAGCTCATACAGTCAGCAGAATGTCAAGGTGACAGTTTTCAGTGTAACAAATTGCCCCCTAAAGTGCAAAGTCTGTAATAGATGAAGCTGTAGTCTGTCATATATGAAGAGTGCAGTACTTTATCATTTCAAAGATCATCCTGTGGACACCCCAGTCGGTACTTGTAAAAACATTCAATGCAAAATATATACATGTATATGTCATCACTGAGGTAGGCATTCCCATACTCAGATAAAAACTAACTATAAACTAACTGAAATCGTTCTGATACAGGAATGATTTTGAATACATCATAGTACAGATATATGTAGACACGGTATGGACGCAGCCATCTGTTTATCAATAGTCTACTGTATAGATGACAACAAAATTCCTCGCAGCCTGGATGGTGGAAACTAGATCCAGGGTCTTGATTTCCACATCTTGAACCAGTACGATTCTATCCATGTGAATGAATGTATTGAAGTCGAACATGGTAGAAACCACTTGATTACCAGTCAATGATGTGAACTGTTAACAAGTGTGAGAGAAACCACCAGTAATGTCAATGGCTCTCAAAGTACTCAGTACAGTCCATGAAATGTGAATGAATAAGCTGAAGTCGAACATGTCACGGAGTCATTCGATCGGAGGTCATTGATGTAACCTGTCGTCGAAAGCGAGAAACCTGCCATTGAGGCATGCAGATTTCAAGGTACTGACGATTTCTGGATCAACTTCCTAGATAATGTGCTGATGTCGATAGAAAGCGATCTGTCGTAGGCCAGCCTACAACACGAAATCATAGATCAAGTTTTGAAAATATGTTGGCAAGGACTGACTCAGGGATGGTCAATGATGGATGACAGATATTTTGCAGATGAATGGTTTTATTTGAACTATTCTCTTGGACACATAACGACACTGCAGATGGCTTGGTGACAATTGACCCAAAGCTAATACCCAGAAACCGGCTGAAAATTTTCAATGTGGTTTGATTAACTGTTAGGCAAAGGATTTCCCAACCCAGGTGAATATAAATGTCGTGTCCAAGAGTGGTCGACTGATTTTCGGACAATTTTAAAATACAACAAACACGCCCATTTTTCTCTCTTTTTTCCCCACCATTTCTGGCGAGTACCTCTTTATTTTTGAAAAGCTTGAGGAGGATAACATTTGCTTGGTTACAAGCTCATCCTTCGGATGAGTCCAAATTAGTTTAAAAATCAAACCCTAAGAAGGAGCGGTTCGTTCCTGTTGAAAATTAAACAGGTCCTTTACTGTTAAGTTTTAACGAGTCCAGTATAGGAGAAACTCGGTGTTTTTCAGTTTTAGGGAGTCAGAAGAAAAACTTAAGAAAACTCCATGGGTGTTCTTTTTCGTAAATTTAGTCTCTCGAGCCCGAAAAAGGATAAAATAATGCGGGAAAGAACTCTATTGACCGTATTTAGTCAACGTATACCTTTTTCGTAAATAGTCCATTTCAGTCCGTAAAAGGGGTAAACTTATACTGAAGGGACGACTGTTCATTTACTTTAACGAGTTCGAATAGTCAAGTACTCGGAAATCTTTTCATATTTAGAGAGTCTGAAAAGAGCTTAAAGAGGACTCCAAGGTTTCGCTTTTTCGTAAATTTTTTTGAAAGAGTCCGAAAAAGTGATAAAAGTATGCTCTTTGTTGAAAAATGATCATTTCACCTGAAAAATCCTGTTTCTGCACAAAAACTCAAAACATTACACATACATGTTTAAGATAAATAAAAATGCTTTCAAAAATATCCCTTTTAAAGTGAAAAATAAATAAATTTACAATTCATTCATTCGAAAAAACTTATAAAAAGGACTTTTTCTATTTCATTTTTACCGTTCAGTTGCAGAGTGAAAAGTAAAAGCTTTTGGATAAAAAAGTTCCCGTGAAGATTCTGGAAAATTCAACCATTGGAATCGAAAATCGTCAGCCCCAGGTAATCCACGACCTCCTTATCTTGTTTTTCATCCGTTTAAAATTCGTTTTTAGGCTTTAGTTTGATTTTTTAGGGCAAAAATTGGTCAAAAAATGCGCTCGCGGGGTCCGCAGGCGGGACACAGGTTACCTGCGGACCCCAATTTTTTCTGAATGGGAAAAAATCGAGGGTACCGCACCCGGAACACACCTCGCGTGCGGAGCTACGCTCTGTTTACAAAGAGCGGGTGCGGTACCCGCGCGGTTAAATTTAAAGCACGGTTTTCTCAAATTTATGCCAAAATTTTTCAAATGAAATCATTCTAATATGCCTTATTTTGTGTTGCAGGATTAACAAGATGCTTATTTGGCGAGAAAGGGAACATGAGGAAGTGGATGAAGCTGTAATACTCCATTTGCCCACACAAAGGGCATTAAAAGCATGCTGCTTATACAAATTCTGGGCCATCTCTGGCATGAGGGCACAAGTGGAACTCTTAACATGGTTGGTAGACAGATGGCATGTGGAGGACCAGTGTTTCTTCATTGGTGGCCCCCGGCTCGAAATTGAGCTGGAGGATATATACTTTTTGACTGGTTTGTCCAAGAGGGGCGAACATGTATCTTTGTTTGGGACTAGGCCAGGTGGCCAGACTGTCGCTAGTCTTCAACTCGAATTTTGCAATGATCAGGCAAATCCTCGGGACAAACGGATTGACATAAAACATATCATCCGTCCTGAACTGAAAGTTATAACATTCACTGTTACCAAACTATGTGGGAGCGCCGCGCTTCATGTAGCTACTGGTTCCCAAATGCGCATTGCTGTGGACTGTTTTCGCGGCACCATCTTCAACTGGTGCGAAGCTGTGTTGGCAAATATAAAAGGCCAACTTACCAGAGCAAAAACCGGGAAACTAAAAAACTTTGGATTTGGTTCCATTGTCGTTTCTTTTGCTTTGGAGAGGATTCCTCAGTTAGCTCCACAGAGTATTTCAGTTGATGCCGGTCGACCTCGAGAACCAAGAATGGTTCGCTGGTCCGCGCTGATGGCTCGTCATGCTATCGAGGGCACTGAGATTGTACGGTTCCCTGTTTCATATTTTCATTGGCTGGATCGCCAAATTTTTACGATAGAGGATTTTCCGTATGCAGGGATAGATTTCCGCGGAGATAGAGAGATGTCTCTCTCTGCAGGGGAACAGTGGGATGATTCAGGTAAAACATTTTCAACGTTTGCTAAGTTCTAAATTTTTTTAATTTTTTATCGTCTTAGAAAACTAATAACAAAAAGTTTTTCAAATACAGATGTGGGTCCACAACGTCCAGCTCATCTCCAACCTTTCGAGAGGAGACAACCAGTTGCGCCCGCACCAGCCCCAGCAGGCCAATCAGTAGAAATTTTGACTGATTTGGAACATCATCTAGAACACTTGACTCTAGATATACCAGAGACGAGCATAGATGACATCCCTCTCAGGCTACACAGATATGTGATTGGAGTCCCAGGACCTTTCAGGAGGTTCCTATGCAGGGTGGCTCGAGCAGTTGTTTCCTATCGAGATCATCATCAGTGATGAGATGATCATGTAGACTCATTTTTGTACTTTTGTGTTATCATTTTTGCCGGTCATAAGGTGTTTCCAACCTATGATCGAAGACGATGTATATTTTTTGAACACACTCCTATGATATATATATCACTATTTTGACGGCTATCTGCGTACATGAATGAATGTTGTTTGTTTTACTACTTTTAATTATTGCAAATGTCTATTTATCATACTAGAAGCAATTGAATCTGCTAATGTATTTAAATGTCTTGGAATATGCTGATATTCAATGTAATCAAATTCACGTTCTAAGAGACGAACTCTAAAAAATAACCGTAATAACACCGGATTTCTAATGGTATAAACCCTGTTAAGCTGTAATACAACAAGTTCAGAATCCAACCTTACAATCAAACTCCGAATCCCAAATGATATGGACTCAGATAATAACTCAATCACTGCACTATACTCGGCAATGTTATTTATTGTTTGACCAAGGCTTACCCCATGCATGGATACTAACTCGTCAGAGGGTGAATAGATAACCCAAGCTGCGGAAGAAATGTTCCGTGTACTACGACAAGCACCATCAGCAAAACCAATGTAGGTTTGAAGAGACGTCGACATCTGCAATATCAAGAGTAAAACTCAGATAAGCAGGAATAGTGACAAAAAACACACTTCTAAACTAGGCACACTTTTCTAATCTAAAACACACCAGCAGTAAAGAAATCTAAACTAACAAAAATCTCCACACCTTGTTTAAGCGTAATATCTCTTTAGATAAAGCCCATTTCTGGGTTTATCTAAAGGGACACCATCAAAATCTACTAACTCATAAGCCCCTTTTGCTAACTTTCGTTTCACAATGTAAGGACCATGCCACATAGGCACGAATTTTCCAGCTCCTAGCTTGTCGTTAGCTTGATCATAAAGTAAAACTAGGTCTCCTTCTGAAAAATTTCGAGGGGTCACATTTCTATCATACTGAGCTTTTATCCTTTTAACATGAGCCTCGTTTTCTATTGCAGCACTTCGTCGATTCTCATCTAATTGGGCCAAGTACAAGAAACGTTTTTCCTCTTCAGACGTAGCTGGAAGTAATTCTATGGCTAATTTTAGTGACGGTATTTCGCATTCAATTGGTAACACAGCTTCTAAACCGTAAACTAGTTGAAAAGGAGTGAAACCCGTTGATGTTTTGACTGAGGTTCGATATGCCCAAAGCACTGAAAATAACATGGAATGCCAATTCGTCTTGTGAATACCAATGATTCGTTTAATCATGGTGACTAAAACTTTATTAATAGCTTCAACCAGACCATTTGCTTGTGGATAGTACGAAGTGGAATTATCGTGGCGTAGGCCAAGTTGTTCTGTTAATTCAGTCATCATGATGTTCCGAAAATGACTTCCATGATCTGTAATAATAGCTTGAGGAACACCAAACCTAGCGATTATGTGATTGAACACGAATGTTGCAGCAGTCTTGCCGTCAGCTGAATATGTAGGCATCGCCTCGGCCCATTTCGTAAAATAATCTACAGCGAGAATAATATAAGCATGCCCCCCGGCCGAGTGAGGGTTACATGTGATAAAATCGATACCCCATTTTGCAAATGGACCAACAACAATTATAGGGTGAAGAGGAGCGGGTGGCGCGCGCATTTTTCTATCAAAAATTTGACAGTTGTGGCATTTCCGAACCGCATAAATGCAATCTTTGAACAACGTTGGCCAGAAATAACCTGCACGCAATATCTTTTGGGCGGTGGCATACCCAGACATATGACCGCCACATGCTCCAGAATGACAGTCATTTAACACCTTTTCAGCTTCTTCATGAGTTAAACAACGTCGGAAAACAGAATCCGCTCCTCGTCGATAAAGAGTATCACCAATGATATTATATTGTTGGGATTGGAAACGTATTTTCCGTCGCTGAGTTCGTGAAATTTCGGGCCGAAAAGATTGGGTTCAGCGATATACAATAATATCCCCATACCATGGATCAAGCGTACTGATAAGAAACAAAGATTCGTCCACAATGGACTCTTCTGCCACTGTTTCAGTATCAGTAGAGGGGAAATCACACATTAGTTCCGCAAAAACCAAAGACTTCTTTGCCTTGGATTTTTCAAATTCCATGTCAAATTCTTGCAGGATAACTATCCATTTAGAATACTTGCCCCCTAGCAATTTTCTGGTCAAAATATACATCATAGGGTTGCAATCAGAAATTACTGTGGTTTTACGTAACAATATGTAATGTCGAAAACGTTGTACAGCTTGAACAGCTGCCAAGGCCAATTTCTCCACATGTGTGTATTTGATTTCAGTCGGATTCAAATTTCGACTAAGATAATAAATCACATGTTCGTTGTGAGATTCATCTTCCTGAACTAGTACCATCCCAATAGTGGAATGAGAAGCAGCGAGATACAAAATGTAATCTTGGTTGTAGTTGGGAGGATGCAATAACGGTGCATGGGTCAACACGTGTTTAAGTGCATTAAAAGATCGATCAGCGACCTCGTCCCAAAAGAACGGAATGTCTTGTTTCAACAACCGGGTAAAACCCTTTGCAAGCTCAGCATAGTTCGGAATAAATCTACGTAAAAAGTTTGCTTTCCCCTGCAAACTTTGGAGTTGGCGCAATGTCGAAGGAGGAGGAAATTTAACAATAGCTTCGACCTTCAAAGGATCGACACGAATGCCTGATTTCGAAACAACAAATCCCAGTAAACGACCCGATTCTACGCAGAAAACACATTTATGCGGATTCAACCTTATCCGATAATGCCGACATCTCATAAAAATTGCTCGTAAATGAGTGTGATGATCGGCCCTACGTAATGAATGAGCAGGTAAATCATCAAGATATGGTTGAACAATGTGCTTAATGTCATGAAACGCATAAGACATAGCCCTTTGAGAAGTTGCTCCAGCGTTCTTAAGTCCAAAAGGTAGTTTACAATATGCAAACGTTCCCCACGGACAAATGAAAGCTGTTTTAGGTTGATCTGCAAGGAGTATGTTTATTTGATTGTAACCAGAAAAACCATCCATAAAGGAAAAAAGTTCACTTCCAGCACAATCGTCGATTATCTGATCGATATAGGGAGTTGGATAATTGTCTTTTGGACACGCTCGATTAATATCCCTATAATCGATACATACTCTTATTGTTCCTTGTTTTTTAGTCACAAGAACAATATTCGATACCCAATCCGTTAAGGGAATTGGATAAATAAATCCTGCGCGAAGTAATTTTTCAACTTCATTTTTTATAGCAGCAGCTTTCCTAGGATGTATTTGACGTAATCGTTGACGAACAGGTTTAGCATCCGGGTAAGTATTAATTTCATGTACTACGATCGATGGGTCAATTCCTGGCATTTCTTCGTAAGACCAGGCAAACACGTCACGGAATTCTTGAAATAGGGCTTTATAAGTCTGAATTTCTTCGTCTGAACAACAAGCACCTATATGAATGTTTTCAATTATTCCTGGCTTTACTGAAATGTCAATTGGAACCGTTCTAGATATATTTTCTAAATTTAATTCAGAATCAAAATTTTTCAATGGATTCTGAGGTTCTTTGGCATATTCAGCAGTAAAAATTGAAGCGAAATCATTTTCAAAATGATCTAATTCAGGTAAGAATGAAGACCTATGATGGAGATCTTCCCATGGTAAATCATCAACAGACAAAAACTCACGAATTTGCTCATATGTATGAACAATTTCAGGAAATGTCGTTGCGTCTGAACTAGAAATAGAAAGCGATTCCTCTTGGATCCCATTCATTGGATCGATTTCGGTTGAAAAGGGGTTGGACAAAGACTGTACAGTCTGATACGCAATTTCAAATGGACTCAAAGGCATCGCGCCATCAAATGAGTCGATCTCGGATTCTGAAGGTAGAATCCAAGGATCATCAGACATAACTATGTCTGACGAAATCATATGAATAGTTGCAGTAGAAGACGATACGTTAGGAGGAGGAAAGGAAAAAGTTCCTAGCAAACCAGAATCTTTAACCAAACCTACTCCAACATCCTTATAAGGGGTAGTCGTTTTACCAACATGCTGGATTGTTTCTGTAGAGGCTGGGTCTGACGAAAAATAAGTTAACTGATCTATTGTCACGATCCTTCCTTGATATGGAAATTTCATAAGTCGAAAGACCGAAGAGACAACAGCAGTCATAGCATAAGACCAGCTACGACCCAGTAGAAGGTTGTAATCTAGAGGGGCATCAACCACTTCCACATCTAGATTAACGATTTTCCCTTCAACCCCTATGGGTAAATCCTGCAAAATACCATAAGGTTGAAAACCTCGACCATCAAAAGCTTTTAGAATCGTTGGAGATTGGTTAAGTGTAGGAGAACCAAGAGATTTCCAACACTGAAACGACATAATACACGTTGAAGCTCCCTCATCAATCACAGTCCGAAAAATAGGTCTGTTTTTTACTAACACTGGAATCTGGAAAGCCATTTGGTGAGGAAGGCGTGGTGTACTAGTTTCTAAATCGAAGATTATAAGGTTAGAATCCTGAACATCAACAGCTCCTATGGCAGACAATAATAATTTACGCTGTGCTGGACAAGATTGCAACACTTCCAAAGCCGACATTGCTGAAGGAGAAATAGCTAAATCTTCAACAATGTTGTAATTCTGAGCAGCTCTCGCATGTGGATTGAAAGCTGATTTACGAAGAACACCTTTAGCAGGCGGTTTGATTATCAAGTCTGGATTTTTTTTCTCGATCTGTAATGGACCGGAAACAGGAGGAGTTGTATTTGATGCATTCGCATTAGAAGACTCTCCTTCTTTGCCATCAACGGGATTCTTAGAACCGTAATCTTGCGATCGCGTCGCAACCCTTATATGAGACATCATCATAATAGGCTCTTCTAAAGTGGTCGAGGAAGAACCAATCATATTACTATCTTGAACTGGAAAAGGATCCTTCAAGACAGCAGGTTGTTGCGATCCTTTAATGAGTTTCGTAACCTCTTCTCGATATGGGCATTCTTTCGTGAAGTGATCTTGTTCACAAATGAAACAAGGATATCGAGGTTTACGTTTCTCATCATTGGATTCTTCTCTATCTGTTTTCTCTTTCGAATTTTTCTTGTTTTATTCCTCCCCTTCTTTTTACCACCGGATTTTGATTTTGCTGTAGATGTTTCAACGACATGAATATCGGCAGAAACTTCTTGAGAGGATTCTCCCTTCGGGGAATCAGGTAAAGTTATGATTGGAGAAGAATTCTTTGAGGATTTCTTCTTACTTTTAGAACTAACTGTACCAATCATACCGTCAGCGGCATGAGACCCTGAAGGAGGAGCAGCTATCTGACCTTGTTTGGGTAAATCCAGAATTTTTTCATGTAAAGTACCTGACTGCGTATAGACGAGGTCTAGGTACTGAGCCTGAGCAATTACTTGCTCTTCAGTAACAACACCAGCCTTAGCTACATCTTCAGTGATCTTGGGCAGTAATGATTTTACAAACCATTCTGCCAAAATTTGATCCGAAATATAAACCTTCACCAAACGTCGTCTACGTCGCCACTCATGAATATGATCAGAAATATATGTGGACGTAGATTGTTTTAGTGATGTTAATAATTCTGTGCCATTGTCGTATCTGACAGGCAACTAGAAATGAGTTAAGAAAGACGTTGCTAACTGACTGAAATTATGCAATGAGCCTCGTGGCAACTCAATGTACCATTTGGCTGCAAGACCTATGAGTGTCCTTTGGAAAAGACGTAAGCGAATCGAATCATCAATAATAGAATTAGATGCACACCAAAGGTGATAAGTCATCACATGATTGGATGGATCCTCTCCTGACTTACCTTCAAATTTTGGTATGTCACTGGGCAACTTATGAGGCATTGACGGCCAGTTCTGATAATAGAAAATAGGATCATTAGTAAGGCGCGTCAAATCTGGTAAATCCAAAGTTGCGATGAACGGTAACTGACGGTTAGGGCCACGAAAACCTTGAGAAGCCAAAGCAGATCCAGGAGGCGGATACCCAGGATAACTAGGAATTGGATTAGCATTGGGTATTGTATAACCTCCCGGATAACCAGGATGAATCGGACCATACTGAGGTTGTTGATAAGTATAACCGGGGTATGGCTGGTAGCTCGGATTCTGAACATAGGGACCGTATTGCGGCTGTCCTTGGTACGGTTGATAAGTAAACTGAGGTTGACTCGTAACAACTGTACTTGTACCGGATTGTCCTGCAGGCATCTGAACTGTAGTCTGAGTTGTAGGCCCTGACTGAGGTACAGAGACTTGAGGGATTTGCCCGGATACAGGGATAGCCGAACTCGGGGCTACAGACACTCCAGAAATAGGTGTAACAGGTTGAACAGACGTTGCAGCAGTTTGGGGCGGAGTCTGAGGTGTACTAGGCCCAGCCTGCTGAACTGAACTAGGTGCAGGAGTTTGAATAGCTGGCTGACCAGGTTGCTGAATTGAACCAGAAACCAATGGCTGACCAGGTTGATAAGGTAACTGCACATTAGGCTGCAAAGGCTGTTGATATTGGGACGGATCCCACACCATCATTCCGGGGTACTATCTCGTAGAAGGTTGAACGTAAGGACCAAAACCTGGTTGAACGTAGGGTTGATAATAAGGTAAAGTTCCGGCTCCTTGAACAGATGGTTGACCAGAAGGCTGTTGGTAACCTTGCATTGGGTACTGCCCTTGAGGTTGATAACCTTGAGGCACGTACTGAAGTTAGGGTTGTTGAGGACCCTGAGGAGCATATTGAGTTTGGGGTTGACCTTGAGGAATGTACTGTCCTTGAGGTTGGTAACCCTGAGGTATGTACTGTCCTTGGGGTTGCCCCCCAAAATAATATTGATCCACAGTTTGTCCTGGGAAAAAGCTACCTTGAGGTTGAGCCCCGGGTGGTAATTGACTACCTTGGGGTTGCCCCCCAGGCGGTAATTGACCACCCTGAGGTTGCCCCCCAAGCGGTAACTGAGTTCCCTGAGGTTGACCCCCAGAAGGAAACTGACTGCCTTGAGCTTGAGGATTAGGAACGTTACCAGACATCATATAAACTTGCTCTGCGTTTGACGTTTCAATTTTAAGTCCACCAAGACCAGATGATAACACATTTTCGATAGGTTGAGGAGTTGCTCCTGAGAAAGTACCAGACAAAGACTGATATCCCGCAGGAACAGAAGGACCACCATGTAAAAAAGATTCAGGCGTTTGCGAAAACATGGACGACTCTCCAACCATAATAGATGACGGATAGTAACCTCTGGGTGTAGGATGAAATGGAACTCGAGGTGGATAAAAAGCGAGACCCGGATTCTCTAAAAAATCAGTTAAAGAAAGATACCAGGGATTAGTTCGAATAGGGCTGTAGAAAATAGATTCACGCTCCCTAAGATTTAACGATTGAGGGGAGTTGGGAAGAGATATGTCTTCGTCTGGATTAGTAAGTTCTTCTATAGAAATTAGTCGAGAGGGAAGATTTTCAGTAATGATATTTCTTACCCTAGGTGAACCTGGATCGCTAGAAGTTGGTGAGATAAATCCTGAGGATGTTTCTAACACAGAAGATTCAGTTTCAGGCTCAGAGATTTCAGGTTCGTCAGATAATTCACCAGAAGGAGAAATATTTTCAGTGACTTCAGAAACTGAAATCGGTTCTTGAATATATTATGTTGTAGGAATTTGATGATCAGGATGTATCACAATAGCAGAGCTTTCAGCTTCTGTTGATCTAAGTCTACGGCTACTGTGTGGTACCAGAGCCCGAAGCCCTTCTAGATGACCTGGTGTAAATTCAGGGGGTTTCCCTTGTATTCTCCAGGATTGTCTCGGCAATTCCGCCACGATAAAAAATTATCTAATCACACGCAAACAAAGAAAAATTTAAATGAAAACACCTAAAGTCTCTAAGAAACAAACAATTGAATCACTCGCTTAAAAAATCTAAGAGTTCAAACCACACACAAACAAGTAACTTTCCGTACTAAAATCACTAGTTGGTGATGAAATCAAACTTAGTAGAGTTTTAACACGAAAAGGGCGGTTGGAACAGTTACCCCGACAACCTGCTTAATGAAACAGACTGGCACAAGTTTCTTCACATAACCATCTCGAGTGAAGAGAACCCCCCAGAGAGTCCAAGTGAGTCTAGTCGACGTCTGTTCCAGGTATAGTGGGATCTTCCCTCCACCGTCACCTTAGGAAAGAATCCTAAAGATTATGGCCTCTAAGGTTACCAGCTGAAACAAATATACCTGGGGGAACAGTCTACGATCCGACACACACGCAAGGGCAGAGTAACAAAGCTCAATCCCCTTGAAGGCTCCTTGAACAGAATCCAAGGTTTACCGACAAGTGACCCCTAGCTCCTCGACAATGGTCTATCCGAGGTTTACCGTTTTTAATACGTGTATATCTTCTATAGTTCCCAATGAGGAAGGATTGATTACCCCACTGGTTCAGATATGATCTCGTGCTTAACTCCTTTAAGAGGAGCTTCCCAGAGCATACATGCAACAACTGGAATTCTTCCTACCGCAAGATATATCTACTTGTTTGTTTTATCTACCTTGGAGAGTTAATTACTCCCTACTCCAAGATACTAGCCTAAGCTATGTTGGTGATGAGAACCCTAGAAATAAAAAGATTACTAGATGAATTTTATTTAAGCGTTACTTTTAAGAGTTGTTTCTTAAGTCAAATGGGCGCGGAAATGAAACTTTGTATGATGTGAAGACTCGACTTCCAAAAACACTAAAATGCACCTATGATGATATTCGATTCTTTTTCTTTCAATGAATTTTCTATCTAAAGAAGAGTTAGAGAATGCAACTTTTAAATTTCTTCTTCAAACATGAAAACTAAGTGAAAGAAACATTTTGTCTTTTCGTTAAACTATCAAAGCTCACAAGAAAAACTATTTTCTTTTCCAAACAAGAAGCTATAAAACAATTCTCTTTCGAAAGAAATCTACGAAAATTAAAACTATTCAAAACTTATGAAGACTAATCTAAAAAAAACTAATCTAAGTTGAGTAAAAGCTTTTTAGAGTTTTTTTTTTATGAATGTTTCTCTTAGTTGTTCAGCAAACTAAGAATCTATCAAACAGATCAAAACACTCAAAATATGTTTTTTCAAAACACTCAAAGAATAAATGAAATTCAAAACTTTAAAGCAAGTTCTTTTCGAAGATTTGCAAAGAAATCAAAAAGACTTAATTTCTCAAACTAGGATGTTTTCACAATGAGGTCAGATTCAAGAGACAAAAAGAGATCTTATGTAATCTGAGATACTGCAAATTGTCAAAAAATTTGAATCACTACAAAGACCAAACAGGAAAAATAATCCAATCGGCAAAACCTCCTAGAAAATCATTCAAAACACTAACACTGTTGGAGTTCATAAACAATGAATTCTTGATAGACACAATAACCAGTCTGGGCAGAAACCAAAGATCTAAAAATTAACCAGAAAAAGAAACCTAGAAATTTTTCAAAATTTTTACAGGGTCCGCATGTAAGCAGTGTTTACAGGTGCGGTCCCGCACTGTATTCTATTAAGAACGTGCGAAACTGCCTGCACTGTAACAGTTATGCAGAGTGCGGTCCTAGCAAAAATGATAGAAAAATCCAAAATACTTCTAAATTTTCAAAAACAGAAAAACTTAAAACACCCAGACAGATGTGAATCAATCAAAAACCAGAAAAAGAAACCTTTTCTCAAGTCAAAAATCAAAGAGAACCAAGAACAAACAAGTTCTTCCCCAGCGGAGTCGCCATTTTGTTGTGTAGATTAATCCGTCTTGCGGACAAGACCGATCTCTCTAGTACAAAAGGTAACTAGCAACAAACAACCAATTATACTAATCTCTCTCTAAGCATATGCAATTTATAAAAACACTTTACGGGTGCAAGGCCTACCTTATATCCAACGCTTTTCTTGCTTACTTGATTTTGTTGAAGTCCTTCCCGTGCACTGAAAGAACGTCCTTCGTATATCTGCAATCACAAACAAGGAAAAAGATTAAGCAGCACCTGTATAGACATTATCATAAATCATACTTATCATAATGATCAAGGAATTTATGAAATAAACCACAAATTGACAGTTTAATGAGAGAAATGAATATATTTGTATTAACTTTAAAGATAGAAAACCTTTACAACCTGTGCCTTGATGTTGTGCAGGTCCTCCCGGGGTCCGAAGCAGGAATCTCCTTTACTTTGACAAGCATTGCACTCTTTGAACTAAGACAAATGAGGATGAGTGATTTAACCTCACAGAAAGTCTTAAGTTACTCAAGTCTAAATCTCAACAGCATTTAACTTCAAATCTCATAAGCTTCAACTCCCTTTGAGGCTACCCAAGGCCTCTTTTTATAGTGAAAGAGAGGAGGTTTCTAGTTCCAAATATGAAGGGATAGAATCCTCCTCCAAAGGGATAAGCTCCTTACATCAAGGGGTTAGCTCCATTAAGTGAGGGATGCATGAACCAGCTTCAAAGCGTATCCATTCCCGAAAATTCCCGTCTAGAATCTTCTAGAATTCACCTGGAATTCACTTTTTATCTTCATTTTCTCGCCTTTTTATGTTTTACAGAGGTCCGCACCCATTACACAAAGAACGTGCGGTATGATTCTGCATGCAGGCTGAGATGTAGTGCGGGACCGCAGGGAATGCATAGAGAAAGTGCGATACCAATTCTTAGGGGATTTTAGGGATTTTCTTCTGATTTTGAAGCTTGATATGAGGAGCTGGTATATTAGACTTGCAAAAGGAGGAAGTATGAGTAATAATAAGCTCATACAGTCAGCAGAATGTCAAGGTGACATTTTTCAGTGTAACACTAATGGTTCCATTTAAAAAATGATATCTAGACAGAGAATAAGTGTAGCATGCAAACATGCATTGAAAATCCATCTGAGTTTGCATTGTATTACTTATGATGGATTCAAATTTGGGTTTCAAAATGCCAGGTTATGGCATGATTCTGTCGAGAAACCCTTAGTTGGATTCTCATGTTGGTTTAATTTATATTTTAAGTTTGTTTTGCAATCTTTGGGTGATAGTAACTCATGAACTAGGTTACCAATGTGTAACAATCATATTTCAAGAATAAATTTGTGATTTTTTAATATTATTATTATTATCTATTAGCTACGAGTATTGACACCTAATGCCTGGAATTTTGACATCTTGATAGCATGGATAATTTTGAAAATGTTTCTAGTAATGTTAACATAATAACTATCATTACGTGTCTTCACTTTTTCCACCATAATAGACCTGTGATATGGACTCATCACACAACTTCATATGTTATGTCCCAACAAGTTCAAACTGGTTGAACCTACCTCATAGTGTGGTTATTAAGGACAAGTTGCTTGATATATAACTCGATAGCATAGACCACATTGCAGTTCTAAAAAGAATCCTCAAGTGTCAAAAAAACTTCACAATATGTTCTACTATAAAGCCTTTTGGGATACCTGAAATAATATATGTATCATTGATGACTTTTAGGTATGACAAGATCCAGAGGGAAAGGAAATCAATGGAAGAGTGATCCACCAATGAGAACCTAGAATTTAGCATCAGATGAGTTAGAGTCTAGGAAATTGAAACCCTATAATTTTAATTAGTGATGAAGGACATCACATAGGTAATTATATTTTCATGTAGAATAGTCTGTTAATTCAAATTTAAACTACATAATATGAAAGGCATACCATAAATTTTTCCACGTAAGTCCAAACAACCTATAAAAATGGAAAACCTTCTTTTTCCATGGGAAATAATTTACCTTTCCTTTTTCAAGGCAATCTAAATCACAAAAATATGAACTATACTGCACACATTCTTGGATAATGTGAAAGTGGAAAAGGAATACCCTACACAAGTGATGCACACATGTACATTTGAACACTAATAGATTTTGTAGTTGAAATGCAATGCTTGTTTTCATTTAAATGTAGGGTTTTTAAAGCAGGGAGAAATAATGGCTGCCAAATTAATAAGCGTTTCTTTGGGAAAAATTTAAATCTTGTATTGGGTGATGAAGATAATAAAGGGTATTGAATCTTGATTCTTGACATCTAGAGAGAACCCTAAAGCCTAACACAATCCAATGGAATTGACCAAAAAAACCCAAATAGAGTCAACCCTACTATAGGAGGAAGGGCCTGCAGTAAGAACTTACCATTTTGCAAGAGTTGAGGGCGAATGTTGTTCTGCAAGAGCTGAGGGCGAATGCTGTTCTGCAAGAGCTGAGGGCGAATGCAGGGAAAATGATGTTATGCAAGAGCTGAGGGCGAATGCAGGGCAAATGATGTTCTGTAAGAGCTCAGGGTGAATGCTGAGGGCGAATGCTGTTCTGCAAGAGCTGAGGGCGAATGCTGAGGGCGAATGTTATTCTGCAAGAGCTGAGGGCGAATGCTGTTATGCAAGAGCGGAGGGCGAATGCGTGCATGATATCAGACGTTAATGTAGCACACATGTACATTTGAACACTAATAGATTTTTTTAGTTGAAATGCAATGCTTGTTTTCATTTAAATGTAGGGTTTTTAAAGCAGGGAGAAATAATGGCTGCCAAATTAATAAGCGTTTCTTTGGAAAAAATTTAAATCTTGTATTGGGTGATGAAGATAATAGAGGGTATTGAATCTTGATTCTTGACATCTAGAGAGAACCCTACAGCCTAACACAATCCAATGGAATTGACCAAAAAAACCGAAATAGAGTCAACCCTACTATAGGAGGAAGGGCCTGCAGTAAGAACTTACCATTTTGCAAGAGCTGAGGGCGAATGCTGTTCTGCAAGAGCTGAGGGTGAACGCTAAGGGCGAATGCTGAGGGAAAATGTTGTTCTGCAAGAGCTGAGCGCGAATGCTGAGGGAAAATGATGTTCTGCAAGAGCAGAGGGCGAATGCGCGCGTGATATCAAACGTTAATGTAGCTATTGCGACAAATACGAAACAATAAAATCATTTTTATGTAGCGCGCATATAAGTTTTGAATTTTTATGTAGCGCGCATATAAGTTTGGTATTTTTATGTAGCGCGAAAATAACTGTCGTTATACCGACGGCGGAAAAGGCGTCGCTATTACGACGGGTGCCTCCAAACGTCGCAATGGCGACACCTAGACATTGTGTCGCAGTTGCGACGTTTAGAGTCGTCTCAATAGCGACGATTTGGGCCATGGTGTCGCAATTGCGACGTCTTCCTCTAAACGTCGAAATTGCGACACGTTTTTAAGTGTCGGTATTGCGACACTTTTCTATAGACGTCAGTATAGCGACAGTTTCGGGCGAGATGGAAAAAATTTGGGAAAATTTCCGACATTTGGTCAAAAGCGTCGGAAACAAGTGTCAGAATTTCCGCCTCTCATCTTGGCTCACCACTTCTTCTGCTTTGCCCACCATTGCAGTGCAACCATCTACCACCAGCTTGTAGAGATTCTTAATTCA